>CM053745.1:16632128-16646539 GCA_028658305.1 Pachyuromys duprasi | reverse complement strand
CACTTCTCCTTGTCCCCCAAGGTCTGTCTCTCCTCAATTTCTCCGTTTCCTGGGAGACTCCGATGGAGAGTCTGAAAACTCTGAGGCTTGCAAAGTGAGGAAGTGATGGAGGGTATTCTGCAGCATGAAACGTGTGGGAGGTGCTTGAGTGCCCCTGACACACACTGGGCCTGGCCCTTGCGCACAACAGCTCTGTTTTCACAGCCACCTTGGGATGGAACCAGAACAGGGGGGAGGGGGGCAGTGAGGAGCAGAAAGGCCTCTCCACACCACACAACAGGGAGACGCCTCTGATGCCTGGGGGGGGGGGGGGCCTGAATTCTGCATGGGATTTGCACGTGGCCATGTAAGAAAAACATTTAAAACAAAACAAAAACCTCCAAGCCCCAGCTGTTCGTACATGAGAATAGTGTAATCGCTAAATATGTTAACAATGTTAGGAAACCAGGAAGCTGAGGACCTCCTCGGTAACATAGTTATTCACCCAAACTAAAACCCACGGAAGGGGCTAGGATGTGGCTCAGATGAGAGGTCTCTCGCCTGGCATACCTGGAGTTTGATGCTTTGACCTCCAGCAAGGTACACAGTTAACGGATAGCTGTGAACAAATCATTCTCCTGAGGTGCTGAACAAACCATCCCCCTGCCTCTGCCTCAGGTGTAATCCCAGCACTGGAGAAGTAGAGGCAGGAGAATCAGAGCGTCAAGGTCATCCTCAGCTATGTGTCAAGTTTGGGGCCAGCCTGGGCTACCTGGGAAGAGGGTGGTTGTACTCCCCGGGGTGAGGAGATGGCTAAAGTGCTCACCTGGCAGTCTGAGGTCATAGCCTCACAACCCAAGTAAAACTCTAGCTGTGGTGGCAGGCCTCAGTAACCCCAGGGATGGTAAGGTGGGTGCCAGAGACTAGCAGGTCCTTGGAAGCTCAGTGCCAGCCAGCCGGCTACGTGGCAAAAAATGCCAAGCCAAATGAGAGACTCTGTCTCTCACAAAAGGAAGTAGAAGACACCCAAGAATTGACACCAGAGGACGTCTTCTGATATGTTCATGCATACATGTTCGTGTGAGGACCCATTCCCTCATACACATGGATGCACACACACGCGTCTCCTATGAGATTTTTTTTTAAATAAGTAGATCTTGGTTTTAGAGAAATCTTAGCTTCACAGAAAGATTGAACTGAAATCCGGAGAGCATTCATAATCCCTCCCCTTCCCCCCTTCCCGCCCCGCCTCACACACAGCCTCCCTGGTGTCAATGTCCCCAGCCTGTCCTTCAGGCACAGAAAATTGCTACTTGAGTTCCAAAACCCTGTAAGTCTCTATTACCCTGTTCTGCACAGCTCTGTCCAGAATGTGGGGTGTGTGTGGTCTAATTATTGTAGAGTAACTACCTGTGAAATAGAACTGTTTTTACTAGACTGTGTCAACATCCGTTACTATTTTAAACTGTTACATAAAAAAAAAATAGCGATAACATCACTGTTCTGGCTAATTTTTATGTCAACTTGACACAACCTAGAGTTATCTGGAAAAAAAAAACAGGGGTAGGGGATCTTAATTGAGAAAATGCTTCTATAAGAGCCAGATGTAGGGCATTTTCTTAATTAGTGATCAAGGAGGGAGAACCCAGTCCATTGTGGGCGGCGCCACCCCTGGGCAGGTGGTCCTGGGTTCTTCCTGGGTTCTATAAGAAAGCAGACTGAACAAGCCATAGGAAGCAGCAGTCCTCCATGGCCTCTGCCTCAGCTCCTGCCTCCGTGTTCTTGCCCTGCTTGAGTTCCTGTCCTGACTTCCTTGGATGATGGAAGTAAAAGCCAAATAAACCCTTTCCTCCCTAAGTTTGGTTGTGGTGTCTCGTCACAGCAATAGAAACCCTACCTAAGACAATCACCAAAGTGATAACGTTTGCTGAAAAATCAATGACCTTGAGCTAATTCATCATTGTCTCCCGAAGGCACAGTTAGCATTACCCATGGTCAAGAGGGCAGGGACCAAAAGCCCCTGTCCCAGGACTTGAGAGTTTTGAGAGCACAGCAGAACTGCTAAGGAAAGTCTGACACATTCAATTTTGTCTTAGGGCTTTATTGCTCTGAAGAGACACCATGACTCTTGGGGCTGACTTACAGTTCAGAGGTTTAGCCCATTGTTGGTATGGCACGGAGCGTGGTAGCATGTAGGCAGACCTGGTGCTGGACAGGTAACTGAGAAGGTCTACATCTGGGTCAGCAGGCAGCAAGAAGAAACCATGAGACACTGGCCTGGCTTGAGCATCTGAAACCTCAAAGCCTACCCCCAGTGATGTATTTCTCCAATAAGGCCGCACCTCTCAGTAGTGCCGTTCCTTGTGAGACTACTTTTGTTCAAACCAGCACAAACTGCATCCCCAGGTTATTTTCAGATTTCACCTAAAAGCATAGGCACACAGGGGGACACGTATACATAAACACAGATACATGTACACATGCACACATACACATATAAACATATACACGTATACACATATATACATACATACACATGTGGATATATACACACACATTTCCCTGCCTCTGGGAGCTCTGGTCACAATCAGGAGCTGAGGCTTGAGCAGGTGGGATGTGAGGCTGCCGTTACTGTCTCCAAGAGTAACCTTGGGTATATCTTCTCCTGCATTTGGTTGAGTCAAACCTTGAGGTTTTGATCTGGATGGGGAAAATCGTTCGTGCTCATTTCCAGACAGAAATTCACTCTCCGTGTGGTGGCCTTGATCTAAGTAAAAGCTTCAAAACCAGGCGGCTTATACCAGTGTATCCTGCTTTGCAGGTTTTTTAAAAAATTCTAAATTGTTTTATGCCTATGTATGTCTGCCATCTGAGTGCCATATGAGGCCAGAGCCTCCACGTTCATTCTGCCGGTCTGAAGGCTGCTGTCTGAACTAACGATCACACTGAGCAGCCTGGGGCTCGAGTTGCAGGGCGCATCCCACCACCCTCTCCTGAGTGAGCCCTTCATGGTTTCCATGGGAGCGTCTCCTGAGTCACTGGGGATACTGACACCCTGGATCCAGGACAGACAGAATCTGAATATGTTCAGCATATTATCTCATTATTAACCTACACCGAGGAATGTGTTCGCTGCACAACAAGCAAGAGAAAGTCCAATATGCAGCTGATACTCAGTAATGTTATCTGCTTCCTGCAGAGAGACACTAATGAGGTGGTTGGGTGTTACGCAATTGATATATCTCACAGCTTTATTGCATTCAGAAATTCTCACTGGATTTTTACACAGGTGTTTAAGAGCGTTTAGGGTCTTCAGAATAAGTAGGGCTGAGGATTTAAGTAGCTATGAAAGTGCTGATATATCTATCTATCTATATTTTCATTTCATTTCAAAGGGTAAGTTGGGGCACTGAGATGGGTGAATGGGTAAACACACTCATGAACTGAGTTCAATCCCCAGGACTCACATTGTAAAAGGATGGAAGAGACTCTGAAAAGTTATCTTCTGACTGCACACACACACATACACACATATGCACACACACCTGCACACACACAATACACATAGTGGCACACACACAGACAGACAGACAGACAGACATACAGAGACACGCACAGGCATACACAGACACACACTCATACACTTTTCATACCACAAACAGAAACAGTTAAATAACTTAAAAACAAATCAGCCTGGTCATGTTGTACAAACCCCAGAGCGGCCACTGGTAAGGTGGACAATTCTCTGAGGCCTCATGTGTCAATGACAACTCAGAGGCCTCATGTGTCAATGACAACTGCTGTCACTGTTTCCTCATCAAAATACAATGTTTAAACATCACCATTGGCAGATGTAACATTTTTTTCAAGCCATCCGGTTTGTTTTTTATCAAATATTCTGGTTGACCAAAACTGGCAATATGTTTTGAGGGCATTTTTCATTTTCAACTATGTATAGCATAGGAAAGCAGTGCTTTCTGAGGCCTGGGGCTGGAGTTTCAGCCTTGTGTTGGTGTTGGTATCTGAACTTGGAGCACACTTTTAACCACCAACCCACCTCTCCAGCCCCTGTTTGTTGTTTTGACAGAGTCCTACACAGTCCAGGCTAGCTTTGAACTCACTATGTAACTGTGACCTTGAATCCCTGATTCTCTTGCCTTTACCTCCCAAGTAAGGAGATTATAGGAGTTCACAGCTTGCTGGGCTGCAATGAATGTTTTTTAAATCCCCATTCCTCTTCAAATCCTATCTTCAGTTTAATTTTTTTAAATTAGAGGTATAATAAAGTATATTAGGTTTTCCCATTAAGTATTAGACCACAGGGTGGCAGACTGCAGCACACTTACTGTTCTTGGACAGCCTGCAAGTTTAAGATGCTTTTCAAATTTTTAAATGGCTGGGGAGGGAGGTGCATCGAAAGGAAATTTGGTGACATGTGCAAATTATATAAAATTCAAATCTGATGTCTATAAATAAAGCTGTTTTGGAGCACAGCCATGCACATGCCTGTTATAGCATCCGAGCCTTCTTCTCCATGGCATGATCGAAATGGAGTATCTGTAACAGAGACCATGTGTCCTACAAAGCCTACCATACTACTCTATGCTCCTTTCTAGGAAAAGTTTGCTGGCCCAAGTGGCAGGCTATTAAAATTAACAGCAACAAAAATCAAGATGTTGCCTGCGTATTCATAGACCTGTGTGAGCCACGTAACGTGGTTTCGTGGAGCATACGGAAATTTCAAGCAAGAATGGGAGGAATAATTACTCTGTCTTGATTTTTTTCTCACTCACAAAGCAGCTCAGAAACGTGGCAGAAGTGGAATGAGCTGCAGCCTTCTCAGGAAGTCAGGGGAAATCACACGCGAGCAGTAGTGGTTTGAAAACCGTGTCAAGATTACTCAAGACATGCCCGAAAGGGTCCTTCGCTTTCCATCGACTGCTAATGTCTTTTCTTTGAAGTAGAAGAGGAAAGAGAGGAGAGGGGAAGAGAGGAGGATATTTTCAGCTAAATATATATTAGCCTCTTCCAATTGAGCGCTACTTTAACCACGTAGCACTGGTGTCATCGTTCAAGATTCCTGACTCCTCCGACCTCAGCAGTCCTTCAGTTAGGGAACAGAAAACTCTCTAAACCACACATCCAGTCGTGGGTGGGTCTTTATGAAAGACTGACTGGGCGGCACCTTCACCCAGATCCTCCACATGGCTCTAAGCTGGTGGTGTTTGAAAAAGTTGTTGAACATCCAGGGCAGTTTCTCAACCTGTGGGTCACGACCCCTTTGCACCAAAATTGTAGCAACAAAAATAATTTTATGGCTGGCGGTCACCACAACATGAGGAACTATGTTACAGAGTCCCAGCATTAGGAACCTTCTAGGGGATAGTATCTAGCTAGAAAACAGTAGGTCACTGTGCAAGGGAGACTTGAAGTTTCCCAGGCTGGCCCTACTTCCTATTCATTCTCTGCTCCTGACTCTGATGATATGTGATCAGCCTGCCTCTCTTACCACAGTGGATTCTCCTACAATAGTTACAATGTATCTTCTCAAACTATAAATCAGGGTAAGAGTCTCTTTCCTTAATTCTTCACAGCTAGGAAAAAAGCAACTAGTACAGAAACCTCATCAGCTCTTCCTGAAGCTGGGCACCGGCAGACCCACCATCTTTAGGAATGGAAGAGGTTCCACACCCCAGGGGAACTTCACTTCTGCATTTGGGAACCATGATGTCCACCCAGGGCAAAAGAGTGTGGCTTACATATGTCCCGTCTAGAATTGTTTGGACCTAATCATATTTAAAATGCTCACTCATGGCAACTCCCAAGGAATAGCCCCTCCTGGGAAAGGCTAGGGATGGAGCTCACTCCATTTTCCAAACGGGCAGCATTGCAGATGCTACTCTGTGGTGACAAATGTATTCTTTGGGGACAAAGGATGCTTCATCTTCTGAAATCTGCAGCACCTTCATTTTTCTGGTTGAGAGGTTTCCCGTAGTAGAAAGTGTCATCTGAGGATTTAAGAATGTTTGAAATCTAGCTCCGGGGATGAAGAGAGAGCCAATTGTTAAGAGCAGTGACTGTTCCTTTCGGAGGATCCAGAGTGGGTTTCCAGCACCCACATGATAGTTCACAGCTGTTTGTAACTCCAGTTCCCAGGGTCTGATTCCCTCTTCTGGCCTCCCTGGATACTGTGTGCACATACACATGCAAAAAAAAAAAAAAAAAAAAAAAACTACTGACCAGTTTGGCTCTGTGGCAACCAAGCTCTGTCTAACTTTCTGCCACATTCAGAGATGTTCTTTTGAAAAGAGGTGAGGAAGCCCTTTATTCTTTCTCCATCCATGACCCAGGGACTGGTTTACAGTTATACCTTCACCAGCATCAGAAATAGGCAAGACTCCATTCTTAGACGGACAAAACCGTCAGAAAACCTTAAGGGTAAAGCAGCTCCGCCCCAATCTGTTAGGTATTGCTAAGTGGACACCTAAGGAACAAAGCGTGCCCAGTGAGATGAACTGTGAACACAGCCACAGCCATTGCAAGCGACAAACAGCCCCACCCCGTTCATGACGTATCTTTCTTGCTAAACCAGAAGCAGCCACAACAGATGGACTGGCTCTCCAAGCCAGACCACTGGCCTGATGACTGTAATTAGAGAACTAGATTAAAATCAGCATATTCGACATGTGATCTTCTGTGTTATAACACTCTTAAAAAGACAAAATCATAGATAGAGAAAACACACGGGCTGGGACAGTAGCTCAATAGAATGCTTGCCTAGCATGCACAAAGCTATAGGTTCACTTCCCAGCACTGCATTAAAACACACAGGGTGGCACGTGCTTGTGATCTCAGCACTTCAGGTAGTAACAGAAAGATCAGGAGTTTGAGATTACTAGTTGTTGCTGGTTGAGGGAGGTTTCAGGCTCTGACTCTAAAAGAGTAAAAGGAAGTTTAGGGTCTCCTGAGAATGAAGCTTTGACTGAAGTATTCTTCAGATGAGACTGGCCTGTGGGCACGTCTGCAGGGGATTATCTTGATGGTTTATGGATGTAGAAGGGCCTGGCCCACTGTGGGCAGCACCATCCCCTGGGCAGGTGGCCCTGCGCTAGATAAGAAAGCTGGGTAAACAGGAGCCTGTGAGTGAGCCAGTAAGCAGTGTTTCTCCATAGTTTCTGTCAGGTGCCTACTTGAGTTCCTACTTTGACTTCCATCAATGATAGCTAAAACAAATCCTGTCTTAGTTAGGGTTACTATTGCTAGGAGGAAAAACATTTAAAAAATGCAAGTTGGGGAGGAAAGAGTTTATTTGGCTTCTACTTCCACATCATAGTTCTTTACTAAAGGAAGTCAGGGCAGGAACCTGGAGACAGAAACTGATGCAGGAGCCATGGAGGTGTGATGCTTACTGGCTTGTTCTTCATGGCTTGTTCAGCCTGCTTTCTTGGAGAACCCAGGACCACCAGCTCAGGGGTGGTCCCACCCACAGTGGGCTGGGCTCCTCTCTATTGAACACCAGTTAAGAAACTGCTGCATAGGCTTGCCTGCAGCCAGATCCTATGAAGGCTTTTTCTCAACTGACAATCCTCCTCTCCAATGACTCCAGCTCGTGTGAAGTTGGTGCAAAACCAGCCAGCCAAACCATTTTCCCTCTGTATTAGTCATTTTCAATTGTGGTGGAAAAAACACCACAACCAAAGCAACTTATAAAAAGAACATGTTTAATTGGGTTTACAGTATCAGAGGGTTAGGGTTCGTGATGATGGAGCAAAGGAGGCAGGAA
Organism: Pachyuromys duprasi; assembly: GCA_028658305.1. NCBI lineage: Eukaryota > Metazoa > Chordata > Mammalia > Rodentia > Muridae > Pachyuromys > Pachyuromys duprasi. Next base: position 16,638,777 of record CM053745.1, on the reverse strand, counting down.
CCGCTGTGAACTCGCATCTTGCTCAAAAGCACAAGGCAGAGAAAGCACCCTAGGACTGGCAGATGTTTTGAAACTTTAAATCCTGCCCCCTCAAGCAGGGCACACTCCTAACCCTTCCCTAACAGCTCCGCCAGCGGAGTATTCAGCTCCGTGAGCCTATGGGAGTTAATTCTCACTCAAACCACATTCCACTCCCTGTCCCTCCAGGCTCAGAGCCATATAATAGTGCAAAATGCATCCAGTCCAACTTCAAAAGTGCCCGCGGTCATTTAGTCTCAAGACTGTTTTAAAGTCCAAAGTCTTTTCTGAGACTCAAGGCAATCTCATAACTGTAACACCCCACTCCCAACCCCACTAAAGCCAGAAAGCAAATTGCATACTTCCAGCATATCATGACACATAGTATGCATTGCCACTCCAAAAGGGAGGAATGGAGATATAGTGAGGAAGTCTTGGACAAAGGCGAGACAAAAATACAGCAGGGCAAACTCCAATTCCTATAGCTCCATGTCTGACATTAAAGAGCTTAGACGGCTCCAGCCTTCCGGATTTCCTGACTGCGGTGCATTTCTCTCTTGGGCTGGTTCCACACCCTGTGTGCAATTCCCCTTGGCAGGCATCCTACAGCTCTGGCATCTTCAACATCTTGGGGTCTCCAACACAATCCAGGCTTCAACTCCACAGCTTCGTTCAATGGCCTTCCAGGGCTTCCACCCAGGAACTTCCCTGCCACATGCCTGGCCTCCATAGCTTTTCTTAGCCATGAAGGAAGATTCCATCACCCCTTTGTTAGGATTTTGGAACAAAACCTGCTTCTGGGTTTTCTAGCAACTTATGATGTCCTCGTGTGTTACCGGCCAGGTGGCCACACCTGGAAGGTGTGGTTACCTTGCCCCTTAAAGGGACAACCTGAAACGTGGTTTCTCTCTTGCTCTCTTGGTCCTTTCTCTATTGGGGCATCCCCTCTCTCTTTCCCCTTCTCCCCATCATGTCCTGCTCTCCCTTCTCTCCCTCTCTTCATATCCCCCTAATAAGCCTCTTTTATATATGAGATCTGTCGTATGTCTAGTCATCTTTACTATTCAATTATGTCCCATAACATTACACCCTTTCCTTCTGCATCCCTCATGACTCCCAAGCAGGGACCACATGGGCAACATTGTTAAGTCCTGCTACACAAGCCAGATGGGCCCTGGCCCCCTGAACCACATTTGCAGCAGCTTTCATTGCACGTGGTTTGGTAGAAACAAGCAAATTCCTCAGGCCTTTTCTCCTTACAGGTTGGAGGACTGTCTGGGGAATGGGAGGTCTTGGCCCAAGACTTCTCTCCCTTTATTTCAGTACAGATCAGGCCTCCCCTAAATCTCTTTCCCTCTTTTAGCACAAGCCTTGGCTTCAACAGTAAATTTCCTGGGCCCCTTTTACTCCTCAAACTGTACATTTTGTATAACTTTTGTCCTACCTGCTCTTTTCCACTGCAGACCTGCATAAGAGTGATTACCAACCAGGCAAGAGAGTAAATATTCGGCTCCTTTAAAATCTTCTCCACCAAAGAACTTGGTCCATTACTTTAAATTTTAGCATCAGCTAAGTTCTAAGGACAAGGACAGAAAGCAGCCGCATTTCTTTGTGTAAAATATCACAAGAATGGTTTCTAGTCCAGTTGCTAATGTACTTCTCTGAAACCTCTCCATCTGGGCCTCCATAGTCCACATGCCATTGTCTTCAACACTTTCCCACTCCAAGGTCTCAAAGCCTTCCACATTCCTCAGTGTTGTACACAGGCCTGTCACGGGAGTACCCACTTCCTGGTACCATTTTCTGTCTTAGTAATTTTTCTATTGCTGTGAAGAGACATCACAACCAAGGAAACTTATAGAGCAAAGTTTATTGGGGGCTTACCAATTCGGAGGGTGAGTCCATAATCATCATGGTGAGCAGCAGACAAGCAGGCATAGTGCTGGTCCAATAGTTGAGAGCTTAGCTTTTGAAGCAACAACCACAAGGCAGAGAGAGAGAGAGAGAGAGAGAGAGAGAGAACTGGGAGTGGCCTCAGAGCCTTCCCCCAGTGACACCCTTCCTCCATCTAGGCCACACCTCCTAATCCTTCCCAAACAGTTTCATCAGCTGGAGAGCAAGCAGTCAAATATACGAGCCTTGGGGTGGGGGAAGACGCATTCTCATTTAAACCCCCACACTGCTAAACATCCTAGCTTGGCCCAACATAGTAGCTCTATAGCAAGAGCTCCACATCAGCTGCCTATTAGGAGGGAGGAGGGGAAGGAGAGAGGGGGAAAAAAAGTGGGTAGCCAACACTAAAAAGAGAAGCTTACTTTGTCTCGTGGTCTCAGAGGTCTGGGCTATGCTGTTTGATTCTGTTGCATTTGGGTCTGTAGTGGCACCCTACATCATGGTAAGAATACATGTCAGGGAACCATCCATCTCGTCCCAGCTAGGAAACAATGACACAGCAAGAGCTCAGGACCCTATACCCTTGAGAGCTTGATTCTGAAGACCTCACCTCCTTCCGTTAGGCCACACCCACTAATCAATTCACTACCTACCAGTAATGCTACAGGTTAGGAACCAAGCCTTCAACACATCATCTTTTAGAAACATTCCAGAGCCAAACTGTAGTTAGTCTGCCATAACTACTCTCAGAAAAACTAACACTGGCCTTCAGACAAGCCAAGTCCTTCACAAAAAGCCCCATTTCTATTAAAGGGCTGAACACCTCACATAACTTATCAAACATTCTGCAGAAATAGAAATAAATAAATAAATGATTGCATGGGAAATCCCTCACACCACTCTAAAGACAAGAAATGGGGTTTGAGTTTAGCAATCATATTGGAGCTTTTTGTTTCTTTTGTTCTGTTTTTCAAGAAGACAGGGTTCCTCTGTATAGCCTTGGCTGTCCTGGAACTCCATCTGTAGACCATGCTGGCCTTAAACTCACAAAGATCCCCTTGCCTCTGCTTCCTGAGTGCTGGGATTAAAGGCATGAGTCACCACCACCTGGCAAATTGAAGTTCATTTAAAAGCTTATGGCATCATACACTCTCAAGAAAGACTCTGAGGCCAAGGAAGCAGGAATAATAAAGAGGTGTCTGGTTAGAGGACAATATATGTAATACTTCCTGCCTTTTGTGCAGAAAAAAAAATCAATATTTGAGTGTTCCCAACCAGATACATTTCAGCAGGAAGCAAGAAGATAAACACGGTGTGGTTCCAGATTCCCATTTGTGAAATGCAGAAGCCTTGTGCTGAAATCCATTATTTCACTGAATGCTGAAAACACAGCCTCAAGGTCTGGCTTAGCTTGACACAGAGCATTTGCCAAGCCCTGCGCTGCAAAGATGAACCTGCAGCCCTCCTGAGGAGAGAGTGCTCAGCAGGAGAACAGCAGAAAGCCATTTCAACTCACAAACATGTGTGTGCATGTGTACTCACATTGTTTGGCTGGCTGGCTTTAATACTGAGCCTAGAAAGATCCTTTCTCAGGCTGGAGAGACAGCACTGTGGTTAAGGGAACATGCCACTACTGAAGGGGACCCAGCTTCAATTTTCAGCACTCAAATGATAGCTTACAACTGCCTTAATTCCAGTTCCAGGATTCTGTCTGTCTGTCTGTCTGTCTCTCTCTCACACACACACACACACAAATAAAGGACCCCACCCCCTCAATTGTTTACAATGCCTGTGACCATTGTCGGCCAGGACTGCTTTGTAACAGCAGTGCCCAACACCAAGGACACAAAAACAAAGACTTACTGACTGGCTGGACTTCCCAGACCACAAATAGGCAAAGAGTGGCCAAGAGTCAACAGAGGCAGTAGTTTGAAGATTTATGGCTTGAGGAATGTGGACTGACCATGTAGGTTTCCAAAGACAAGGTAGTTTTTGTAGGAAGTTAACAGCATTTCATTTCCAGAGATATCCCCACCCCCCCATGCCCAGGACTGGTTGGAACGCTCAGCCCTACCATACCCCATGTCTCTTTTTGTAGTAAATATTTTGTAATGTGCCTTTACCAAAGTTAAATCAATATGCTACCTGCATATAATTTTTAGAATAAGAATGTAAAACATACAAAATAAAGGATATTTGGATATGTGACTGTTCGAACACAGTTATATTACAAAACATCCTGTGTCACATGCAAGCATCCATGCGGCTTGAGACAGTTCGAAGCAAGGACTGATACATTTGTATTCTACAATGACTCACACAGCAGGAGCAGAGTCTGTCTGTGGTGATGGCAACTTTCCAATAAGCTGTCAACAAAACAAGAGCCAGACACTGTCTGCTTCCACTCGCCTGAAGTACCTGGAACGGACAAGCTCACAAAGACAGAAAGTAGATAAGAGGAAACCCTGGCTAGTGGAGGCAGTTCCCACTTACTGCCTACACCATCTCGTTTGCAGCCATGGAAAAGATTTTGAAATTGGCAGTGACGATGGTTGCGTAACATTCTGAATGCAAGTAAGGCCACTGATGCTGTTTATTGAGAGATGGCTAAAATGGTGCCTGGAAAACTGTATAGGTTTTGTTGCAAAAGCCTACGGGAGGGAAGGAAGGAAGGAAAGAAGGAAGGAAGGAAGGAAGGAAGAAAGGAAAGAAGGAAGGAAGGAAGGAAGAAAGGAAAGAAGGAAGGAAGGAAAAGAGGGAGGACCTTTAAAAAATCGTTTGTAAATAAAATGGAGCTGGTCCTAGCTCTGGACCACAAAACAAGAATCTCAGAAAGAAAGAAAAAAGTAAGAATGGTAGAAAACATGAGGAAGAGAGGGTGGAAGAGAGAGAGGAAGGAGGGACTTGCAAAAACTCCTTTATGTTTATAACTAGAATAGAGCTGGTCCTAGCTCTGAGAATTGATGCGCGGCATTCGCCTACGTGAATGTCCAGCGAGACATCTGAAAGCCTCCTAAGACAATCCTTAGTGGTTTGGTACTATCCTGCAGGATGTCTAGCATGGCAGGCCAGGGCCACTAAAGGCCAATAAGGCTCCCCTTTACTGTGATAAAAAGCGCCCAGGTTCCAAATCAAGAAAGCAGCTCCGCCCCTCTTGAGCGTCAAACAGGCAGGAAGTGCAGAGAGAGCCTGGGAGGCGCCTGGGTTCTGGCCAAGGGCGTGCCAGAAGTCCTGGGGGAGCCCAGGGGCAGAGAGGCCCGTAAAGGAATCAGCAGAAATCCAGATCTCGGGCAAATGGATCCACTGGAGGATGGGGAGTTAGAGGGAAAGGGACGCGTGGATTACACGGAGAGGTCCCTGATGCACTGTCCCGCAGTTTCACGGCGGCAGAACTCATTGCGCTCCCCTGCCAGACGGTGGGGCTAGAGAGCCTCTTACAGACATGGTCCTCACGTTCAGGTTCAGGCTTGAGGCGGGGCTGACGCAGCCCTCCACGGATGACACAGCAGGGCCGCCAAGTGTGACCTGCTAGCAACAGCTGCGTTTATTGAATAATTAGCTAATTCTTGTTTTCTCTCTCTCTAACTTTAACGACCTATTGCAGGTAGGACGGTGGCAGTGGAAGGTTCAGACAGCTGCAGACCCAGCCAGCAATCACTAAGTCGGGACCCTGTCACAGAGTCCTAAGCAAGACATTCAGTTCTCTTGAGGTCTTCTAAGCGTCCCTAGGCAGACCAAGAGTGGGGCTGCCGCAGTCCCCTCCTCCTTCCCTCGGTCAGCTGGGACTTCTCCTGCGAGCCGGTCACAGTCACGCGGTGGCTCCGCCCACTTCCTGGCTAATCACGTCTCTCTCCCTCCTTCCCGGCTGCAAACACCTGATGGATTCCGACCCGTTCAGCCTGCCATCTCAAGGGTTTATGGACTTAGGAAGTAGTGACTTTCAAAGGATGCTAGAAGGTCCTAGTTTCGTTGCTTGTGATTAAGTTGGCACTGTTGGGGGCGGGGGGAGTAGTCGGCCGACATGCTGGTGGAGCTGGCTTCTTTGCCTTCTGAGGTTCTGTGCTCATGTCACAGGCCCAAAAGCAGGACTGAAAGCCTCTATTGCCGCCGTTTCTGCCTCTGTGGAGGTGGGGCGGAAGTCCACCTGATGCCAGTGTCCCCTGATGAAGCGTTCAACCATTTCCCTGCTACCTCCACTCCTCCCGGTACTCCCAGATTCTGCTTTCTGGAACCCTGGGAGCTGCCAGGCATCCTGGCCGGCAGGATGCCAAGTCTAACCAGCTCTTGCAACCTGAGCCCCGTGTGTACTGTAATTAAGGCAATGGCGAGTCCCCTGTACTAACAGTCAGGGCAAGCAACTGCTCCCTCCCCCAACCCCACCCCGGAACACTTTCACAGCATCTCATTGGATGCAGGCCACACCTGGCCAGGCAGGTGCTCTTGTCATTCCCATTTTGCAGATAAGGAAATAGGAGTCCCCCCCCCCCCAGTCACCCGCCTGGAATGCAGCAGGGCCACTCAAAGGACACCCTTTACAAAGGCAGTGTAAGGGAGGAAGGGCTTCTTTTGGCTCACAGTTTAAGGGGAGGTCAAGCATGGCGCGGAAGGCACAGCATCAGGAGGGTGAGGCAGCTGGTCTTAGCTACCAGTCACATCTCCAGGAGGAGAACTGATTATCAGGCTTGGAGAACTGAGAAACCAAAGGAGACTACTAAGCAATGCCAAAACCGTATCTGTA
>CM053745.1:16596457-16631628 GCA_028658305.1 Pachyuromys duprasi | reverse complement strand
AAAAAAAAATATATCCGTAATATATATTGTATATAATATAGTATATGATATATTGCATATAATGATATATGTTATTCAGAGAGCTAAGATTTCTGTGTCAGATCATCTTAGCAGGAATCGGTTACTAATAAGTTTCAAAAGGACAATGAGGAGTAGGAAATAGCACTTAGTAAGAGCCAGGGCTACGGGGCTGGCAAGATGGCTCAGTGGATAATACCATACATTACTCTTGAAGAGGATCCAGCTTCGATTCTGAGCACCCACCATCAGGTGATTCACAACTGCCTGTTTTACAGTTCCAGAAATCTGATGCCCTCTTCTGGCTTCCTCAGGCGTGTGCTGCACATAACTCACATAGACACCTACAGCTAAATTTAAATATGTGTGTGAATAAGTGTATGTGTGTATGTATACATGAGTGTAGGCGTATTGTTCGGAGAAAATCAAGCTGAACTTTCTATTCTTTCAGTGAACATATGCCCAAACACACATACATATACACTTACATACAATACACACACACATACCAGTAGTCAGGGAGACTGATTAGCCCACACTTGACCTCTACCGTCTTCATTTTCTGGATCTTCTATGCGCATGGTCCACTGCATTCTAACTCCAAACTCGATTAAGATTTTTTTCTTGTCTTTTAAGATTTAATAAAACATCATTCATTCCAGCAAGTCTTCTCCCACGGTAGCTCCTACTCCCTGTCTCTTTTGCCTGTCAGCCCCTTATTACCCCATGTGTACTTGGCCATTATGCTATCAAGGTTCAGGTTACCCTAGGGCACCCATGCTACCCTGTTCCTCTCCTACCCCCATCTCTCGGCACTGCCTCCAACATGCAAGTGCTTAATAAATGCTTTCTGAGTTTAACAGGCTCAGGGTTAATGAGACCTGGTTTCTCCAAGGCTTTATTTACACATGCTTTTCCCACTATAGTCTTGGAAGGCATTGAACCAAAAATGCATGGGAACAAGCCTCTTCCTGCAGTGAAGTAAGTTTCAAAAACACTAATTAGAAAGGGCCTTGGCTATTAAAAGGAGAACAGGTCGGAGGGGGACAACACCTTTCTCACACACCTAGTCAGTTAAAATGTGTATGGGTCTGTGCCACGGATTTAAAGTCATGAACTTGAAGCCCAGTTCCCCTAGGCTTTGTGAGCCCTGGCTTACACTTCCTTTCCCATTTGCCTCACATCAATGACATCCAGAACAATGCCGGGAAAAGACCCTGGAGTTGCCCCTGATTTTATCAGTGGCTAAAGGGAACCAACCTGGAAGCCTGAGCAGGGATCTGGGCCAGAACAGAAAGCACATTTCAAAGGAAGTATGAGTTTATTACACTTGTTATTTGAACCTGGCTCTGAAGACACGTGTTATTCCATCAACATTGATATTTCCCACAATCCCTTTAAAGGATCTCCTTGGGGGTGCCTGATTTGAGATATCTAGGATCTGTCTGTTTGTTTAACATAGACTGTTTTTTTATTATTTTTAACTATGTGTAGGAGTGTATGTCTGCATATGGGTATGTGCTGGGAACTGAACTCAGGTCCTCAAGAGCAGTCAGTCTTCTTAACCATCCCTCCATCCTCTAAGACTGACATTTGAATGCCTCCTCCAGTTGAGTAGCTCACCCCATTCTCATCGAGTTATTTAACAAATGACATCATTTCTGAAATGAAAGGGCTTTGAAATAAATGGCAGCGTCAGGCCCTCTGGGGAGAGAGGGTACACCCTTGACCTTGAGGTATACTGCAACAGTCACTCTGGAATACACATCTGTCCATCCAGCATTGCTGTTGAGGACAATCCTCATCCAGAGAACCTGATTTCTGCATGTTACAGGCAAGCTCCTGCCCTTCCTCTAGCCTTCCTAATGCCATTTAATGCATTCATCAGACTGTGGTGACCCCCAACCAAAAAATTATTTTCATTGCTACTTCATAGCTGCAATTTTGCTACTGTTATGAATTGCAGTATAAATATCCGTATTTTCCAATGGTCTTGGGTGAGCCCTGTGAAAGGGTCGTTCAACCCCCAAAGGGGTCACAACCCATAAGTTGAGACCACTAATCTAGAAAGTATAAGTGATAGACACCATTGGTGGATGAAGGTGATGATAACAGTCATGTGAGCTGCAGTCCTGGTACATGTCTGTGTCCCAGTACCCAGGAGTCTGAGGCAGGAGGATTGCCACACACACACACACACACAAAGGCTATGAATGAAGCATGTAGGACAATGAGTAGAGTACTTAACCAGCCTACCGAAAGCTCAAAGGCCATAAGAGGGCACCAGATCTCATTATAAATGGTTGTGAGCCACCATGTGGTTGCTGGGAATTGAACTCAGGACTTTTGGAATGACAGCCAGTGCTCTTCACCTCTGAACCAGCCCAAATAAAAAAAAAATTTTTTTTAATAAAAAAAGATTGATCTAGCTCAAAAAGTATGCCTGTAATCCCAGCATTCAAGATTGCAGAGTCAGCCTGGGCTACACATCAAGTTTCAGACCAAACAAGGCAACATGCATAATGAGACCCTGACGTGAACTTCACATATTTAAAGTCTGCAGCTTTAAGCCTGGGTGTGGTGGCACACTCCATTAGTCTCAGAACTTGGAAGGCAGAGGCAGGGGGAGTGTCTGTAAATTTGAGGCCAGCCTGCTCTACAGAGGGAAGCAACAGTAAGACCCTGTCTCTGCCAGGAGCCAAGAGCCAATTAGTGGAAAGTTAACCAACAGCTACACTAGGACCTAAGGTCATGGGAACATCTGCTTGTTAAGCTTGGAGCAAACATCCTTGGTGTCTGTCTCAGTTAACATTCTTACGGTATCTTGCAGGTGCAGTATCTTGCACCTTAAAGCCATCCTACCATAAAACTGTTCTGCTGTACTCTGTACCATATCTCCTGCAGCAATAAATTCCTTCTTTGATGTCCGCCCTCCTTTTCCTGCCTTCTCCCTATAAGTTGTGTGTATGAACCTAATGAACGGGGGGCTGGTTTAGATTTTAGACTTGCCCTCCTTTCTCGTGTCTCTTGTCTCCCATTCATTTCGCCCCTCCTCAGGAACCCATTGAACCCCCGCTGGATCGGGGCTTCGTGGCATTTGCATGTCTCAAAAAAACAAAGAAATAAATAAAATATATACGTGTACCTTGAGAGTCTTAAAATGAGTTTCCTTTGTATTTTTCTTTGTTTTTTTACTTTATTTATTGTATATGTGTATGGGTGTGTAGAGGTCAAAGAATAACTTACAGCAGTTGGTTCTCTCTGTCTGCCTTGGACTTTGGGGTGATTTAGGTTGAGGTGAGGAGGTCACAGTTAAGCAGTTTATCCTCTTCTTGAAAGTTCATGCGTCCACGCTCCTCCATCCACCCCAACCCCTCATCTTCCCCCCAATCCACACCTACCCACAACCAAGGTTCGGTCTCTTGCAAGTTCCTTGGACTCTTCTCTGCATGATCCGTGGGACGCCCTTGGGTCCTGTGGAAAAGCCCAAGTTTTGAAAGACAAAACTCCATCTTCCCTTCTGGTGCTTCCTCAACACTGGGGGCAGCACAGGCTTAGAGGCAGCACTTAGAAAGAGTCTAGAGTGAAAATTTCTTCTTCAGGCTTTCACATAATTCATCTCCCTCCCTCACCCCCCCGTGTGTGTTCCTATTAATATGTAATGAGGGAATCCATAATAAATTAATGACTCTAGGCACAGATGATCCACAACACAAATGTGACAAGAAGAGAAACTAAGCAGACATCATCTGCCTCTGATGGGAGAAATCCCTGAGTGCTCACCCTGCCTGCCAGCAAAAAGAGAAGGCAACAAACCAAATCCCATCTGGTTTAGTCTCCAGGTCTAACTACCAATTTCTTTGAACTACAGGGAGATATGCCAGATAACACACAAAAGTACCATGAGAAAAAGCCTACCCTGGGCGCCCTTTGGAACAAAGGCTTGGATCCCTTCACCAAAGAAACGTTGAGTGTGTGAAGGAAACCACAAACACAGAAGAAAAAAAAAATCAGCCAACTTATAATGTGTAGCCATGTTTAGGCTTTGATTAAAAAATACAAAATGTTTAAAAGTATGGCTAGGAAAGCAATTGGAAATTTTTGTAATAAACTGATGTTTGCTGTAAGGAAATTGTTCGTTATTTATCTAGTATGATGACACTGCTCTTGTAGTTTTGGTTTGAGTTTTTGAGACAGGAACTTGGGTAGTCTTCAGGGGATAACTACCCCCCCCCCAAAAAAAAACCTCAAAGCTCAAAACACACACACACACACACACACACATACGGAGGATAGAGAAAAAGAGAGTACAGAAAGAAATCTATTGAAATCTGGTTGAAGAAATGGGAGCGAAGATCAACGGTGGAACATTTACTTGCCTAGCATGTATTAGACTAGGAGCTGGATTTGATCCCCAACACCATAAAAAAAGAGAAAATGGGTGATGAAAAAAAGGAAAGAAGAGAAGTCCTTATTTCCAAAGACATCACACACTTCAAATGGCCCAGAGGACCTGAGCTGAATCTGACCCCAATGCCTCTTCCCTAAGGATTAATTATCATGGTACCAGAAGGCACCATGCAAGCTTCCAAAGGAGAGAGGTAACCAACACTCCTACCCAGCTGGGCTGGCTTTCTTATGTCGTTTTGACACAGGCTAGAATGATCTGAGAGGGGGAACCCCAACAGAGAAATAGAGATTCGGCTAAAGGCAAGCCTGTGGAACACTTTCTTAATTAGCGATTGATGTGGGAGGGCCCCGCCCCGCCCACTGTGGGTGTGGTTATCCCTGGGCTGATGGTCCTGAGTACCTAAGGCTGAGCAAACCAGTAAGCAGCGCCCCTCCATGGCCTCTGCATCAGCTCTGCCTACAGAACCATGCCCTGTTTGAGTTCCTGTTCTGACTTCCTTCAATGAAAAACAGTGACATGGAAGTGTAAGACAAATAAGCCCCTTTTCCTCCCCAAGATTTTTTGGTCATGGTGTTTCATCATAGCAATGATAACCCTAAATAGGACACCAGATACGATGCCTATGAACCATCATGGCATGATAACGCTGAGTGTGCAGTCGTGGCATTCCTTGGTGGTAATCAATAGCTCTCTCATTGAGCTTAAGACCACTCAATGGAAGGGAAACCATGCCTTCTAGGTACTAGAAACCTACCTAAATACTCAGTGCTAGTGATGTCATGGATACTGGAGAAGAATCTACAATCGCTAATTTACTAACCCAGTATAACCCCTAACAACAACGTATAAACATTTGTCCTTATACCCACAGATAAATGTAGTCTCCACCCCTCGCCAAGGAACTTTCTCTTTGCAACAGAGACCATTACAGAAAACCATAATCAAGCAAAACCTGAAATTGTGGAGTTTGGTTTCAGTGGCTACACTTATAAAACATTCCGATACCTAAGGCTCAGGGAACATTGTAGAAGAGGAGGATCAGGATCAGAGAGTTTGCTGTGAGACCATGTCTCCCAGTAATAGCAGAAGCTACACCTATAACAACTCACCAACAGGACTGCCAAGATGTGTGGCTGAGCAAGGATGAGTCCAACGAATATTCCAAACTGCATGGGGAAAATCCCATGGGGCCTTAACCCCCCACAAAGAACAACAGACAACTGAAGAAAGCTAAGATGTGGAGAGGTAGCCTTCCCCAAGGAAGAGAACACCAGTTGATTGCCCAGTGCCCAAGAGTCAGCCCTGAAATCATGCATACAGGTAGCATTATACAGGTTATAGTTGAGAATATATGTCTACGCATATACACTCATATACGTGCAATGACAATTATAAAAATAAAAGACTATGAATTGAAAGAGAGTGGGAAGAGGTATATGAGAGGCTTTGGAGAGAGAAAAGGGAAGAAAGAAATGTTGTAACCAAATTATAATCTAAAAAAGCAAGGGGTTGGGAAATTAGCTCAGTGGTAGAGCAGAACGCTTGCCTAGGAAGCACAAGGCCCTAGGTTTGGTCCTCAGCTCTGAAAACAAAACAAAACAACAACAGCAAAAAAAAAAAAAAGTAAAGCAAAGGAGAGATGGGGAGAAGCAGGAAGGAGAGGAAGGGAAGATGAGTTACTAAGGTTTTCATCAAATAACAGGTGGGTGAGATCGGGCAAAGCAGAATGGGCCAGAGTGGACAGGTGGGTGACATACTGACGTTCATTATGCCGTGGGGCCTAATACACTCCATAATGAAAGATGTCTTTAAATGCCATCTACCCATCTACTTGATTAGTGAGCCAACTCAGTATCGTGTCTTTACTAAGCAAAGAGATGCGCAGGTGGCAGCAAAGCCTTGTGAGCCAAGCAGGTTTACTAACAGAGATGCTTTGAGGTTTTAGGATGAAAGAAAGCCATAAAACCACAAAGTGTCATTACCATATTAGAATTAAACAGCATGAAATTGGAGGCCCAGGTGTGTGTACCACTTACATCAAAATTTGGGATCAGTGGAAATGACCTTGCTGAGAAACATCCACACAGTGTCAATGAGAGGATTGAGTCAAGGATGTTCTTCTCTGTATAAGATGTTCTCTTGGGCAGAGCAAACTGAAGGTAAAATTATAGGCGACATTAAAATTCTCATCTGAGTCCCTCTCATCATTTTCTTGTGCAAGATGCATCTTCTGCCTCTTCTGTTCCATCCTGCAGGCTGCTAAAAAGTTCATGATAGACCAAATCGCACACAATGACCCTTCCCTTCAAGATGTCATGCATTCATTCAGCCATGTGGTTCAACAAACTGGGTCTCTACTCCACGCAGGGAGTGCAGATATGAAGATAGCTCGATATCCAAAGAGTCAGAGGTGTAGCTCAGTTGGCAGAATGCTTGCCTTGCACACAGGAAGTCTAAATCCCAGCATCACACAAACTGGGTATGGTGGTGCATGCCTGCAATACCAGCCCCTGGGAGCTAGAGGTTAGAGGATCTGGAGCTCAATGTCATCCTCAGCTACATACTGAGGTAGAGACTATAAAACCCTGACTCAAAGCAAAGTAACAATAACCAAAGAAACCCACAGGAACTCTTGAGGTGTCTCAGTGGATAAGGGTCACAAAGTTGGACAACTTGAGTTCAATCTCAGGACCCACAAAGTAGAAGGAGAGAATGGTCCTCTGATTCACACACACACACACACACACTCATGACAGCACATTCGTACCTACACAAACATGCACACATAATAAAATGTAATTTAATAGTTTAAAAGATATCTAGTCTTAAAAGAAATTTTTAGATTTATTTTTGTGTATGAGTGCTTTGCCTGCATCGGTGTACCACATACATATCTGGTACCTAAGGAAGTGACGAGCCCCTGTGTGGGTGTTGGGAATCAAACCCTGGTCCTTTGTAAGAACAATAAGAACTCTTAAGCATTGCGCCAACTCCTCTCCAGTCCTTATAAAGATATCTAAATAATTATATATGATGCAACTATATCCAATATGGACAAAGTGAAGTGGGGGTCAGAATGGATCACGTGACTAACTCCCTCCTTGAAGAATAAGTAGGTCAGATGGGAGGAAAAAGGCGTTCATGTTAAGGGACCCTTGCAACCCAGGCTGGCATAGTCTGGAGACAACTAACTTGCAGATGCTATAGACACTTCAACTGGGGACCTTGAATTCTATCCTGGGAGCCTTTGAATGCCTTGCTTGTGACCATGTAAAAACTTTAAAGTCTTTCCACAGAGCTCATGGTATTCCAAAGTACCACAACATTCGAAGCATACATTCAGTTCCTTCACAAGGGGTCCACTTAAAGCCAGTCATTTCCTTGTTGGTTACACACAACCACAATAATTTGAGATGGAGCCTGTTATGGTTTCAATATGAAATCCCACACAGACACACATAGTCACACATAGACATACACACAGTCATACACAGACACACACAGAGACACTAATACAGTCACACACCGAGACACATAGAGACACAGGCAGTCAAACACACACATACACACACATACACACACATACACATAGACACAGGCAGTCATACATACACATACAGAGATACACACAGTCACATACAGACTCACACTGAGTCACATACAGAGACACAGTCACACACGCACACACACACATAGAGAGGTACACACAGAGATACAGACACATAGACACACACACACGCAGGTTCTCCTTGGCCCCTGCTTCTGGTGTCATTTTGGAAGGCTCTAAAATTTTCAGGAGGAGGGTCCTAGAAAAGCTGTCAAGGGAACAAGCCACGCCTTCCCTGCCACTGCAGTGGAATCCAATGAACAGGGAGCTAACTCCTTCCCTGGAAGTTGTTCTCTCAGGTAGTGTGGCTGCCGCAATGAAAACAGTCTAACAGAACCCGAGGAAGAAAACAACGGAGGATCCTTTCCATTGCAATCAGGCTAGCCTGGCTGCGTTCTCACTCTACGCTTTGGGCCCACCATCAGTGTAAGGGTCCCAGAGCATTGAGTACGCTCGGCAAGCACTCTACCTACCGGCTGAACGACACCCACCTTTTTCAGACATCTTAGTGCCACGGTGCCTACCAGCTCCTTCAGCAGCGTGGGAAGCAGGAGACTTTGAGGTCAAGGGTCATCTCCTAAACTTGGGTACTAAAACAAAAGAAAGGAAAAAAAGGGTAGGTTACACCTGAGGGGAGGAAAAGGAAGCTTCCCTCGACAGAGGAAAAACAGGTCTATGGGCAGGACGATGGCCACCGCGAAGCATTTCCCACAAGAAGCCTTCTTCCCTCACAGATTGTGAACCAGCGGCCTAAGTCACTGGCAAAGGCTCCTGTCTCAGCTAGGGTTTCCACTGCTGTGATGAGACACTATTGACAAGAAACAACGTGGGGAGGAAAGAGTTTATTTCTCCCTACCATTCTCAAGTCACGCTCCATTACTGAGGGAAGTCAGGGCGGGAACTCAAGGCAGGAACCTACTGGCAGGAACTGAAATGTTTGGCTCGCTTACTGCTTGGCTCAGCTAGCTGTCCAGGGGTGGCACAGCCCGCAATGGGCTCAGCTCTCCTCTATAGGCCATAGGATGGAGGCATCTTTCTCAACTGAGGTTTCTCTTCCCACGTGACTCCAGCTTATGTCAAGTTGATAAAGACCAACCAGGACAACGCGTGTATATCTAAAAGATCAAGATTACCACAGGGAGTGCCAGAGACTCCAAAAACCTTAGGAAATGTTGGGCTGGCCTGTTCACAGCAGACAGGACAAAGCCTCAGTTGGAAATGGACCTCCTTCACTTGGCAGAGGGTGCTCTGCCATTAGGGGAACCTTTTTTACCTGGGCCAAAGAGCACCATCAGAGAATTGCTCAAGGCATCCTAGAGATACTGACTCTTTTGTTGGACTGTGGGTGTGTCACCCTTGGACCTGGAGGAATCCAATGGGCAGCACGCCGACCTACAGACAAGAAACTGTATGTAGTGGACACAGTCCGTAAAGTCCAGCAAATTGATTGGGAATGTGGCATGGGTGGATGGCACATACTTTTAACCCTAGCACTCCAGAGGCAAGCGGATCTCTGTGAGTTCCAGGCCAACTATGGTCTACATAGTGAGTTCCAGGTCACAAGAACTATGCAGCGGGACCCTGTCTAAGAACAAAACAAGATAAAACAACCCCCCCCAAAAAACCGTCAAAAAATAAAATACAAATAAAATAAAATGGGTGGGGAATTTTACCCTGAGGGCTGAGTTTCCTGCTCCTTAGTCATTTCCCTATGGAAGTCCTCTTGGCTCACTGTGAAACTGGCCTCTGGAGCTTACAGCACATTAATATCAGCTCCAACCCTGCTGGGTAACTGGCACTTCTTAGTTACATGCGTCTATGTATGTGTGTGTGAGTGTGTGTGTGTGTTTATGTGTGTTGGAGAAAGGGGTGAAGGGTGAGGATGTCTCTCGTTGGCATGGAATTTGCCAAGTAGGCTAGGCTGTCTGGCCAGCCAGCAAGTCACAAGGATCCATCTGTCTCCTCCCCAGCAGTGAAATTACAAGCCTCCATTACCACATACAACCTTTTCCACATAGGCTCTAGGGAAGGAACCACAAGCCTTTACAACCTTCCATTTCAGACCCCTCCATGTAGAGCCCAGAAGTCTCTGCTCATTGCCAGCAGTGCTTAATTGTTGACTGTCCACTTGATTGGATTGGTAATCAATTAAGAGGCTTGCCTCTGGATGGGTCTGTTGGGCATTTCTAGGAAAGATTAACTGAGAGAGGAATGCTTTCCTGAGACTAGGCAACCCCTTCCAGTTGTGACCCGGATATAAAGAGGTCTGAGGAAATCACAAAGCAGGTCTTGCCTTCCCACCTTGGCTGACATCAGAGCAGGACTTCTTCAGGCTTCCTACATGGACCAAGGACCAATGGCTTTCCTAGAACCCTCCAGGCTGTCGGAGCCACACTGGGGCTGCTCAGGCAGTTAGCTTTATGGACTAGGCAGCTACCAGGTTCTCTCAGACTCTCCAGTAATTGCTGGTGTTAAGCCACTCAGACTTCATTCCTTTCCATGATCTATTGGTTGCTTCTCTAGAGAACCCAGACTAACAAAGGTTGCCCTATACCTGAAGGAATGTTCTATCCACCTGACTGGTCAGTTTCTGAGTCCTGACAACAGTTCTCATAGATAAACATCTTGAGACCAAAAGTAAAAGTAACAGCTTCCTCATCATTGGGCAGGCCCTGGCTGACCTGTTCCCAAACAATGGCCAGCCAAACCACAGCCTGACCAAGATTATCTGCTTGGGTGGCTATGCAAACTCCAAGCCGGTCTCTATTCCCCTTTTATAAAACCTCAAAGATCTTATCAACTTACCAAAGACAGGTCTTAGGTCAGGAGACTTTTCTGTGCCTCGTGAGCTGGTGCACTGAATAAAACTTCTCTCCTGCCTTCAGCTCTGCTAGCCTCTCTCACATCAGCTTTTTGGAACACTTGCATGGATAAGCATGGTCTTTTGGACCCCCAGAGGCCGGGTTTTTACTCAGCAGCTGATGGAGGAGAGACATGGAGCCTCAATCATTCCAGCCCAGCTGAGGAAAATTTAGGAGTATCATTTTAGCCCCAGAGAGCCTCATGGCATTCTCTAAGACGAGAGGACCTGCAACCTTTTCCCTGGTACAGTCTTGAGGTACAGCAGGAAAAAAAAATGAAAAATGAAGGAGTGGTGAAAGGGAAGAAAAAGCTCCTTCCCCCCACCAGGATCTAGTTTCCTCATTCTTCTGAGAGTCAAGAAACTTCAGCGCAACTGATAAAACCAAAACTGCCTAAAGAGCCGATGTGTATCTTTTTTTTTTTTTTTTACTGAAGCCTTTTAAAAAAAATATTAGTTACAGTTTATTAACTTTGTATCCCTGCTGTATCCTGCTCCCTCATTCCCTCCCAATCCCACCCTCCCTCCCTCATCTCCTCCCTGCCTCTTTCCAAGTCCACTGATAGGGGAGGACCTCCTCCTCTTTCCTCTGACCCTGGTTTATCAGGGTGTATCTTCTTAAAGACATCTCAAACAAGGCTGTCTAAACAACAAATGAACTATGTTTGCTCATGGCCAGATGTAGGCAACTTTGGGTTTTATTATATGAACACTCTCCTCTTACCCATAATTCTAAACCACGCACCTCACAGAACCACCTATCATGAAGGTGGGCTACCTCAGGAGCATGGGTGATACAGGCATGTCTTGCCACATATAGTCAGTAATTATTTCTATATATGTGTGTGGGTGTGAGTTACAGAATGGCTGCCAAAGAATTAAAGAGGCCGCAGCAGAGGTTTTCTAGAGGGAGGAGAAGGTGCTGGTGGCAGCTGATACACATACACAGAATCACTGTGGTGGTTAGACACTGATGCCAGTTGTAAGGCTGTTGGAGATGCCCCGATCCCAAACTACGGGTTCATAGCATTGAGCTGGGGGCCTGGTTTCAGTGGAACCAAAGAAGTGAAGTGAGAACCGCACACCGTTGGGACCAGGTACAGAACCAGGTCCAGATGAAGGAGCTGATTGAACAACACACAGATGACAGTCCAAGTAAGCTGCATCAACTGTGGCAGCCAAGCTTATCTGAAAAAACAGAATGATCCGGAGTTTTCTTTTCTATAGGTTTTCTGAAGAACGCATGGATTCGTCAGATGACAGATCACTGGGGGCCGTGACCGTCGCCACAGCTGGTGTCCTCTTTACTGAGTCTAGGTGAAGGCCTGGTTTTGCTGACAAGGCTTAACACACCCCTGTGCTTATATGATCTCAATCTACCTCACTAAGCTCATAGGTGGGACCTTTTCATTTCTAGGAGTGGGTTATTTATCAGTCGGTGCCTCACGAGTAGAGTGGGACCCGTGGCAGTACCCCGAGACACAACAGGATGCAGAGTCATCCGGCCTGTGCAGTGGCACTCAAGACACAGCTGAGAGCTGCTTGCAAAATGGAGTCACCCAGGACAAGACACAGCCTGAGAGCCAATGCTTACACAAGACGGGTCGGCCGGTGCACTGCCTGATCCCAGCACCACCTTACAGTTTCCATCTGCAAAAGAAAATTCTTTACGAGAAATAAATAAGCCACATATTTTTTTTTCTAAATGGAGAAGTGTTACTCAGAAAGCCACCTAACCATGGCTTTTTTTTTTTTTTCTGGAGAAGCTTGTCCCATGCCTGGAGCAGGAAGGTGGTATAGTGTCCTTTCTTAGATGCCTCTCTGCCTAGGCCCTTAACAAACTCACAGACTTTGCTTCACTCTGGCTCCCGATCAATGACAAAATCCAAGGTCTTGCTTCACACCAGTTAGAGGTCCCTGAGTAGGATTGGAGCACCTCAGGCTGCTGGTGGCTATGCTGGGCTGTCCTATGGCATCACAGACATTCTGAATGTGTCCTTCTAAAAATCATAGTAAAATCATAACCCACAAAGTGATGGTATTCAGCGGTGGCCGTTAGAAAATCATCATCATGAGGGCAGAGCCACTCACTGTGTTTGGAATTAGTGCTCTTGTGGGGACCTCACGGAGTTAGCTGGCCCTTTCTACCTCGTGCAGGCATGGGGTGAGGTGCCATCTGTTGACAAGGACACACGCCCTCAAGAGATGCCAGCCTTGGATTTGGCAGCAGCCAGAACACATTTCTGCTGTCTTACATGCCCCTTAGTTCATGTATTTTTATTGTACCCAGACAGACCAAAACAGCCCTTTTCCCTTATCCGGCTCCTAGAGTTGTGTAGTCAAAGGTCTCTGTTCATTTCTTTGGCAGAGCCAGCTAGCTGTGGCTGACTCACACTTTGCCTCTGGCCACATGGGCCTGCAGTGCTATTTTTTCACATTCGAGTGAGCCCAGCGAGGTGTTTGTTAAATAGACCGTTCTCTCCCCTAGGAATTCTCAGCTGAAATGTTGATTGTTTTTTTCTTCCCCACGTAAAGGGTAGAGAGGGACCTAGGACTAGCATCTCTGCGTATCTCAGCCCTTCCTGTCCCTCCCACACAAGCCTCATTCTTTGAGTCTTGACTCCTGGTTGCACCTTACCTGGTCCTCCAACCCGCTTCCTCTCTGTACCTCAATCTCACATACCTTGTTTCCTCTGCATTTTGACACTGATCCTGCCTCTGGCTTCTCTCTGTCATACCTTCTTCCTCATGTCTCCACAATAAGAGTGACCACCTTTCCTCCTGGCAGACTCAGCCCTCTTCCAACTGCAAAGCCCATCCCCACTTGGCCTAATAGAGATGACAACTTTGATTATCATAGCTGCAGCAACTTGCAGGAAGAACTCTGCCTCTTGGGTGGGTTTGTGGTATGGCAAGCCCAAAGGACCCGTCTCAGACTGTGAGGGGATGATTTTCATTTTATACCCGACTTCTGCGGATGAAGCTGTAATCTGTACACCCACCACTACCACTGCCTCCACCATGGCCACCAATTCCCAGCCCTTGGCTCCGTCCACAGCTCTACTGTGACAGGACGGAAGGGGCCAACACTCCCGAAGAGTATTTGTCTAGTGGTTAAACACTGTTATATAAGATTTGTTTGGGCTGGGGATGTAACTATGCCAGTAGAGTGCTTGCCTAGCATGCAGAGAACCCTGAATTTGATACTCAGCACTGTCTAAATAGGGCATGGAAGCATATGCCTATAAATTCCAAACCTCTGAGGTGAAAGCAGGAGACTCAAAAGCTCAAGGTTGCTCTTGACTACGTAGAGAGTTCAAAGCCAGCCTGAGCTACATGGGACTGTCCTGAGTGTGTCAGAAATAGTGACACATTTGTGTCAGACTTTATTGAATATCAATCAACTCAAGTTCCAGTGGTCTTCGTGACAGCAATTTGTCGTATAATGCCATCAACCCTGGTAACCTGGCCAAGACAAATGCAAGTTCTTTTATTCCGATCTTAATTACTAATATTAACTCTCATATCATACATTACACTGCACAGAGTAAATATAAATATATATGCGTTTATATAATATATACATATTGTTTGTAGAATAAAAACAACTTAAAAGGCTACGGCGGAGTTCAGGAGGTCGCAGAAGGATGTTGAGGTCTGTATTAATAAGAAAGTGAACCAGATCAGTGCAGGGAGGAGACTGCTGGAGATGCTGTTAGGATTTAGGATTGATTCTACAGAGTTCAGCTGTAAGGTGAAAGCCCACACCAGGTCCCAAACAGGAGCCAGGGCAAGAACAGAAACAACAGATCTGGTCCAAAGGGGCAAATAGGTGATTGGGCATGCAGTTGAATAGGACACATCAAAGCAGGGGACCAAACCAAGCCAAAGTTCCAGGGATATTTGGGGTCCTCTGCTTGTTGGTCCTTGAGGCACACACCAGGTACCTGCTGAGAGGTTGATGTGGGGTCATCTGTCACATGCTAGGTGTCTATCACTTTTAGGGATCGTGGTAAGGAAGACACTTTTATTGGTCTGGCACATCTGGTAAGTTGTTGAGCCTGGTTTCCTTGATAAGATTTTAACACATCCATGTGTCCCCGTAGTTTTAATTCTGCTATCAGAAATAAGTCTTTTTTTTTAATCAGTCTGTGTTAAATGTGCTGTTTATGAGTTCACCCAAGGGCTGCTGTGCCCCTCCCTCAAACTGGATGAAAAAGCCGCTTGTAAAATGCAGTCTTCTAGCTGGGCATAGTGGCACATGCTTTTTACCCCAGCAACCAGGAGGCAGAGGCAGGTAGATTCTACGAGTTTGGGACCAGCCCGGTCTATGTGTTGAGTTCTAGGTCAGCCAAGACTACATAGTGAGACTTTGTCTCAAGAAACTAAAATAAAATGGAGTCTCCCAGAGCAATGCACTACTTCAAAAAACTGCTGTTTTATGCAATATGGAGTGACTTAGAGTAAAGCATAGCCTGATAACAACAGGGATCCTGTTGAAAGGGGGAGGGATGATAATTTTAGATCAGATCTTTACTAAAGGCACTCTTGTTCTCTCCGTTTAAATGGATGAAACGGTCAGGGTTGCAGTTTGCAACTAGAGTGTTCCACTGAAGTCTATCAGACCCTTCTCTTTGCTCAGGCCAGAGGCAGCCTCCCAGTGGTAAACCTGGTGATGTTCCCAATTCTGGCAAAGACAGAGGCCAGACTGAAACTGGTACTACTATTCCCAAGTCTAACAAGGATCAAATGATATCGTTGCCTCTCCTAAGGAGACCGTGGTAGCTGTCAATCATGTAGCCTCTTATCCTGTGATTCCTGGAGCTGCCATCATGACAGCCAGACCTACTCTAAAAAACCTGTGCCTGTTTAGGAGAACCCTGATCTAACTGCCAAGCCCCGGAAGAGACACCATTTTAGTCATGCACCTGTCATGACTAGTGTTTCAAACCTGGCTTTGCCTTGGGGAGGCATCAGTGAGGCCATGACCACTTTAGATGGCCTTTATATGACCCTACTCAGAGCAGATTCAGGCAAGACTTCCCATAGCTGCTCTGGACACTTTGTAACAGTTTCCGATGCAATCAGAGAGAGGACCCCCCCCCCCTGCTCTTTTGGTTTCATTCCTGTCATTGTGATAAAAGACACTCTGACTAAAAGTAACTTAGAGGCAGAAAGGATTTATTAGGCTTATGCTTCCACGTCAAAGTCCATGGCTGAGGATAGTCAGGGCAGGCACTCAAGGCAGGAACCTAAATGAAAAGCAAGTCGGCTTGCTATTCCATGCAACATTACCTTTAAACAGGAAACTCACTCATGGCCAAAGAAATAGAGCAGACTTTATGATGGATACTGCTTTGTGGCTCTCAATAAGCTAACTTTTTATATGGCACCTAGGGAATGGTACCACCCACAGTGGCACCCTCCTGGGCCCTTCTATACTAAGAAACAATCAGGATAATCTCTCACAGATACAGACACAAGCACAGGCCAATTTGCTCTAGGCAGTTCCTCAGTTGGGACTCCTTCCTCAGGTGACTCTAGGCTGCGCCAAGTTGACAGTTAAAGCTCACTAGGAAGTCTACCCATAATTACTAGGATGCATGCAGGACCAGCTTTATTTGCAGGCTCCTCCCAGGAGCAGAACAGAGAACCTTCCTACTTTGCACTAGCTCTTTGCCCCTAACTAAGGATCTGGATAGAATGCCCCCAAATGTTTTAACGCCCACTTGTAGTCTTTGTAATGGGTACAGTGGGCTGAACAGGTAACTGAGTAGTCAGTGCCCCAGGCTCCAGGCACATCCTGTAGCAGCAGCTAGGAGTAAGCCAAGCAGTTCCAGGGAACATATGGGAACAGAGACTGTAGAAAGCTGAGGCTGAAAAAGACAGTACAGGTGAAAAGGATGCTAGGGTCCTGGGAGAGTTACCACCAGGGTCTCCGCATGCCAAGCTCAAATCATAAACAGCAGCTGCTGGATGCTGGACGAAGACACCGAACGCAGCAGGAGAACCCTCAGCCGATTGGTGACGTTAGATTGGGGCAGGATCACTTTCTTCCGTCTCTTTGCCCACTTGGAACTCTTGCTGTGTGGGCTTTAGAGAGCTAAGCCAGACTCCCCTTCACTGGCTGCATGCCTGCTTAATTTCAAAAAGGGGTAGAATAGTTTTGGCTAATCTAGAATCAGTTAGGAAGAAAGTCTCAATGAGGCATTGTCTAGCTAGATCAGGTGAGCTGTGGGCATTGTCTATGGGGTATTGTCTTCAGGGTACTGACTGAAGTGGGGAGACCCAACCCACTATGGGTAGCACCATTCCCTAAGTTTGGATTTTGGATACGTAAGAGTGGAGAAAGCAAGTTAAGCAAGGAGTAAGGATATATTCATTCTCTCTCAGCTCTTGACTGTGGATGTGACGTGGAGCAGTGGTTTTAAATTTCCAACCACCTTGGCTTCCCCTGCTAAGATGGGTTGTAACCCCAAATTGAGAGGTGTTGGGGCAAGGGGAAGCTGGGAGTAGTAGTACACACCTTTAATCTCAGCTCTTGAGAGGCAGAGGCAGGCAGATAACTCTGAGATCAGGGCCAGACTGGTCTATAGCTCTAGTTCCAGCACAGCCAGGGCTACACAGAGAAACCCTGTCTCAAAAGCCCCCCAAAACAAACAAACGGTAATGAAACTAGGACGAGGGGGCTGCTTTCTGTATCCCCGATGGCAGTGTCCTCTGGAACCTAAGCTCTTCAGGCAGCTTCCTATAGCCCCCTGTGTCGGTTCGCATCACATACTGCTGTCCAGTGCCTTCATCTTCAGGCTCTGCAGCTTATCCATGTCGAAACATCAATGTGCCTCCACACACACACACACACACAAAAATCTCAAGTTAAGACTGTTTTCTTCCCTTATGCACTGTTGGTAGAAATGCAAACGAACAGAACCACCATCAAAAACAGTATAGAGGTTCCTCAAAAATTTTGAAGCTGAAAGTCCCCGAATGGGTGGACACAGTGAAGCTGGCCAAACATAAAGTTCTCGTCCGCTATGACGAGAACTGGTTCTACTCGTGAGCTGCTTCCACGGCACGGCACCTGCTCCTCCAAGGTGGTGCAGGGGTTGGCTCCATGACCAAGATCCACGGAGGACGGCAGAGAAACGGTGTCAGGCCCAGACACTTCAGCAGAGGCTCCAGCAGAGGCCCGCTGGCTCCTCCGAGCCATGGAGGGGCTGAAAGTGGTCAAAAAGGACCAAGATGGAGGCCACAAATTAACACCTTAGGGACAGAGAGATCTGGACAGGATCGCTGGACAGGTGGCAGCGGCCAACAGGAAGCATTCGAACAAAGGATGCTGGGTTAATAAATTGCCTCATTCATAATTTGAAAAAAAATTTAAAACTAAGGCCAACGAGACTGGCTCAGAGAGCAAAGGTACCTGGCTGCCAAGAGTTCTGTACTAGGAATCTGCATGGTAAAAGAAGAAAGCTGACTGTTGCAGATTTTTCTCTCTTCCACGTGGGCACCATGGCATTGTATGCAGGACCCTTTCCCTTCCCCCACACAAATAAATAAATAAATAAATAATAAATAAATAAATAAATAAATAAAAATTAAATAGAAAAGAAACTGTTTATTGCAATATTATTCTCAGTAGTTAAGACACAGAAAGCAGCTTAAATGTTCATCAATGCCTGAATGAGTAAAGAAAATGTCATAATATACAGGATAGAAACCTGTTTTGCTCTGAAGATTTATTTAAATTTTATTTCACATGTGTGAGCGTTTGCTTGCATCTGTGGCTGTGTACCACATGTTCGCCTGGTATCCATGGGAGCCAGAAGAGGGTGTCCAATGCCCTGAAACTGGAGTAACAGTTTTATTTTAGCAGTTGCAGGTACTAGGAACTGAACCCAGGTCCTCTGTAGCCAGTACTCTTAACCACTGAGTCATCTCTCCAGACCCTCTATGCGGCTTTGATAAAGGGGAAATCCTGCCAATTTCACCCATGTGGTTGAATTTAGAAGACAATGAGCTGTGTGAAATAATCTAGACACAGAAAGGCAAACACTTCATGTTCCTACATACAGGTGGAGTCTAAAAATTAAGTCGAGCTCATGAAAGCAGAATATAGAATGATAATTCCAGGGCTGGTGGGAGGGACAAATGAGGAGAGGCTAGTCCAAAGGAATAAAACCTCAGTTACGGAAGTTGACTAATGCTCAGTGTGCAGGATACCACAGTTAATAACACTGTCCTGTGAATTTAGGACTTACTAAAGGATTAGCTCTTAAGCGTCCTTACCCGCCCCCAACACACACACAAATTGATAAGTGTGCTGTTTTGCATGCTCATCAGCTAACTGTGATTATTTCAAAATGTTTATGCATATCAAGACTCACGCTCTACCCCTTCAACTATGTATATGTTTTATTTGCCAATTATACCTCAGTGTAGCTGGGTGGAGAGGAGACTGTTTCCTCTGCCTAAATTGACTTCCTCCCCTCTACGCCCACCTACCTAACTTTCCTTGACTTGTTCCCACCCACAAAAGTCTCTTCCTCCCCCTCTCCTTTCGTGCTTAAAAACAACCACCGTTTACAACACATAATTATATCCTTCCCTTATTTACTTACAGCCTTGTGTATGTCACCAACTAATTTGTGCTCATTAAGTGCAGAGACTGTCTACACAATGCCGTGTGCATATTAGGCTGACTCACTCATTAACTCATCAGGTAGTTTGGTGACTACTCTAGGCATTGCTCCAGATATTGAAAAAGAGGAGCGAAGGCAGCAAAAATAAACAGGATCCCTGCTTGTGCGGTGTGGAGAGACAAATCATCATATAAATCAATGCACAATTAATTTTACCAGGGAGCCTTGAAATACTGTAAGATGGTTCCTCAAAAAAAATGGAGTGTAGGGCTGAGGAGATGATTTAGTCAATAAAGTGCTTGCCTCGTGTGCCTGGAGACCTGAGTTCTGATCCCCATAGCCTTTATTAAAAAAGAAGGTGTGGTGGTGTGTGCCTGCAATCTGAGAAATGGTGAGACTGGAGATCCTTGGAAGCTCAGGGGATAGAGGAAGACATCTAGCCCAGGCTATGTGGCAAAATTCCAGGCCAATGAGAGACCCTGCATCAAACACAAAAGGTTGCCTCTGGCTTCCACACACCTCCACTCATTGCACACACCTATATCCATATGTGCACCTATACCTTCCATATAATTAAGGCTGCTGAAGGCACTGGTAGGAAGCAAGCAAGAACACTATGCAGGCTCACTATGCCAAGCGATTAAAAGGAGTTCCCAGGAGCAGTTAGGAGGTCTACTGCTCTTGTGCTTGGGTGATGGGTCTTCTGGAATCTTGTCAAATTCTTGAAGCTGATTTGCCCATGGAAGGGCTGTACAGCCAGACACAGCCAGACACTCTCCAGGGCTGGAGTGGGGCAGGTAGTCTATACAACCAGATCTGCCCAGGTTAGGGAAACAAAACCCTGCTACTCACCAGAAGGCCTTCACCCCACACCCAGTGCCTTCTCTTCCTTGCCTGCTGGAAGAGGGTGTGATGCTGTGTTATGTCCAATTCGCAAGACCCTCCCTCAAAAGGCCACCAGGGAGTCGAGTCCATTGAAAAACACATGAGGATCTTTATTTGCAGCTCAACCTGGACTCCCACAGACACCAAGGCATTGGTATCCAGCAGAGTACCCCAAGCTCTGGTCCCAGTCCCTCCTAGCACACCAAGAGCCAGGGATTCTAGCCTGGTTCTAGCCTTGGTTAATACAGAAAAAAAAGGGGATGCTACATTTCAAAACTGTCTGCTATGGGAAAGTGCCAGGATCATGAGCAGTTTGGCTTTCTTTGTTCTCTTTTGCTGGGGGCGGGGTGAGGGGAAATGGCCAGCCCTGGGTTTCAGTCCTGTCCTGTGCTGGCCTTGGGCTTTGGTCCTGTCCTGGACTGATAGACTACTGCTAGGGGAGAGTGGGCAATTATCTCTAGGTGCAAGGCCATCCAGGCTGGTTTCCTGGCAACAGTAGCTCTACAGAGCAGCAAGGTCAGCTCTTCCTTGCAGTTGGCTGGATCTGCCCAGAAGTAGCAAGGTCAACTGGCCTGATATGTTTTAAACTTTTTATCTCAGTACCCCCAAAACCCAGTGTTTAATTCTTTCATCTCTCAGCTGGAAGATGAGTTTCCAGTCCAGATGCTCTGAAAGCAAGCTTGTTTTTGCCTGATTCCCAGCCTTGGGATAGAGGGAGAGGATAAAAGGAACCTATTGTTGTATAACAGTTCCCTTGGAGACTGGAACACTTCCATCCTTCAGAAAAAGTGCCTTAAGCAGGAAGGCAAACAATTCAAAACAGCTTTAGAAATTCCCTGAAACCGAACAGATTCACTAGGTCCCACCCAGCCAGAGTAAACAATAAAAGCTGAAAAGCCACTCTCAGACAAGCCAAGTTGCCAAGTAAGACTCTGAAGCCAGACCAGCTACCTGGAAGAAGTTTAGACCAACTGAGGCACTCAGAAAGGACACTGTCTAACCTGCTGAGCTGCCTGGAGGCTGTGCAGCATGCTCCAGGTTACCAGCTTTGTGAGCTGTCACCCGTGCTGAGGTGGGCTTTGGTGATGCAGCTGTCTTTGAGTCATTTCTACTCCTATAAGCAGCCCCTCATCCATACCCCTATAAGAAACCCTAATAAAGCTCATTAGTTCACCGAGTTAACTTTGGTAGTCTCCATAATTTGGTCAGTCATGGGATCCCTATATGGGATGAATAGACATGTGTGTTAAGTCTCCCCAGGAAAAGTTTTGTCACACAATACTCATTCTACTGAGGGAAAGACATTCAGTACTTCAAGCCAGGCTTAGTGCCACTGAGTTTAATAGGAGTCAGCACCAAGAGAAGGTTTGCTCACCTAAACAGACTAGTGTCAGACTTAGTGATTGATAGATACCCACAGGAAGGCATGAGGGATGAGCTCCCAACTTCCCAGAAAGATAGTGATTTCTCAGGAGGAGAGCTAATTTCTCAGGGCTGACAGATTCAGCAAGAGCATAGCCAATTTAGCCTATAGTCAGGGCCAAGGATATAGTTCAGTGGGAAGAGTGTTTATCCAGTTCCCAAGAGCCCTGGATTGCATCCCTGTTATGACATAAAGAAGTCTGCTGGCATACACCTGTATCCGCAGGAGGGATGTGGAGGATCAGAAGTTCAAGCTCCATCTTTGGATACATAGAGTTCCAGGCCAGACTGGGATGGATGAATGGTACCCTGTTTTAGGATAGGGATGGGGGAGGGTGTCAGATCCCCTCTCTACTTTTTTGAGTCACTGCCATTCCCCTAGAAAATAGTCACACTATCTGAGCATGGTGGCACACACCTTTAATCCCGGCCTGCAGAGGAAGAAGCAAGTGAACCTCTGTGAATACAAAGCCGACCTGGTCTACAGGAAAGACAGGAGTTACATGGTGAGATCCTGTCTCAAACACACAAACCAACAAAACAAAATTGCCATGCTAAATCTTATCTTGAAGGTATAGTAAAAGGGTTATCCATGCCATTTAGGGGCTGAGACAAAAGATTTTTTTTAAAAACACATTTTTTTGTTTTTTTTTTAATTTTGATTTTGATGTTTTTCTTCTCATTTTTTCTGATTATTATTATTGTCATTGACAGGGTCTCACTATGACAGGTAGCCCAGGCTGTCCTAAAACTCCTCATCTCACAATGTAGACCAGGCTGGCCTCAAATTCACAGAAATCCGCTTGCTTCTGCCATCCCACACAGCCTTTCTGCATTTTTCTTTATTTTCGTGAATGCTGCATTGAAATATTATTTACATCTATTACTGAGCTGGGTGGCTTGTGGGGCACCCCTTAAATTTTGCACACTTTGTTGCATTTTATCCTGGTTCAAGGTCTTAATAATTTAATAAAGCTAATGTGCCAAGGCCCCTTACAGCTGTTCTGTTGTGTTTGTGACAGGAATTTAGGAGAGAGGGCTGAAAGAGCATTGCTGTGTTACCCAGGCTGACCTGTAACTCCAGGTTCAAGTGACCTTCCCACTGTCCAGACAGCTGAAACTATAGACATGTGCCACCATGCAGCTTGCACGGCCCTAGTCCACACAAGCTCAACTCCTTCATTCCCCTTCTTTCCTGAGGAAGGTACTCCACTGCCTCAGGTCTGCATGCCCAGCAGCCTCAAGCCTTCAGCTGAGTCATCTTCCTGCTAACCCCTCTGAAATACCCACATATGAAGCAGAAGACTAGAGTGCCAAGCTGTGGGGGCAGGAGAAAGAGAGAGTCCTCTGTGCAGAGCCCTGAAACAGACAGGAAAAGGAGCCCAGCTTTGTCTTACCCTAGGGATTGGGGGGAGGGGGAGATGGAGGCGGGCTGAAAAGAAAAGTATCAGCTCAGAGCCCCCAAGACCAAGTTGTCAGCACAAAGGAGATTTATTTGCCCCAGAGGGACAGAGAGCAGAGAATAAGAGACAAAGACGGGATGGAAGTTGAGGGAGAGGGGGGAAGGGAACAAAGGAGAGGGAGGAGGGGTATTTGTCTGGGAGAATTGGGGGGAGAGCAAAGGTCTGCCTCTGGATAGAGAGGAGACAGACATGGCACATAGGAAAAACGGCAGTTTATAAAGGTAAAACCCTGGGTTAGGATGAAGTGTTTCATTTTAATTGACCATGTTAATTAGGTGGGACAAAGGGGGCTTTTAATTGCTGGACTTCAATACTTTGATAGCTGGACCTTGGTGGTCAGCCTCAGGAGGAGGAAGTGGCCAAATAAGGGAATAGTGTTAAGGGACAAATTAAATCATATGAAGATTACAACAGATCTTTTATACGAAAGAGGTTTATTAGCTGGAGGTGAAGAGAGGGAGAGAAGGGGAGAGAGCAGGACATGGTGGGGGGAAAGAGAGAGGAGGGCACCCTGACAGAGAAAGGGGAGAGGGCCAAGAGAGGCCAAGAGAGGGGAGCAAGAGAGAAGGGACCAAGAGAAGAGAGACCAAGAGGGGCCAAGAGAGACCAAGAGGCCACGTGTTGGCTGATCCTTTTAAGGGGGAAGGTGACCACGCCTTCCAGGTGTGGCCACCTGGTGGGCAACACAATGACATCATAGGTTACTAGGCAACCCAGGAGCAGGTTTAGTTCCAAAATCCTAACAAGTAGACCTTGGTAGCTAGCTTTAGGAATGTAATCTTATGATTTTTAGCAAGCCAAAGAGAACAGGAGGCAAGGTCAAGGCCTGCCAGAGCCTTGCTCACCACACTTGAGCTAGCCAGAGTCCCTTTAGGGCAAATACACAACAAGCAGCATTGGGGAATGGTGGAAGATATCACCGGACTATGGTGTCTCCCTCAAAGCTTGGTCTCTGTTTTGGAGGACGGAAAGAGAATAAGGTTAAGAGAGAAGGGGAAACTCTCAGGGCTGGAACCCTTACCTGTTTCTTCTTAGAGATTTGTTTTCTTTTTAAATTATGTGTGTGGGAAGTTGTTTACAGGAGTGCAGGTGCCCTCAGGGGCCAGAAGAGGACATCAGATCCCCTGGACCTGTGAGCGGCTTAATGAGCTGGAGTGCAATCCTCGGTAAGAGCTGTACATGCTCTTAAGGGCTGAGCCACTTCTCCAGCCCATTTTCTTTTCTGGTACATTAGATGGTAGACAAGGGCTCTCTACCACTGAGCCACACAGGCCTTTCACTGAGTTTTTGCACATGTCAGATGACTTCAAGTTTATCAATAGCCCTGACAAAAATACATTAAATTGAAAAATAGTATTTAGAGTTCAGTGGTTTAAAAAGTAACTTCTCCTCATGTAAGGATGATACAGGGGAGATCTAGGCCCGTTCTTGGGGTTCTTAGTCTCATTAACAAAATATTGAAAGGGAAGAATCAAAGAGAAATTGAAGAACAATTTTACTAGAGTTCAAAAGAAAATTTCCCAAGGCAGGCAAGCTGTAAATCTTAGCAGCTACCAAAGGAGGATAGAAGAGGGGGAAAGCCATGACATTTAAGCTGGCATGGAGGTAAACAGACAGCGACAAGGAAAGGAGGAAGCCTTCAGAGGAAGAGTATGGAAGCCTAGAATGTTAGTGTTGTGAGAAACATGCTTAGAAAAGAGGCAGAAAGAATAAAAGGAAAAGTGATGCTCTTGTGTATAATTCAGAAAAATCAGGCTGACGTACGACCCCAACATGGCTGTGGACTAGGTTCTGCTTACCTATAATGGGTGGTCCCTTGGCCAAGGGATTGACCTGGTCCAATGGGAATGTTAGGTCACTACACAGGCTGAGATTTCTTTTCTTTCTCTCTCTACCTTAAGGATAGTTTTCTACTCTAACAACATGTTACAAATGAGCTGTATTTGCTGAACAGAATTGGTATTGGAGCAGCACGGGATCAAGCAGAATGGATAACACCCTTGCTTTCTGCCAAGGCTTTTAATGGAATTCAGCTGCTGGGTTGGTAGGAACCTATTCAAATCCACCTCCACTTTGGCTCCTCTGGCTCATTTTCTCTTTCTAGTTCTTCCACTTTGCTCTCCCTGTGCCTCCTCTCTGGAAGGGATCCATTACCATGACTTGCTATAGGCCATACCTTGCATAAGTGACTTCACTGCCCATGGTCACATATAGTGTAAAATATTGCCATGCGTTGATAGGTGTTCTCTGCTGATGAAATAAG
The DNA here is from genome assembly GCA_028658305.1 of Pachyuromys duprasi. NCBI lineage: Eukaryota > Metazoa > Chordata > Mammalia > Rodentia > Muridae > Pachyuromys > Pachyuromys duprasi. The sequence goes on along the minus strand of CM053745.1, from coordinate 16,606,057 downwards.
CTAATGCACAGCAAATTAAAGTATAAATTCAGGTTCATTGGGGGCAGCTCTCATGCAGGTTCACAACTTCACAGGAGGGGGTCAGTGAGGTCACCATGCAGATGGAGACAGAAAAGTGCAGGATGGAGAGAGAAAGCGTGCACTGCAGAGAGAGAGAGAGGAGAGAGAGAGAGCAGGAAACCAAAATGTTTGAATTATGTAGTGAAGAGCCTCTGGGGAGAGGAAGCCAAGTTCCTGGGCTAGAAAGTTCAGATAGGGACTGAGGGATGCTGGGAGAACCCAGAGGCCAGGCCAGCTTTGGTTAAATAGGCACCTCAGTCACTTTTCCCGGCTCTGAATCCCAACGTGCATGATATCTTCATGGTCTCACAAAAGCTGAGGAGGACACATCTGGTCCCCTCCCCCATCGAAATCTAACACACCACCAGTGTTTGACCAGACCCTGCACTCCATCGCCTTCCTCAGATCCTCACCCAGCCTGAGGTCTGGGACCCCTCCTCAGTTCTGTACCAGGAAGACTGAGATATGTTACAATCTCACAAAGTGCCACGACCTTGAATCTGCTTATATACCAAAAACTACATCTTTTCCACCTTTTGGTTCCAAGGTCAGAAATTTCATATTCTTTGGGAAGAGTGACATTGATGCTGTGTATCCCAATAAATCTGGCTCTCTTGAGACGAGAGTATTTATTACCTCTATAATCATCAGCTAAGCTAATACAGTCCAAATCCTGCTGAGACCCCTGTCAGCCACTGGGGTGGACACATGTGAGGTGGTACCCTTTTCTTGGAACTGCTGAAAAAGAAACACTCTGGTTTCACCAACAATGGCTATGAAGGGACCCACGCACAGGCCTGGTGGTCAGTTCCACAGACAACGGCTCACTTGTTCGCAGTTCAGAGGGAAGCCCCTGTGTGCATGTGAACAGGAAAGGGATGGAAAGGGAGGAGTGAAGAACAGCATACGGGATGAAAAAGAGCATGCATGTAGAGGAGGGAGAAGGACACCATGTCTCCCTTCATTTCAGTATGGGATGGAAAAACACGTCTTCACTCCGCCTCGGTTTGGAAGACACCGATGGCAGTTTCTGCGGGGGGTGGGGTGGGGGGAGAAACACAGAAGGAAAGCCATGTGAGAGGCTGCAATCTGCCTGCATTAACCACCATCCTCCTTTTCTCCTTGTTCTCGAGACCGCAGGTTTTAGCCAAGTGGGTTACTTTTCAACAGAGACTTGGTCTTTCCAGCCTTTCCTGGGTTGGTGCCCTTACCCATAATACTAAGGGGGCTCGGTGTTAACTGGAAAATGCCCTGAGGAGGCAGCATGTGTTTTAAATAATCAAAGTCCTGAAGAGGTGCAGGAGATGTTCTCTGTCCTCCCAAACCCCTAGCTCTGCCATCATGTTGGACGTCCCATCTCTAAAGCCCTTTGACTCTGTCAATATGGCAGGGTGTGTTGTGTATCAATTTCCTCCCCGGTTAAAGCATTCCATCTTGGAAGGAATGTAAAAGGGATGTGAAATAACATGAATTTTTTTTTTTTAAGGACAGGCTATTTACAAGGAGGTGAGACAGCAGGGTGTTCTGATAGGTGAAAAACTCTATCCTGAAGAGAAACCCCTTCAGACAGGAAGTAAAGAACTCAAAAATATCTTCAGGAAGTCCCTGAAACTGACCAGAGCTATTATTCCCCTCCCTTTCCAAGAGTTTATAAACAGTAACAAAAAGTTTTTAAAAATGCAGCTACTCTCAGATGGGCCAAGCTGGAAAGAGGACTCACTCAGACAAACCCAGCCACCCAGGACAAGGAGGGACCAGCCAAGTTGCCGGAAAAGAGCAGAGACCAGCAGAATTGCCTAGAAGAAACATAACTGAGTTGCCTGCAGATGACCCTCTCCAGCCTGCTGAGCTCTCCGTAGGCCCTGCAGTGTGCTCCAGGTTCCCAGCTTTTGTGAGTTTTGTCACCCATGCTGGCTTTGGCAGTATGGGTGCGGTTGAGTCATTTCTGCTCCTTTAACCCCGCCCACATTCCTGTAAATCACCCCAGTAAGACCCATCTGTTCGGCAAGCTGAACTTCGACGGGCATCATCTTAGTCTGTTACAGGTCTCCTATCTCGAGTGAGTAGACTGATGTGTTTCGTCTCCCCCAGGAAAAGACGACCACACCACACGTGTGTGTGTGTGTGTGTGTGTGTGTGTGTGTGTGTGTGTGTAGTATGTGTTCCTCTGGGTGACCTGACATTACTGGCACTCCACGGTGCCCTCTGACAGTTTCTAGGCCAGGAGGACTTCACAGCAATGGGAGAGTCAGGCACCTGTTAAGAGTGTCCTCCATACTGCCCCAAAATCCTCCAAGTTCTCCTGGCTCCTCCCCACAGTCAACTGAGTCCTCCGTCTCCAAGGATCTAATTTTACTTTGCTTTTTTTGCCTTCTTCTTCAAATAATAGGTTTCCATAGCCTATAGAAAAAGATACCAGGACAAAATCCAAGCCCTTGGTGATACAAAACGGAGACTCCAGATTTTAGAGACAGATGGCTTCTCTTCCCACCCAGGGAATGAGAACAAATTCACCCAGGTTGGCATGGCTCCAGGGAGGGTTTGCAGGGGAAGTGACTAACATGGGGAGGGGTGGAGGTAGGGGGGGTCCTTTCCAGTTCTGTGCCAGGCACCCAGTTAAAGGCTACACAAAAGAGCATGTAATTCCGCTTACTGACTCCAGACTGAGCTGCTTTTTACGGGTGAAAAAGACCGAAGATTTGAGAGTGGCCGGATGCTCCCAACGTTAAATTCACTCGAAGGCAGCCCGTTTGACTCCAGTTCTGGCGCTCCTATCCATTACTCTCTAAATCTTTTCTCTCTAGCTTTAAAGATGAAAGCAGATGCCCCGGGCTTACCGCAGCCTCCTGCCACCCTTTTCTCTTAACAGCTTCTACTTGATCCAGGGCTTTACGTTGTGACAGTCAGCCAGGGTGGCCACCCAAAACACGAAGAGAAGAGAGGCCTCAGTAGACGTCAAGCCTGCCGACGTCCAGAGCACTTCCGGCACCGTAGGAAACTAAATACCTGTTGTTTAAGCCGCCCACGGGATGGTAAGCTGTGACAGCAGCCTTCAGCAAACCCACTTAGCCTTCTGCCCAGAGCGGCACCCTCTCGAAGCTTTGTACTCCTGTTGCATATTCCTCTGGGGACCTACATGAATAGTGCTATCGGGTGCCTCTTCCCAGTGCCCTGCTTGGTGTTCCTCTGAAGGAGCTTGGCACCCCCCCACACCCCACGGTGGAGTTATTTATACACGGAAAATTTGCAAACACTATAAACCAGACCTTTTTCTCCCAGGAAACCAAATGTTAAATGGTTGTCAGCGCGCTAGCGCTTTAGAAGATGGGGCAGGAAGGATGGATGAAAAGAGAATTTGAGAAAGGATGCTGGTCCAAGGCTAGAGTCATAGCTCAGTGGGAGAGCATTTACCATGAATCTGTGATCTCCATCCCAGCAAGGGAGCTTGCTCGTGTGTGTGTGTGTGTGTGTGTGTGTGTGTGTGTGTGTGTGTGTGTGTGTGTGTGTCTGTGAGTCTGTGAGTCTGTGTGTGTCTGTGATCATGGTTCCTCTCCAGGATTCATCTCCATTTTATTACCAGGAACACTCTGGTTTTCTCTGGATGGGACTGCCTGCTCCTGAACCTGTTTGCCTTCCCACAGCTCCAGGTGGCTACCTGCTGGCTTTGCTGCCATCTGAAGCCCATACACACTCTTGCCTGCTTTAGGTACACACCCCAAAGGTGAACGTGCAGCCTTTGGCACCAATTTTGAATATCAGGGACAGGAGCCACTCAGAAAAGGGACAGGTGGAGCCAAGCAGGCCAGGCCATGGTGACACAGACACCTTTAATTCCAGCACCTGGGAGGCAGAGACAGTTGGAGCTCTGAATTCAAGGCCAGCCTGGTTTACAAAGTGATTTCTAGGGCAGACAGGGCTACACAGACAAAAACTTGTCTCAAAAAAAACACAAGAAAGTGGGGGTGGGGGGGACCAGATGGAGTTGGAGCAATGGCTCAGTAGTTAAGAGCACTGGCTGCCCTTCCAAGGAGCTGGGATTAAATCCCCAACATCCATATGGTGGCTCTCAATAGTTTGTAACTCCATGCTTAGAGGATCCAACTCCCTCTTTCTTACACCCATGGGAACGGACATGCAAAATAAACCTCCTCTTTAATTTGTTTCGTTAGGTAATTTGTCACAGCCAACTACAAAAGTAACTAACAGCTACTAATTTATTACAATAGCCTATTATAATGAATTATATCACTATGGGGTTTACTGGGCATTAAATCTACCACTGAGCTGCACCCTAACACTTTTTTTTTAATTTGTGTGTATGGGTATTTTGTCTGAATGTACATATGTGTACCACTGGCATAGAGTATCCTTGGAGGCCAGGAGGGCAATGGATCTCCTAGAACTACAGTTACAAACCCATCGTGAGATTCAGGTTCCGGGAAACAAGCCTGAGTTTCCTGGATGAACAACCAGTGCTCTTAACCTGTGACCTGACTCTCCAGCTCTTGTTTTATAAATATATAACATTATTGATGTATTCATTCATTTGTTTTTTTTTTTTGATGTTGTTTTTCAAGGCAGGGTTTCTCTGTTTAACAGTCCTGGCTGCCCTGGCACTTGAACTGTAGATTAAGCTGACCTCAGATGCACAGAGATCTATCTGCCTCTGCCTCCTGAGTGCAAGAATTAAAAGGGTACACCACCCCACCCCAACAATATCTTTTAAATTTTAGATGAGATCTTTCTAAGTTACCCAAACAGGCTTTGAACTTGGGATCCTCTTACCTCTGCTTCCCAAGCAGGTAGTTGACAAGCCTGTTGGACCACCATTCCTGGTTATCCATTTTATATTTAAAATTAAGAATCTGAAGATGCAAATCTATCTATCTATTTAAACTGGTTTGTGTTCTGACATCTATAAAAGCAAATCAGAGAGCCTCTGTTTACACAGTATGTTGTGCAAGAGAACACTCATAATTTCAAGGCTGTGTTTGTTAGTTCATGATAATCTAACCTCACATTTAACCTATATCTTGCCAGGGGGCAATATCCAATGCTAATTTAATGTGGTGTCATTTGATCTCGGCGAACAGTCATGTTCACTTAAATGTGAAGTTAACATTGCTGCCTTATTGAAATCTGTATCTAATAAGGATCTAATCCAATTATTACTGGAATTGGTTACAGAAAATTTCTTCACGGCACATTTACTTCTGTGCTCAGAGGCATTAGCTGGTGCCAAGCCGGTGCGCTGGGGTGACAGGCTCCACACAGAACATCTGACTTCCCTGCAAACAGTGTGAGGCCTCTGGAGCTACAGATTCCTCATCCACAGCCCGGACCGACCGCACGCAGACTGAAAACACTTAGAAAAAGGCCTCTTAGCAAATATGTACAGACATTGTCTTGTCGTTCTCTAAACAGTACCTCTAATTACTGTTTGCAAGGCATTTACATTGTGTGGGAACTTGTAGGTCACTGAGACAGCTGAAGTACACAGGAGGCTGGGTACCCATAGCATGATCTCTCCTACTCCTGACAGCAACTGTCTGGAATACATGCTCTCTTTTACCTCTCTTACAAGTGAGATTAGCTGGGTCTAAAGAGACTGCTCAGTATTTTAAGGGCACTAGCTGTTCTTCCGGGAGACCTGGGTTCAATTCCCACCACCCACACGGAAGCTTACAACCAACCTTAACTGCAGTTCCAATACCTTCTTCTGGTTTCTGAGGGCACTGCACACATGTTGTGCACAGACATATGCAGGCAAATCATCTGTACATAAGAAAATAAATTTTAAACATTGGATTAATTGGGCATGGTGACACACGCCTATAATGCTTAGTACTTAGGAGGCAGAGGCAGGATTGTTGCAAATTTGAGGCCAGCCTGGGTCAAATAGTAAATTCAAGGCCAGTCTGGGCTATGTGGTGAAACCTTGTCCACCAGAACCAAAATAAACAAACGAAGCTGGATGTGGTGGTACATCCTATAACCCAGCACCTTAGAGGTGGGGACAGAAGGTTCAGGAATTCAAGGTCATTCCTGACTACATAGTGAATTTGAGGTCACCAGGGTCACACAAGACACCTTCTCAAAAATTTACACGAATAAGGTTGAGACACAGAGTGGTTAAGTAACTTGGCAGAGACCACAGAGCAAGTAGCAAGTGCAGTCAAAGCCCAAATGTAAGAAGTTAGCATAAGGATGCTAAAGTCACGGTCTCAACCACTGTGCAATTGTCTGCTGGCTCACACATGGTCATGGTCACATCGTGCCACGATGTGTGCTACAACTTCGCATTGTCCAGTCATTCAAATACAATGAGATGCAGTAAGGAAAAGTGACCATCACGAAATGTCCTAAATGTGAGGAACTTTAAAAAAGAAAGTTAGCCAGTCAAGAACCCTAGTTTCCTGAGCCTTTCTCTGCCTCTTAGAGCTGGATGAGCCAGGAGCATCAGACTGTGAAGCTGAGCTCCCTCCAATGGGATAAGACGAAGTCACTACCTCCGTCCGGGATAAAAGATGGAAGCCATCTCGGTTACGTGCGCTTGCTAGAACTGATTGGGTCTTAGAACAGAATTGACTTGCCGACCTACATTTTGTTGCAGAACTTTCGCAGAACCTTTGTATCTGGCAGGAATCTGGAGTGATGGCAGCTAAGCTCTAAAGTAGCCTTCGTCAGTGACTGTTATCCAAGATTTTATGGGGTCATTCCTTTGGAGGTTTCTCAAAGCCTTTGCATATCTTAGTCTAGAGACAGGCCTGGCAAACCAGGAAGTCTCCCATGACTGAGAACTGCTTAGGTAATGGGTCTTTCAAGATGACTCCTAGGACAGATAAGAAGTTTTGGTGCAGAAATTGACTTGCTAAAGATGTCTTTTGTGTGGCGCTTTCTTCAGCTGGCCTGCCTAACCCACCAATGCCTTTTTACAAAAAAAAAAAAACTGACTTGCCGACCAACTTATACCTTGTAGATGCGTTTTCTTCATATGACACTGGGATTATTCTTTGTCTCTAACACAAGGTAGAATGATCCGACTGTCAGTAAAACTGGCTAGGTTCTCAGTCTGGTACACAGTGAACCTCCAGCCTTGTCAAGAAGTGGGTACTGAGACCCTTGAAGACCAAAATTCTGAGGTGTCAAGTTTCTGTATAAAATGTCACAATATTTGTTATGACCTACACACATCTTCCCATACTCTTAGAAATCTTTGGATCAGAACATATGTAACGTAATATAAATGCAATGTAAGTGATGGTTGCACTACACTGTAATACACACACACACATATATGACAAGCCGGACGTGTCAGCATATCTTAACCAAGATGGCTTCCATCTTTTATTCTGGACAGAGGTCGTGACTGCATCTTATCCCATTGGTGGGAGGCTCAACTTCACAGTCGGATGCTATTGGCTCATGCAGCGTTAAGAGGAAGAGAAAGGCTCAGGAAACATATGAGTTTTTATAAGGCTAACAACCATTTTTTTAAGTTTCTCACACTTAGGACATGTAATGATTTAGCCATGTTTATAATCCCTGCACTCAGGATACAGAGGCAATAGGATCATGAGTTCAGGACCAGCCTGGGCTACATAGTAAGACCCCCATCATAGAGATGGAGGGAGGAGAGGAAGAAGAGGTAGAGGGAAAGGAAGGAGTAAAGGAAGAAGGGAAGAGAATGTCTATTCCTAATTAGTACAGTCATTTCTATTTTTGTGGAGTTGGTTTAGTTTTTTTGAGACTGGGTCTCACTATGTAGCCCCAACTGGTCTGCAATTTAATATGTAGACCAGCTTTGATAAGATGGCCTTGAGCTTATCGAGATCTGCCTACTTCTGCCTCCCATGTCGCGGTGGTTTGAATAGGAATGGTCACTATGGACTCATGTGTTTGAATGCCCACAGGGAGTGGCACTTTTAGATATGGCCTTGATGGAGGAAGTGTGTCACTGTGGAGGCAGGCTTTGAGGTCTTATAAGCTCAAGTCTGGCCAGTGAAATACAATTTCCTTCGGCTGCCTGCAGATCGAGACATAGAACTCTCTGCTCTGTCTCCGGCACCATGTCTGCCTGCAGGTTGCCATGCTTCTTGCCATGACGGCTATGGATTAAGCCTCTGATCTGCAAGCCAGCCCTAATTAAATGGTTTCCTTTATAAGAGTTGCCAGGGTCATGGTGTCTCTTCACAGCAATAGAAACCCTCACTAAGGCATAAGAACCAGGATTAAAGACATGCCAGGATGCTCAATGAAGGACAGAGTAGATTATTTTGAAACTGACTGGGGCATAGAAGATGCTCAACTAAAGATGCAACAACTAAAGCTGTTACTTGAGCTTCCCTTGACATGGAGTCAGACCACTGGTAGTTCTGATCGTTCTGTGAGAACTGGCACCTCCCGTGAACTTTGCTTTGTGGTGCAATCCCATGCTGGGTGAAACGCGCCACCCTCCAGGGTCTCACTGTTTTTTTGTACAGTCTTCAGTCATGGAACTTGTGACCAGGAACCGCATGGCACACCGGTTTCCACAGGTCAGACCTCAGCTTCCTCCTGTCAGGGAGGAATTCTGGCCTGTCTGTACACAGTGGCTGGTGCCATGTCCAGCCAATAGTTTCCTATCAGCTCTGAAAGAGATGGGGAAGAAGGCGGGTCGGTGGTGCATTCCCACAACCTGAGTGTAGGCGGGAGGGTGGTGGGCCTGAAGACAGCCTGCACTACAGATTGCTTCAGAGAAGCAGGGAAGGAAGCAGGGAGAGAAGGAGACAGGGAGGGATGGAGGGAGGCAAGAGAATTTTGCTGTCCTGTCTTTCAGGGAGACTTATATTTTGAAGTAGCAGCAGCGGCAGTGATCTTAGCTAGGGCTCCAGCAGCTGCACAGTCAGGGACTCTTAGAGTGCAACCTCCAAGTCTTGGAGCTCATCCAACACTCTTCCCAGCTGCGCACTTAGAACCTGGTGTTGGGTCTGGGTAGAGACTGGTCCTGGAGGGGCACACTTAGGCAAGGCAACTTTCCTGTCACCACCTATTAAACCTTCCCCCAGCACCCCTGGGGCGATAAGGTTCTTGTGTGGTTAGTAAACTCTGAAATTTGCATGTGGGCTTCCTGGAAGGCTGTGAACCTAGAGGGGAACTGAAAGGCTAAGGACCACCTATCCTGGGGGAGACAGCAGCGAGTGGCAGCCAGCCCTTGAACGAGCTGCACCGCCCAGCCTGGCCCAGGCCTCAACTCTAGCCACACGTTCAGTATGCCCACAGAAGGCCTCTGGAAGCCTTGGTTACCACCTATTGTTCCTAATCTCCTAAGCACCACTAATGATAAAATGCCATAAGGCCAAACAATGGAACACTTTTTTTTTGCTTAATATTTTTAATGAGAGAACGATCACGTGACCTTGCAGCTTGGTGCCAGTTACGTTGCTATTTACTTGAAGACTGGGTACAATTAGAACATTTATCTCACTTAGTCACTGGTCTCTCCTGCCCCCAAATGCCCCCCGCCCTCTTCCCAAAAGAGATGAAAAAACGTTTTCATTA
>CM053745.1:16571325-16595957 GCA_028658305.1 Pachyuromys duprasi | reverse complement strand
TGGGTTGGTACTGGAAACCACCCAAGAAGCTGAGACAGGAGGATGTCTTTGAAGCCTGGGCTACACAGCAAGTCCCAGGCCAGCTGGGAATCGCATAGCAAGCTCCTATCTCTGAAGAGAAGGGGCAGGGACACCAAGGTGGTTCTGTAGCCCTCTGTCTGCCACGTGACATATAGCAAGGCAGTGCTGTGTTTGTTGATTGTTTTAATTTTATAAACTTTATCTGTTAAAAAATTTTGCAAAAAACAAAACAAAACCCAACCAAACCAAACCTGCACATTGGATTTTATATTTTCACTATGAAATGTTTTTACGCACTTAAGCATCAAAAACAAAAACAAAAACAAAAACAAAACGGCTGGGTCAGAATTGGAACTAGAACAACAATTAGCTCTATACCCTCTTTCCTCCAGAGTCCATCACCTGCATTCAGGTGTAGGAACTTCACAAAGCGGCTCCTCACCAGGCATCCACACTGATACTGGGTTGACTTTGAACTTCCATCCCCTAGAACCGTGTGAATTTCTGTTCTTTATGAGGCACCCTGTCTGTGGCTCCTGACAATCACCCCTCCCCAAGATTAGCATGGTACCTGCTCTCTCGGCTCTGGCCTTGCCCTGCCCAATCCATTCTTCACACTGCAGGAAGAGTGATTGTTGGAGAAGCAAATCTAATCCTGTGATTTCCCTGAGGGCCTTGCATTGCCCTCCAGGATCTAATTGGATTGCAAAGCCATTTAGGCTGTAAACTTAGTTTTCTTCTTCAGTCAACTCCTGGCCTCACACTACTTTTGGGTTCTAGAAATTGCTCATTCTGAGGCTTCCAGCATCTGGCACATTACTCTAAAGCTATACCTGACGCCATCTCTGGCTCATCCTCTCTCTGCTTGGATGATAAAACCTCATCAGGCTTATCTGGCTGCCTCCCAAAATGGCGTTAGTTATCCACCCCTACTTCAGCGCTTAGAATCATGCACAGGACAAAGTTACAACTGCCACGTGGTTGGTAATTGCATGTTTGTCTTCCTCCTTTAGAAAGAAAAGACCAAACGTTGGTTAGACACATATTTGAGCAACAAGTAAATAGCTGCCTATCGTTCTAAATGGCCTGTGACACAGTGACTGACTCGTTGTGGCAATGTGGGTGGTCCTCTCTAACCTCTACCAAAAAACATATGTGCAATGTATTGGGAATACAGATGGGAAGCTGTGGTACAAACACACAATAAATATGCAAATTAAATTAATTCAGTGAATGTACATTAAATATGCTTTGCACACTATACTTATTACTTGCACTGTAAAAAGACAAAGCATCAATAAATTGAGTTTTGTGCTTTCTTAAAACTGTTTTTCCAGTGCTGGGCACAGAATCCAGCGCCCTGCAGTTGCTAGCCAAGTGCTCTACCACTGAGCTGAACCACCCCCACCCTGACCTTGAGTTTTACACTTCAAAAGATCGATCTGTCATCTATCTATCTTCTATCTATCGGAGAGTGAGTGTGTGTGTGTATGAGTTTATGTGGAAGCCAGAAGAAGGTGTCGGATCTCCTGAAACAAGACTTACAAGCGGCTGTGAGCTACCTGCTGTAGGAACCAAATCGAGACCCTCTGCAAGAGCGGTAAGTACTTTTAACCACTGAGCCTTTTCCCCAGCCCCAATTTTCTGCCTTTATTTACTAGCAGTGAATAGCAGTGTAGACTCAGAGCTCAGAATGCACTGCTCTACCAAATGGGCAGGCTACATTTATAGCCAGAGAAAAGAAAGTGACACACAAGGAACAGAAAGGTGTGCAGAGGCAGTCGTGTTGGTTTAAACAGGGTTTGGGCTGGGTGGTGGTGGTACACACTTTTAATCCCATGTACTCACTGGGAACCCACAGACCATTCTGACCAGGGAAGCAAGTGAGCTAACAGCAGATCTTCCCTCCTCTCTCCCTCCATTCCTCCAAATCCAATTCATCATTCTTACCCCCGGTTTTGTAACAGACCTTCAGCTGTGGGCTCTTCTCTGCCCCCCCCATTCCCAGGGTATTAAGCAGATCCTGGTGGAGCACCCTGATTTCCCCTTTCTTGTGTACCCCTTCAGGCCCCCTTCGACTCGTCCACATTCCTAAACGTCAGTTCCCAATACCAGAAACATGTTTTGCCTGGAACCCCCAGTAGCCAGAGCTGTTAGGACCCCAGAAGAATTTCCTACCAGGTGACATACAGCCACAACACTCTCCTCAGAACCAGAAAGAAAATAGAAACCAAGGAACCGAACATCCACCCAATAAAGGCAAGACCAGATATCAGCACTTACATTTACAATCTTCCTAATCTCACTTGCCTAGATGCCAGTGTAAAAACTCAAACAGTAACAGCTGGGACACTATGTCTCCACCAGATCCCAGTAATCCTATACTACACCAGGTGCTGAGTACTCTATCAGAGTTGAAACACAAGAAAAAGACCTTAAAACAGCGTTTATGACTATGATAGAGGTCCTTAAAGAGGAAATGAATAAATCCCTTGAAGAAATCTATGAAAACACCAAAAGTGGCAGGAAATAAATTAAGCATTTCAATAACGGAAAGTGGAAATAGAATCAATAAAGAAAACCCGAACTGAGGGAAATCTGGAAATAAAAAACTTAGAATAACAGAAGCAAGCCTTACCAGCAATATACAAGAGACGGAAGACATGCTCACACATTTAGAGACAAGACAGAAAAAGCAGATAACTTTAGTCAAAGAAAGTGGTAAATTTGAAACTCCAGGCACAGAACATTCATGAGATCTGGGACACTTATGAAAAGACCAAATCCCCAAAATAATAGGAATAGATAAAATATAAGAAACATAGGTCAAAGGCAGAATATATATATATATATATATACAGTAAATATCAAAATCATGGAAGAAAATATCTCTAACCTAAAGAAGGGGATGCCTATCAAGGAACAAGGTACAAGAAACATACATAACACCAAATAGACTGGACCAGAAAAGAAAGCTCCCTTGGAACATAATAATCAAAGTACTAAACATATAGAAGAAAAAAATACTAAAAGTTGCAAGGGAAAAAGACCAAGTAACATGTAAAGAAAAACGTATTAGAATTATACCTGACTTTTCAATGGAGACTCTAAAATCTAGAAGAGCCTAAGACTACATCCCAGCAAGCAATAGATGGAAAAATGAGACATTCCTGATAAAAGCAAACTTAAGCAAATCCAGACCTACTGAAGATGCCAGAAGAAAAACTCCAACCTAAAGAGGTTAACTACCCACCCCCCAAAAAAACACATGAAGTAAGTAATCTCAGATAACCAAAAGAGGGAAAGCATACATACACACAGACACAGGTACGCACACTCCACCACTATCACCAGTAACAACAGCAACAACAACAAAATAATCAGCAGACACTGCTCATTGATGTCTCTCAACGTCAATAAACTCAATTCTCCAATAAAAAGACATAGACTGACAAAATGGGTGGAAAAATAGGATCTGTCCTTCAGCTGATTCTAAGAAACACACCTCAACATCAAGGATAGGCATCACCTCAGGGTAAATATATAGGAAAATATATTCCAAGAAAATGGACTTAAGAAGCAATCTGGAGTTGTCATTTTATTAGACTTCAAAACTAGTGAGAAGAGATAGAGAAGGAAACTATATTCTCATCAAGGAAAGGAAAAAAATCCACCAAGAGGACACTCTAATTAATTCTTTTACCTTTTTTTTTTTTTTTACAAGACAGGGTTTTTCTGTGTAGTCCTGGCTGTGCTGAAACTGGCTTTGTAGACGAGGCTGGTCTTGAACTCAGAGATACACCTGCCTCTATCTCCTGAGTGATGGGATTGAAGGCGTGTGTCACCATGCCTAGCTGACAATGCAATTCTTAACATCTATGCACCAAACACAAAGGCACACAAGTTCGCAAATGAAACACTACTACAGCTTAAATGACATATTGACACTCACACACTAATAGTATGAGACTTGGGTACTGCATTCTCGCCAACAGGCAAGTCATCAAACTAACCACAGAAATGCTGGAACTAACTGGCATTATAAACCAAATGAACCTAACAGATATTTACAAGATATTTTACCCAAACACAAAATAGTATACGCCTAATGGAACTTTATCCACAATTGACCACATTCTCAGACACAAAGCAAGTCTCAACAGATGCTAGAACATTGAAATAACACCTTGCATCCTATCTGATCACCAATGATTAAAGCTGAATGTCAGCAATAAAAGAAACAACAGAAAGCTCAGAAACTCATGGACACTGAACAACTCACTGCTGAATGACAGAATTTCAGAAAGAAACCAAAGACTTTCTAGAACTGAGTGAAAATGAATACATAATATATCCAAACTTTTAAGACATAATGAATGAAGGCAGTTCTAAGAGGCAAGTTCATACTATTAAGTGCCTACCAAGAACCAAAGACCAAACAGGAAATTACAGTAAAACCAAATACTACTGTTCTAAAAACAAAACAAAACAAAATGGAGAAATGAGTCCTAATGGCATTCTGCTATACTCATAGATCAAACCCTTGCTCAGCCACCATCAGAGAAGCAAATGGGAACAAATAGAGAGCCACAGATTTACATTATTCAGAGAGTGAGACACCTTGGAGTACTCAACCCTCAATGGGATATCCCCATCAAACTCGGGGCTCAGGTGACACAGGGAAAGGAGGCAGAACCGAGTGTAAAAGCCAGAGAGGATGGAGGACACCAAAGCTCAGAATTCTCCTGCCACCACCTAATAAATGCTTGCATCAAAATATCTGGCTTTTCATGGCATCCTTATCTAAAAGAATAAAGTGGGCATGACCACTGTCTTCAGTCAGCCCCATGGGAAAGGTCAGGATCCTACAGGTGGGAGGAGAGAACTGATTCCCAAATATTGTTCTGTGACCTCCACATAAACCCACATTCACCACCCTGCCACACACACAATAACTAATAAGAGATCCCTTCCCTTGGAATTCTGTTGTCACCATGTAAGTAAGCTTGGGCTAGGCTGCTAGCTAATAAAACGCACATAGCTAAATGGCTTCCACTAAGGCATCAGCCAGAGCACACCACCACTGATGTGCACCGCTGAAAATGCATAGAGAGTCCAATTACAGGACTACTAGAAAAGAGCTCATTGGTAGAGCCTAGCGTGGGAGACCTTTGGGTTCAAGCCGCAGCACATCGGGAAAGGGAAGAGAGTGAGAGAGAGAGCCCCATCAAAAACAGCGAACATCACAGGTAAGCTAATTATGAAGCTGGTAATGGCTGCGGTTTGATATTGAGAGCTTTTGGAAGTAGCAATAGTTAACAGCTATGAGTACTTCGGGGCTTCAGTGTGAATGAACCTTGGATTTCTCAACACTGGGTTTCTCACAGGGACAAATGGAGCCATGAAAAAAACAGTGTTTATCTCCAATGAGCATAGCAGCACCATAAACACGAAAGTCTAAGGAAAAAATGGGGCCAGTGAGATGAAGGTGTTCCCCTTCAACATCTTGAGTTTGAGTCCCAGGACTATATTGTAGATAGAGAGACAACTGACAACTGACCCCCTACAAGTTGTCCTTTGACCTCCACATGCACGGTTTTGTCCTTACACACGCACACTCACACACACAAACAGATTTAAACATAAGTAAAAATGTGGTGTTTAACAAATTAAGCCTAAAAATGAATTTTTTTCATGTCCCCATTCCACAAGTATCTTTCATCCTCTGACCCCTCATGTAAAGGTCGCACAACCCTCCTACTCTCAAGCGAGGCACGTCCACTGGGGCTGTGGGTGAAGCAGATTCAACAGCCCCCAGTTGCTAGAAGGAATCAGGTGCCAGGAGGAGTGTACATAATTAAACAGCTCGGGTGTGTGAGTTCATTCGAGTTTTAAGGATGACAGATTGATTTTTTTTTTCACTCTGAAAATAAATCCAAATTGATGAGACCTTAATGAATTCTCTCTCCCCAGCCAGGGGGCGGGGTCAGATAATACTTTAATCACTCTGTGAAGCAAAATTGTCAGGCTTTCAGATACTGAGAGAGCTCTGCTCTGCCCATCTGCCAGAATTGTGTGCTTGTTTGCTGGGAGTGTTTTCAGGATCTAATGGAGAGTGTCCGTTTCCACTCTAGTTGTCAATGACTTCCCGTTCAACCTCTTAAAAGTTAATCAGTCAAAATTGATTTAGTCGGGGGCTGAAGAGATGGCTCAGTGGGAAGAACACACACTACTCCTTGCAGAGGACCTGAGTCCTGTCCCCAGTACCCACAGCGGGAAGCTCACAACTGCCTGTAACTCCAACACCAAGAAATACGACGTCCCCTTCTGGCCTCCGTGGGCACCTGCATGCCTATGGTATCTATTCACATATAAGCATAATAAGAAAGGATTTAGTGAGTGTAATGGGATGTAAGTATATACCAAGCACACTCATTCATTCAAAAATACTTACTGAATACCTACTATGTTTGATGCACGGCTTGACGTCTGTCTTAGTTAAAGTTTTATTGCTGTGAAGAGACACCATGACCAAGGCGGCCCTTATAAAAGAACACACTTAACTGCGGCTGGCTTACAGTTTGAGAGGTTTAGTCCATCGTCTTCGTGGCAGGAAGCATGGCAGCATGCAGGCAGACATGATGCTGGAGGAGCCAAAGTTCTGTATCTTGATCTGCAGGGGACTGTCTCCCACACTGGGTGGGCAGAGCTTGAAGCTAACGTTTTTTTTTAAAAGGAGGGCATGTCTGTCTCTGGCAGCTGGCTCCCTTGCTATGGGCTATGTGGAAAGACAGAACATCATGGTTGGTGCGTGCACAGAAGAGTAGAGCTGCTCATCATGGTGGCTGGAAGCAGAGGGCAGAGAGCAACCTGTCCTAGCAGGCTTTTTTTTTTTTTCTGGGCTTTTGCTTCACTGACAGGCACCATCCTCATTCATGGTGGGTCTTCCCTCTCAGCTGTTACATCACAACACACACATTTCTGAAAGCTCCCTCATAGAGCCAGGCATCTTTCAGTCAATCGAGTTGACGCTGAAGATGAACAAGAGTGTATCTTTTCAACCTCAACTGATAATAGCACACAACCCACATGGGTCCATGGTGACAGCTGAAGTGGAGAAAGCTGTAGTAGGTCCAAGAGATGAATTGAGGCAAGAGAGCCTCAGGAGAGCCATGATCTGTCTCTAATACACCATTGGAATGTGGGTGGCAATTTGGGCTGGATCGCCAGAAGTAATTGTGGCCATCTTTAGCAGGGCACAATTTCGTCTGTGCTCAGTGCTGTCACTTTGATAGTTTGCAATTAATTGCCAAAGTGGTTGTACAAGTTTACATTCCCACCAGCAACGGAGGAGGGTACCCCTTTCTTCACATCCTCTCCAGCATGTGTTGTCACTTGAGTTTTTGACCATAGCCAATGGGTATAAGGTGAAATCTCAGGGTTGTTTGCATCCCCCTGATGACTAAGGACGTTGAGCATTTCTTTTAAGTGTTTCTCTGCCATTCGATCATCCTCTATTGAGAATTCTCTGTTTAGCTCTTTACCCCGTTTTTAACTGGATTACTTGATTTGTTGGTGTTTAACTTTTTGAGTTCTTTATATATTCCGGGTATTAGCCCTCTGTCAGCATGATGGAAGCTTTGCAATGGAAATGGTAGTGTAGTGTGGTTACTGCACTTGCTCCTCCCTCTCCCCCCTCCCTCTTGCTCCTCCTCCTTCTCCTTAAGCTCTTCTTCCTCCCTCTCTAAGTAGGAGTTGATTGCTGAGCAGTTCTTGGTTGGATCCCACCTCCCATTATGCCTTAGAAAGGATGCTAATATTTGCCCTTCAGTCTCAGCATGGCAGGCAATTGAGTGTCACACTTCCTAGGATAGATCACTACAGTATAGTTCGTGAAAAACCATTTTGGAAAAAGACATCTTTTTGGTTCTGCTTTTTGTTTGTTGGTTGGTTGGTTTGAAACAGGATCTCACATAGCCCAGACTGTCTTTGAACTTGTTATGTAGTTCAGCCTGGCCTCAAACTCCTACTTCCAGCTCCTGCATGCTAGGATTACTGGCACACACCACCACAGTCTGCTGAGGTCATCTTGGGTACAACAAAGAGAAAGCAGAGAGGTATCGAAAGGGATCCGACACAGCCAAGCATAGAGATTTCACAGACAATGTATTCTAGAAAAATCCCACCAAGAAAGTACCAACGCTTACATTAGATTCAGCCTCTCACAAGGTGGGATAAGAGGCTTTCCAAATTTAAAATTATCTTGTCTTTCACGCCACCGCCCACGTCATGCCAGGCTCTCTAAAAGCTTTGCCAGCCTTGACGAACACAGTTCACATGTGCATCTTTAGGAACTGAGCATGAGCTTGGCATCTGCTGGCTTGGAGTTTTCTGAGCTTTTCTCCATGGAGACATGAGCTGGTAAATAGAAATGGAAACACTTGAGTGTTCAGGCTTTCCTCTCATCTTTTCCCGGCTTTCCTGGGATCACTGAACAAGGTGGTTCAAGAATGAAATTTGGCATTTTGACTATCTCTCATTCTTCATTGACTGATAGACAAATATGAATAATATCATCCTTAGGAAAGGGTATAAGTTCCTAAAAACAAACAAACAAAAACATGGGGTGCTGGAGAAATAGATAGCTCAGTGATTAAAAGCACTGGCTGTTTTTGCAGAGGACTCAGGTTCAATTCTCAGCATAAGGTTGCTCAGAACTGTTTGCAACTCCAGTCTAATCTAATCTCCAGGGAATCTACTGGTATTTTCTGACTCCCACAGGCACCAGGCATACACATGGTACACAGACATAGGCAGGCAAAGCACCCATACACATCATCATCATCATCATCATCATCAAGTAGAAAAAAAAAAACCTGGCCAGGAAGAGTTCAGTTGGTAGCTTCACTTTCTGCCAAGCCTGGTGGGATGACCTGAGTTCAATACCGCAAACCCATGTGATGGTGGAAAGAGAGAGCGGTTTTCCACAAGTCCTCCTCTGATGTCCATATGTAAGTTGTTACACGTGCATGCACACAACATGTACAAATAAACAACAAGTCCTAAAATTGTTTAAAAAGAAAAACAAACAAGTACAGGCCTATGTTTGTTGTTTCATTGACTGGTTAGTCAGTTAGTTATAAGACAGGGCGTTTCTATACAGCCCTGGCCTGGAAGCTAACTTTGTAGACCAGTATGCACTTGAACTTGAATCAACCCTTCTTCCTCTGCTTCCCAAGAGCTGGGATTACAGGTATGAGCCACCACACACAACCTTGATGTGATTTTTAGTATCTTCTTCTCTGCAGAAGTTTTGTGTTAGCTTCTCTATGCTGTCCCCCATCCTCAGACACTAGTCGCCTTGCTTCATCCTATAGCACAGGAGCCTCACCTCACACAACTCACTTCTGTGAGGAAGACAGGGCCTCCACCCGCCTCACAGGGCCATTTCCAACCAAGAGTCTTCAGTCCCACCTCAGACTCTAAACTGTTCATCGCTTTTCTTTCTTCCATCTCCTCTCTTGACCCCCTTCCCCTGCAAA
This sequence comes from Pachyuromys duprasi, assembly GCA_028658305.1. Taxonomy (NCBI): domain Eukaryota; kingdom Metazoa; phylum Chordata; class Mammalia; order Rodentia; family Muridae; genus Pachyuromys; species Pachyuromys duprasi. The sequence goes on along the minus strand of CM053745.1, from coordinate 16,586,394 downwards.
GATTCTAGTGAGCTAGTGACCTCTATCTTTCATAAGCAGTTTACATTTATTTCTAAAGAGTCTTTGAAAGGCAGGCATGATAGTGCTTTCCTGTCATCCCAGCACCGGGAAGGCAGAGGCAGGAGAATAAGGAGCTCTTGGCCAGCCTCAGCTACATAAGTAGTTCAAGGCCAGACCACTACATGGGACCTTGTCTCTAAAAAAAAAAACAAAACCAAAATAATACTAGGAATAGCAGAAGGTATGTCTTAGTGGGAAAAGGTACTTACCACCAAGCCTGCAACCTAAGTTCAACCCCTAGAGCCTTCATAAAGATGGAAAGACAGAACCAGCTACTGCAAGCTGTCCTCTGACTTCAAAACACGCTTCATGGAATGTGCACACTATCCCTACACATATAAAGAAATAAAATGTAAGTAGTAATAACTAAGCATCATTTGCGTATGCCATGGAGGAAAGAAGGGGAGTGCATAAAATGTTGAAAGTCATTGGAACTGGGGAGCTGAGGATGCAGCTTTGTTTGGCAGAACAATGGTCTAGCATGTGCAGGGCTCTAAACTCAATCCCCGACGCAGAAAAGAGAGTAGGGGTAGGGTGAGAAAAGGAATAACGGAGGGGAGGAAGAAAAGAAAAAGGAAGGAAGGAAGGAAGGAAGGAGGGAAGGAAAGCCTTAGGCCAATAATTGGGAGGCAGAGGCAGGAGAATGAAGAGTTCTAAGCCAGCCTCAGGTACATAGTGAGTTCAAGACCAGTCCTGACTACAAGATACTTTATGTCATAAAGCAAACAAATAAACAAAAAGGGAGGAAGGAAGGAAGGACGGAAGGAAGGAAGGAAGGAAGAAAGGAAGGAAAAAAGGAAACAAACAAAGAAGAAAGAAAGGGCCGTAGATTAGGGAAAGGCTACACTGGAGTTTTGTGTCATTCTTGTAACCTTCCGTTAAGTTTGAGATTTTTCAAATGTCACTTCCCTAGACAGGTTTACCCTAAGTGCTAAATCTAGAGTAGTTACCTAATACTATTTTCTCTCCTACTGACTTGTTCTTTTCATTTATAGAACTTCCCATACTGTGGAGCCACCATACATGGCTACACAGAACATCCTTTGAGGCTATGCTCAATCAGTGACTCAGATGTGACTAAATATGCCTGAAAGAAAAGTGGGGGTAGATGCAGGCAGAATGAAGCACGGGAGGCCGCACGTGTGCCTCACTAGGCGCGTGGCTAATACTGTGAAACACCTGCACATCCTGCTTCCCCAGCATCCAGGCCAGGTTTCAGGATAGCACTTACCATACCTGTAAGTTAAGGAAGCTCTAGCAGCTGAGATGTTTGTCATTGCTCAGTGATATAACAACGCTTCCTGTGAAGGATGAGGACCCAAGTTCAAATCCCCAGCCCATATAAAAAGCCCAGCATGGGAGCACTCATGCCTGTTACCCCAGTGCTGAGTCAGGGCTGAGAGAGGAGAATTGCTTGGGCTCAGTAGCTGCCAGCCTCACTCCGGGTGCAGTGAGAAACTGCCTCAAGGGAATGAGGTGGAGAGTGATTCAGCAGGATATACAGAAATGCACACAGCTGTGTGTGTGAGAGAGAGAGACTTGGGGAGGAGAAAAGGGGAAGAGAAGAGGAGAGGAGAGAAGAGGGGAGAAGCTAGCGGATAGCTCAGCAGGTAAAGGTGCTTGCTGTCAGGGCTGACAACCTGAATTTGACCCCTAGAGCGCACGTGGTGAAAGGAGAGGAGTGACTGGGACAAGTTGTCCTCTGACATACACACACACACATGCCGTATGCATGCTTATACCCACAGACAAATAGATGAATAAGCAAGCTTTTAAATGTAACGACATTTGTGTTTAAAAAAATAAATAAATTTTAGAAAATACAGAGTTCAAAGCTGGGGCACCCCCTCCCCTAAGAGAACTCTGTCCAGGTGTCACTGCACAGCTGATGAGCATCTGCAGAAGTGAGGGAAGCCGGATTTTACCAGCCGTGGTGACGCTGTGGAAAAGCAACAGCAGCATTCCCCACTGCCTCAAAGAACAGGCACTTAATGAACAATTTAGACTGAGCAGGTGCTGGTGCCTTAGACAAACAGAGATACGTCCAGAAGGAAAGGCTGCACTGCCTAAGCTAGGCATACCAGGTCCCGAAAGACTATTTGAAAAGCCAGAATTTATTTGATCACAGATATACACCCAAAATGTTGCCACAGGCCACACTAGCTTCGATAGCTCCTCAGCAGGCTTTGACCCATCCAGACACATCATAAGTTCTTCTGATCCATAGCTGAGACAAATCTTATATCCCAGGGGACCTCAGTTAATTAGAGGCCCTGGGTGAGGAGCAGAGCGGGCAGGATAAAGGAGCTGAGAACTATGGCAATTCTAGCCATGGCTTCCCAGATTTCAAAAGACATACAAACTACATATCCATACAAACACCATCCACCACCACCCCCCCGCCAAATCGGCAAGCTTCTATTGTGCACTTGTGCGAATTAACTTTTGCTGCAAAGATTTTTGCCTGTGAAAGTGTTTGGAATTCATTCTCTGTGCAGCCCTGTCACCACGCAGCATGAGTCACTGACTTGCTCGTCACCCCACGGCCAAGTAGAGCAACCACGGTAGAACAGAGCCCACATATCCAGTGTCTCATTGTCTTCCTTATTTAGACACACAAAGGACCTTTCTCAACCAATGATATTTTTTTTTGGTTTCAGAACACCCCCTCCCCTCCACCTTCATTTTATGTGTTTGGGAATTTTGCTTGCCTCTATGTATGTGTGCCATGTGTGTACAGGACAGCCTCAGAGTTCAGAGGAGGGCATCAGAGCCCCTGGAGCTGGAGTTACAGAAGTTTGTTCATTGAGTTTGTGGGGACTGGGTCTTGAACACAGACCTTCTGGGAAAACAGCAAGTGCTCTTAACCACTGAGCCATCTCTTTAGTCCCCCAAGGACCACACAGGCTTCATACCTACACAGTACATGACATGGAGAAAGTATTTGTTATGTTTATTGTTTACGGAGAAAGCAATTTCACAAAGACCTTCCTAAATTAAATTTCACATACCCTCTGATACGCATATTACACTTCTAGGAACTTACCTTACAGATAAGACTACACAGTGTACAAAAGGAGAAGCATCAAGCCAGGTGTGATAGCTTGTACCTTTTAGGCTAGTGCTATGGCGACAGAGGCAGGTAGATCTCTATGACTTTGGGGCTAGCCTAGTCTACAGAGCAAGTTCTGGTACAGCCTGTTACACGGAGTAAGCCTGTCTGGGGGGTGGGGGGCGGTGTGGAGGAAGAAAAAAAGAAAAAAGAGAGAGAAGTACCAAAAGTGTGCTGTTGGTGCTTTTTGGAACAGTAAACCAAACAAACTAAAATCTATAAATAGCCAGAATCAGCAGTACAGATGCATGAATGAACACCAAGAAATGCCATGTGCCATTCGAAACTATACCACAGATCTCTAGGTCCTGCTGTAGGGAAATTAAAAGAGCCAACTGTAAGGCAGAGGAATATCAATACACAAAACACACACAGGCTCCCCCCTCCACACACACACACACACCCGCACAAGCCATTTCTTTCTTTCTGATGTTGTTTTTTGTTTTTCAAGACAGGGTTTCTCCGTGTAACCCCGGCTGTCCCAGAACTCATTCTGTAGACCAGGCTGGCCTCAGACTCTGTTTCTGATTTTTAATCTTTCTTTTGTGAGTGTGGATGTGAATGTGGTCAGGAGTGAGCCACTGCACACTTAGCAGCTTTGCAGAGTTGGTCCTCCTCGATCATATGTCCTTGGTTTCAGGCATCGAATTCGGGTTGTCAGGCTTATGAGGCAAGTGTTAGTATTTAGTTTAAAATGATGCTGTGCATACAGCACATCTGATAGGGAAGAGTTTATTGGATGGAGGTGGAGAGAGAGAGAGGCATGGTGGGGGACCCCCAGGAAAAGAGGGGAGGCAGAGAGAGCAAGAGAGGAGAGCAGAGAGCAGAGAGAGTGTGTGAAAGAACAGGCAGGGGTCCTTTGATTCCATGCCCCTGGCAGCATCGACCACTGATGACATCACAGGTGCCTAAGCGATCTGGAAGTGGGCTAGTGCATCAAGATTTGTGAATTAACAGCAACTGCTTTTACTCACTGAGCCATCTCCAGGCCCCTTATTTTGTTTGCAAATACGGAATCTCATGTAGCCCAGTCTGGCCTCAAACTTGCTATATACCGAAGGATAGCCTTGAACTCCTGATCCTCCTGCCTGCATTTCTCAAGTTTGAAAATTGCAGGTCTGAGCCATCATGCCCAGTTTAAAAACAACTCCTGCCAGAAAATGGTGGCATATGCCTTTACTCCCAGCACTTGGGTGACAGAGACAGGAGGATCACTGTGAGTTCAAAGCCAGCCTGGTCTGCATTGTGAGTTCCAGGACAGCCAGTCCTACATAAAGATACACTGTCTCAAAAATGTAAAAAGAGGAACTCCTTAAAGGCCACAGAACACAGGAGAGTGGTTTCCTCTCCAGAGAGGGACTGAAAAATCAGGAGGGTGAGGGAGGATTTTCACAGTCATCACTTACCCCCCAAGACAATTTGAATTCGTTAGCATAAAGATGAATTAATGTTGGAAGAGAAACAATGAAAGAAGCAGGGCCTAGGGCTCTAACTCAGTGGTGAAGGATTTGCCTGGCGTGCAAAGGCCCTGATTCAACCCCCAGCACTACGAAACAATACTAATAGCACGTTAAAGCTAATTCTACTCTGAGTAATTGCACTCTGAGCTTATCTGGGTTGCCTTTGCTTGTTTGACTATTCGTTTCCGTCAGCGAGACAACATGATGTATATGCAAAGGCTGCTTTTCCCTTGCTGGGAGTTCAAAGACCATGAGCAATAACTTCCGGAGCATTCCGGTGCACAGCAGGAATCTATGGTAGTTCATCAATGTCACGGAGAGCTCCAGATGCATTTATAATCTCACCGCGATTGTCAGGGGTGGCTTGTTCGCATGATCAATTGCCAATGTCTCAGCACTCCGTGTTTGCATACAGCACCCCTCACCGGGACAAAAGCGGAGGTGGAGAAAATCAGCTGTGTGGAACCTCTCGGCAGATTTCTTGTCTTTCCCTGGGAGCCATGTGGCTGCCTTCACAGTTGTCCTAATGCTTGGCACCGTATAAAGGAGAGGTATCTATGGCAGCAAGCGGCGGTGATTAATTTTAAGCTGTCACGGAAAATAGTTCTGCACTTTCATGTTCGAGAACTGCCATTATTATTATGGGTCTCGTGTTCTCCTGCCAAGCCTCTGTGCTCACTCCCGGGATACAAAATGAACACAGAGAGCTTGCTGGTTGTCTCCCAGAAGCATCTTTTGGAGAAAGGACAAAAAGAGTACTGCCAAGCTAGCCAAACCCCATGGGATCCCGGAGCCCTCCCCCATCTGCCTCCCTGCCTCTTGCTGGAGGAAGCCCTGGCTGCTTCCCTTTGCCCTGAGTGTTGTCCGGTTTGACCCCAGTTTGCCCTCCTGGGCCATCTGGCTCACAGAATGTATTGGGAATCCCACATAGTGGCCGACACCATAGAGAAGAGGAGGTTCGCTAGAGAGGTCACCGCAGAAGCAGGTAGAGAAGAAGCCAGGCCAAGATCAACAAGTACAAAGACACCTTGGAGATCCTGCCGCCTGCGTCCGAATCTGAAACGAATCATGCTTCCCTGGTGGTGTCTTCTCTCTCTGAGACAGCAGAGCTCAGGCGCAGTGAATGGGGTGAAGAGAAGGAGGGAGAGAGAGAAAGAGAAAGGCAAGAACTGACTAGCTTTGGGATTTCAATACAGTATTTATTTCTTGCATAATCTGCCAGGAAATTAGATCAGAGAGCTGTCAGTTCTTAAAAACCATGCAATTCATTAAAGGAACAAACTTTCAAATATCCTTAGTCAGAAATAACAGTCTCTAAAAGGCAGGATTGACTTACACAGCGAGTTCATACCTAGATAGACATTGTGACATTAAAAAATTAACACAATTATATCCATAAAACAGCTATTCTTTATAGAATCTCCCCTGTGGCCAGCCAGGCACTGTGTAGAATTTTAATCTGCAATCTTGCCACTTGGTAAATATAGTTACTGTCTTTTTCAGGTGGGAAATCTGAGAGTCTTCAGAGAACTTCCTAAGGGCACACTGCTAGTAACAAGTACCATCAATCTATCTTGCTGGATACAAAACTACATATACAGACCAGATCCCTGCAAAGATGCCTTTGCAGGGCACACTCTCAGGAGAGATTCATGGCCAGATGTGGTGCATCCCTGTGGTCCCAGCACTGAGGAGGTGGTGGTAAGAAGATAAGAAATTCAAGGTCATTTTGGGTACTTAGCGTGTTTGAAGCCAGCAAGCCAGAGAAAGAGAGAGAGTGTATGAGAATGAATATGAAAGAATATATGAATATGTCTTGTAGGGGAGCCTGTGGAAGCCAGAAGTGGGTGCTGAACTTCTCGAAGCTAGAATTATGAGCAGCTGTGAGCTGCCTGATATGGCTGTTGGGAACTGAACTCAGGTCCCCTGGGAGAGCAGCAAGCCCTCTTAAACACAGAGACATCTCTCCAGGCCTTCCCCTGTCCACCCCACCTCCACTCATGTAGCTCAGGCTGGCTCAGACTGGCTAGATAAACAAGATGACCTTAAATTTCTGATCCTCCTGCCTCTGCCTCCCAAGGACTGAGCTTGTAGGCACACCTGTGCTAGGAGCTGAGCCCAAGGCTTTTTGCATTCTAGGTAAGCACTCCACCAACTGAGCTTCATCCCCATCCCAAGTCCTAATTTAAACTCTAAAGTGGTATGATCGTTGTGACCACACAGGTACTGTCCATAGTAAAATCATTGCAGAAACTGGCTTTGCCTAGAGTCAAGAAATATTATTCCATTTTCATTAAACAAAAACCTGAGATACTAACATAACGAACAAAAATTGAGGGGAGGAGAGGTAACATGTGAATCCACTAGCAAACACACTCGTGGTTTTGGGTGCTGAGATGGTGCTGATGGAGAGTGTGTAATCAAGTAAACTACTTACCTCAGGGTTAGGAAAAAGGAGCAGAAAACAAGGAAAAGGAGGAAGAAGAAAAAAAAATGTGTCATAGTCTCTCTCAAGGTCATAAGCCCAGTGACTTAAGAACTTCCCATTTGGCCCCACTTCTACATATAATTTATTTTGTTTTTTTTAAATTTTTCATCACCTTTGTGTGCTGGTGGTGGGAGCATGCGTGTATGTATGTTCAGATATATGTAGATAAACATCCACACACGTGGGCGTGCATGTGGTACCCACAGGTTGATGTTGAATACTGATGATAAATATTGTATTGATGTCTTCCTCAATCTTTCTCCTCCTCATACATAGAGACAGGATCTCTCACTTGGACCCAGATCTCATCAGTTTGGCTGGTCCGAGGAGGCAGTTTACACTGGGAATGATCTTCTGTCTTTGTCCCCCATGTACTGGGATTACAGATGAGCCACCACACTCTTCCGGAATTATGTAGGTGCCGGGGATCTGAACTGGAGATTTACCAGCTGAGAAGATTCCCTCAGCTTCTAAATCACAGCTCAAGTTGTGCTAACAAAATACCTGATGGGAGCAGTGTATGGGAGGAAAGGTGTTTTTTGGCTCATGGTTTCCGGGGATTTCAGTATAGTCTAGCAGAGAAGGCACGGCAGCATGAGCGTGAAGCAGCTGTTCTGTCGTATGTTTCCATTGCTGTAAGCTAACCAGGAAGCATAGAACAGGACTGTATGCAGAACTTGGCGATGGGTTTTAAAGCTTGACTTGAGCCCCAGTTCTCAGCCACCCCCACAGCCTCCAAACACACCCAATACCAACTGGAGAAACAGTGCCACCAGGCCCTTCCGAATCTGACTGCAACTTGCACTTTCATTTTCATCTTACATTTTATTCCAACTCAGACTAGGTACTGTAGTTTGGCCCAGCCTCTCTCCAAGAAAATACATACGGCACCTTTTTCTCCCTGCTGGAAATCTTCCTCCTCCTCCATAATCTCTAGGCTATAAACCACAGGTCCTCACGACTAGTGCATTGACAAAAGGGCCCCCAATATGACAAACTGCACGCTTTTAGTTTGTGAAAATTTTTTTGCTGTAAAATATTTGCATAGTGCCAAAGAACTATGTTCTCCCATTCAGTGAGAAGTGCTCCACCATTACTGCCTTGTTTCCAAAGCTTGATACTTCTTTCATGCGTGGGGAAGGACTGTCCAAGGTCCACTGTGAAGCCACCCACTCAGGATGAGACACTTCTGAGTCATTCAGAGTGGTCCTGGAGAAGATGGGTCCTTTGAGAGTCGGAGAGACAGTACGCAGAGAGAGAGAGCTCCGTGAGTACACAGTGACCAGGCTGAGCTCTGACCCTGAGCCCATGGCTAGCGACATCCTCTACCTCTGCACGAGGAAGATCACTTCAAGGCTCAATCATCCCAGACACACAGGAGCCTTTCATAGGTTGCCTTGGTCATGGTTTCTTCACAGTAATATGGAAATAACTAAGACAGATGGGTCACCCTAGCACTTGTATTCCCTACTCAATGAAAGCCACTGTGCAAAGGTCCCAACTGCATTCATTCTCTACAGAAGTAATTCCTAAAGTATTTTTGAAATAAATGCACATCCTAGTTTTAAAAATAAAGCGTTTGTGGCTCCTTCTTAATTTGGCCTCCCGCAAGCTAATAATAAAGTGAGTTGGCATTCCCTGGGTATATATCAACTGACAGTAGAGGGAGCGAGGCCAAGAATGGGTTCTGCGGGTAGGAATCTACATGCGGTTAAAAATAGGCCTTGTGTAGTAGTGAGGACCTGAGTTTTACTAAAATGGCCGACACATTGGAAACTAGACGAAAAAATTGTACAGGTGGACAGGTAATATCAATATTAAATTCACAAAACTTGACCAAATATGTTGGTGCAAGCATAGAATTTTAACGGTTGGGGAAGCAGGATAATCAAGGGTTTAGTTGGTTTGGGCTATATAGTAACTTCCAGCTTGCTCTACATGAGACTTTGTTTCAAGCAAACAAACAAACAAAACCTAGAGAGGTAGAGACATGGCTCAGTGCTTATTCTTCTTGCAGAGGACCAGTGGTCCCAGCACCCATGTTGGTTAGCTCACACTTGGCTGTCAACCCAGCTCCGTGGGACCTCATGCCCTTACCTAGCTTCTACAGATACTAGCGCAGAGATAATATACATACAGAGACACATATGCATACAGATAAAGAAAAAAATTAATTCTTTTCAGACAAAACATCTCTGTGTAACAACATTGGGTATCCTGGAACTCACTTTGTAGACCAGGCTAGCCTTGAACTCACAAAGATCTGCCAAGTCCTGGGATTTCAGGCATGTACCATCACACCTGGCAAGTTTTTAATTTAAAAAAAAAAAGAATAATAATTTATATATTTCTTTTGAAAAACAGAGGAGTGAGCCAGGTGGTGGTGGCATACGCCTTTAATCCCAATACTTGGAAGGCAGAGGCAGGCAGATCTCTAAATTCAAAGCCAGTCTGATCTACAGAGTAAGTTCCAGGACAGCCAGAACTACATAGGGAAAGCTTATCTCAAAAAAGAAAGAAAGAAAAGAAAAGAAAAAATGGGCTGGAGAGATGGTTCAGAATGTAGGAGCACTGGCTGATCTTCCAAAGGCCCTGAGTTCAATTCTTAGCAATGACAAGGTGGCTCATAACCATCTATAATGAGATCTTGTGCCTTCTTCTGACATGGAGGCAGAATAATGTAAATAATAAATAAATAAGTCTTAACAAAATATTAGCCAAGTGTGGTAGTGCACTTGCCTGTAATTCCAGCACTCTGAAAGGCAGAGGCAGGCAGATCTCTGTGAGTTTGAGGCCGGCCTGTTGTACAAACTGAGTTCACGACAGCCAAAGCTACACAGAGAAACCCTGTCTCAAAGGGGGAGGAGAAAAGAAGAAAAAGAAAGAAAGAAAAAAAAAACAACAGCAATAATAAAATAATAAAAATAAATATATAAATCAAAGAATAAAATAAAAACAAAAATCTAAATATGAAAAGACGTACTTGAAACAATTCTAAAAATAAGGCTGTAACAAACTACCGCATGCATTTTAAGAGTATAATGCATTACAAGAGTATAACGCTGTACAATTTTGTTTTTTCTTTTTCCATACGTGTTTCCATGTTTGTATGTATACATGCACATGTATTTGCTATCCGTGGTGGCCAGAGGACAAAGCCAGGCATCATCCTCAAGAGCACCATGCTTTGAGAAGGCATCTCTCAGTGGTTCGGGGCTCACCAACTATGCTAGACTAACTGTTTGGTGAGCCCCAGGGGCCCTCCTGTCTCTACCACTGCAACATTGGGATTCCAAGTGTACGCCGCAATGCTTGGAATTCTTACACAGGTTCTAGACACTGAATTCAGATCCTCATACTATAAGGTAAAAACATCACTGACTGAGACACTCCTGCACAATCCTGATAACCAGAAAGAGTCATGCCTTAAGGTCGTTGTAGTGGTTGGTGTCTATAGTGACACCTCAAAGCTTTTCCTCAAATGGGCTTTAGCTTCTGTCCTAAAAGTCTGTAACAAATGATTAATTGTGTATTGTTCCCAGTGTGTATCAGAAACTGAACATGCTAAGCTTCCATGGTTCCTGTAGGGCTGGGTCCTATTTCATTAGATGCTTATGATACATTGTATCCCTTACTCAAAAAAAAAAAAAAACAAAACCAAAAAATCACATAGATGTAGGGGTTGGCAAGAGGACTTCGTGACTAAGAATGCTGGAGGCGGAGTCTCATTACCCAAGTTCAAGCCCCAGGACCCACACAGTAAAGAGAGGAAAATGACTCCTGCAAGTTGTCCTCAGACTGCCACAAATATGTGAGTGTGTGCATGCACACAAATAAATAAATAGCACATATGTAGCTCCTGCCCCAAGTGAGGTGCTAAGGACTGAGGATGGTTTTGGGGGAAAGGAGAGTCATTTTCTTTCTTTTCTTTTCTTTTCTTTCTTTCTCTTTCTCCCTCTCTCCCTTTCTCTCCCTCTCTTTCTCTCTTTCTTTTTGTTTTTAGAGACAGGGTTTCTCTGCACAGCCCTAGCTGTCCTGGAACTCCCTCTGTAGACCAGGCTGGCCTCACCCAAAGAGTCGGTTTAAGGATGTGGTCTTGGTAGGCTGACAAAGCTCCAGAGGATAGCCCACATCCGTTCAGCAGCACATGATCAGCACCGCTTGAATTGATGGGTTATAACGGAAACAAAGAAACCTTGAAGAGTGGGAGGAGGTGAAGAATAAGGGTGGACTGTGGAAGAGTAAGTGATGAGTGTAATCCAAATATTATAAGAAACTATCAAAAAGATTAATAAGTTATGTTACTAAAAACTATATATATACCTATAACGCCAGATATGGTGGCACATGCCTGTTATTTCAGGACTCAGGAGCAGAGGCAGGAGGATCCCCTTGAGTTCAAGGCCAGCCTGGTCTACAAAGTGCATTCCAATTCAGCCATGGCCTGTCACCAAGAAAATAAAGTTAATAATTTTTAAAAACACCATAATACCTGACAGAATATGAGATGAAGACAGATATCAACAGTGTGTAGTTGAAAGAATTGAGGCAATTTTCATGGAATTACGTCGTTAAAGCAGGCCCTCGAGTGATAGGTACAGCGCGGGTAGTGGTTTGGGGTTGGGGGTGTTCGTGTCTTAGAGAAGAAAGTGTTTTAGGCAAAGTACGGGCCTGGGGCAGGGGTACGCTTTGCAAAAGTGAGGGCCTAAGACTGTTACCGCAGAGGAATGCATTTCCACTAAGATGGATTTCCAGTTTTCAGGGCTGGCTGCCATTTTCCTACCTGTCTATCCCTTGCTAGAATCCGCCTTAGTGATTGCTGTCTCTCCTGCGCTGCTTAACCAGCACTGCTACAAGGGTTTGCTTGGTTTTAGTTGTGTTTGTGTCTGTGCACTGTGCTCGGTAGTCTTTGACTGCTTCGGGCAGCTGTGACTGACTGACCGTCTTTGGTGCTGGGAACCCAGCTCAGGCCCTACCCTCTGTAAGGGCTCTTAACCTCTGAGCCATTGTCTGATAACATCTGCCTTTGATGAACAATGTAGGCGGTATCAAGAGCCGGGTTTCTCTCAGCTCACAGTGAAACAAAGGAGAGGAGCCCAGAGAGAACTTTCTGAAGGTCACAGGCTGAGCCAGCTGGAAAGAAGCGCTAGAACTGTGCTCGCTCCTTTCCAAGAAAGGCCTTGTGAGTTAACCAGGAGGGGGATAGAGCCTTCTCACCATGCCCTCTGCCGCCTGCTCCAGTAACATGTTATTTCATTCGGAGCCCCAGAGCAGCTGAAATATGCTGAAAATATGCTCAGATTCTCCAAGAGGTCTCCCAGGCAGCTAGCTTCCTTTCAAGCAGTCACGATCTGTAAGCATCAAGGCAGCAAATGACCTGAGTCCTGTTCCGAATGACTCTTAGACTAGCAGTGAAGGTGAGTTGTGGGGGCTGAAACAGGGACCAGGTATTTAAAAACATCTATTTTCACTATATGTGAGAAAGTGCAGGAGTACATGCACCAGGACATGCACATGAAGGCCAGAGGATAAACTGCAGGGGTCAGCTGTCTCCTTCTGCCAGGTGGGTCCCTGGGATTAGGTCATCAGGCTTGGGGACAAGTATCTTTAAGCTTAGCATTCAGGAGGTTGGGTCAGGAGAATTAGAAATTCAGGTACAACCTTGGTTCCTCAGGGAGTTGGAGGCCAGCCTGGATTTAGAGACTCCTCAATTAAAAGCAAACAATGATTACAACAACAACAACAACAAAAACCCACCTTTACTGGAGTAAAACAAAATTCCTGGTTGAGAGAACGGTGCACGCCTTTAGTCTCAGCAATCAGGAGGCAGAGACGGTCTCTGTGTGTTTGAGGCCAGGCTGCTCCATATAAATAAACATGAAGAGTAGAGAGAGCCATGCACAGACCTGGTTTTAACTCCTAACATTCTGTCCCTCAAGAACTCACTCACCAGAGCTCTGTGAGTTTGAGGCCAGTCTGGTCTGCAGAGCGCTCCCAGGACAGCCAAAGCCACACAGAGAAACCCTGTCTCAAAGAAGAAGAAAGAAAGAAAGAAAGAAAGAAAGAAAGAAAGAAAGAAAGAAAGAAAGAAAGAAAGAAAGAAAGAAAGAAAGAAAGAAAGAATAAAGAAAAGGTAGGGAAGAAGGAAGGGAGGGAGGGAGGAAAGAACGAAGGAAGGAAAAGAAAAAGTTGCTCCCTCCAAGACTTAGTTTCCTGATCTTAAATTGAGATAATAATAATTTTAAGAAGCCCAAGCCAGGTATGGTGGCACATACCTTTAATCCCACGACTCAGGATGCAGAGGGATCTCAGTGAGTTCCAGGCCAGCCAGGGCTACATGGTAAGAGCCTGTCTTAAAAGATAAACATCTTTGCCATAAGGGTCAGACGAGACACACGACTGTTGCACTGTGGCTAGCACTGAACATACATGAGGGCTACAGAAATAGACAGCCACATGTGTGCATGGTGGTTTCTGCATGTAGACTGGCCCCTCTGTGTCTTTTGACTGTATTCTGTAAGAGCCGAGAAAGTACCTTCAGGCCAGCTGAAGAGGTGCTCCCTGGACCTTTTCCACCAAGACAGGCTTTTCGAGCCCACATACTTGTGGTCAGTGTTGGCTCGGGCTCTCCCCTTTAATTCCCACACTGGTGTTTACTTTAGTGCAGCCTTTAGTAGCACACGTGTTTAGAGAGTCATAAACTTAGCAATGACAGATGGGGAACATGTTTGGCTTCCGGGTCCTGGTGAGAGGAACCTTCCTCGATAGGATCTGCCAGCATGCTGTTTGGTGTACCTACCTCGGATATTTGAACAGGAAGTGCTGCCTAATTTTGGGTCTGAACAGCTGGCAATGCCCCTCTTCACCTCCCTAGTTCATGTGTTATGGAGTGTTCCGCTTTGCTGTTGTTTCTAGGATTTTTGTTTTGTTTTGTTTTCGAGACGGATCTCACTGTGTAGCTCTAGCAAACCTGGAACTTACTATGTAGAGCAGCTTAGCTTCGAAGTCACAGAGACACATTTGCTTCCGCTTCCCGAGTGCTAGGGTTGAAGGAACAGGCTACAATGGTCATCGTTTGGTTAACTCTGGTTGGTCTGGTACTTACATAGAGCCAGACTGACCTCCTACTTACAGCAACTCTGACTTAGCCTCCTGAATCACAACTGGCTGATCCCTCCAAGCACAGCTCTATTAGAGGGTTTGTTTTGCTTCCTTTCTGAGTTCCTGTCTGCCCCTGTGACATGGAAAGCAGCCTCCTTGTCTGGTGGCATCATACCAAGGCTGGGTTAAGGTCTGGAGAAGACACGATGCAGCCCAGGTTCTGGAGACTAAAACCAGGCAACAGCAGGTGGCAGAGGTGGGGTGGGGTCAGGGATGGGGGTCAGGGATGCACCAGAGGGACTGAAATCCCAAACAGAGCCACAAGACCGACTCGCAGTTTAATTTTTTACTGCTCAATTTTTAAGTCAGGGGTCTTACATAACTCAGGAAGACTTGGAACTCACCATGCACCAAGGATGACCTGGTCCTCCTGACCCCACCTCTGGAGTGCTGGGATTACAGGTATGTATCATCACACACGACTCTACAATGCTGGGGATGGACCCAGGCTCTCATGCATGTTAGCCAAGCATTCTACCAACCAAGTTATATCTCCTGCACCACAGACTGTAGCAGTGATCTGTGTGAACACTGCCTTCTCCGTTTACTGAGTGCTCTGCTGGTGCTTCACGCTACATGTACTAAGTGATGGGTAAACTTCAAGACTCACTGTGAGGGAAGACAGTCTTGATCTGACAGATAAATTGAGAGTCTAAGAGTTTAAGCCACTTGTTCAAAGCCACACATTCCCTTAAGGACAGACTCCAGATTCAGATTTAGGAGTCCTGAACTGGGAAACACTGCCGCCCATTCTTCTAAAACGTGTGTGTGTGTGTGTGTGTGTGTGT
>CM053745.1:16538211-16570825 GCA_028658305.1 Pachyuromys duprasi | reverse complement strand
GGGTACACACACACACAAAGTAAATAAATAAAATGTAACGAAAGATTCAAGTAAGAGCAACGAAAACAAGGGCTAATGGTGTGTCTCAGTGGAAAAACTGAGTTTGACCCTTAGCATAAAAAAAAAAAAAAAACCAGCTAAAGCCTTAAACTAAATTTGTAGAAATCTTGTTTAATGTGCAGCTTGATTTTTCAAAGTAATTTTATGCCCATATTAGCAATCTTTAGCATGGCAAAGTAATCGTGAGCTTTTTGTAACTAATGTGTCAATAAGGCTTTGGAATTTTTAACTAAAAGTCAAGTTTTTTTTTAATATTATGAAAAATTCCAGACATTAGTAAAATATTATAATGGGCCCTTCTTTTTCCACTGCTACTCATATCATTTTAACTAGTTTAAGGTAAGATTGATATACATTAAAATACAAAAATTTTAGTTTTGTTTTCCTTTTCTCTGTTTTTGTTGTTTTTTCCTTTCAGTATTCAGGCCTGAGCCCTAGGCCTCATTCAAGCTGGGTAAGCAATGCACTTTATAACTGAGCTACAGCCCAACTGACTTGTTGTTGTTGTTGTTGTTGTTTTAATCATTTTACATTTCTAAATTTCCATCTTCGTAGCAGAAGTCTGGCTCCACAGCCTCCTGAATGCAAAGGCTATTGACTGATGTCTTCTTCCTTCCATGAACTGAGCCGGACCAGATGTGAGATCAACGCCTGATTGCTTCTCTTTGCTGCTGGCCCACAGAGCCCATCCTTGCCGGCTCTTGGCCACTCCCAGCCAGACTCGCAACCTCTCTCTGTGCTGTTTCATTGGGCCATCCTAAATGCATTTAATATTTCTTCACGTGGTCCTACTAAGTGCCAGGCAGCTGCCCACACCTGATCTCACCTCAGAGAGATCTGGGCTTAAAAGATTCCTACTTCCCTTCTTAAGCTGGAAAAGAAAATGTAAGCTTGCCTCCCATCTCGTGGCAGGAGATGAATCAGCACAAAGGGAAACTGTCCTTGCCCAAGCTCTTCTGATCCCCTGGGTTGGGTGTGTATAGTATCGAGTGAGCCATGGGAAGGGAGTTGGTACCTTTGCTGGAACCACTCTTAGAGGTGAACAATGCCATGCATGCCAACTGGCCCATGAGGTTAGAGCTGTCAACACACACCTTGCCAATTAGAGTTGTCCCAACTTGTGGGGAAAGCTCCGCCGCTTCCAGATAAGGGACCGGGCAAATAAAGAAACTGCACATGCCTAGGCTTCGTCAAACTCACAAGGTCACAGGAGTGTCTAAGTGTGACACTCGAGATGCACTTGTGTGACACGCCAGCTCCCGGAAAAGGCTGGAATACAGATCTCCCCTGAAGAGGCTTTCAAGGAAGACCTCTAAACGCCACGGAAGCCCTGGCAGTACCAGGATGTATGTGGTGGCTCAGGGAGCCAGCTGTGGCAGGGCGCTGACCACCAGGCTAAGCCCACGGAAGTCAGCTCAGCTGCTAAGTGGCAGAATCCTCACCTCTGCAGACCCTGTCCGGGAATCATGGAGAACAACCGGCTCTTTGCTTTCTAAGTCCCGAAGATGAACCACAGACCCTTCTCTCCCCTTTCCTTCCATTGCTTTCCTGAGGGAGGAAGCCGATAGATAAATCAGTACTCTAAAACGGCCAACGGTGGGAATCCCGTAATTGTGTGTGTGTGTGTGTGTGTGTGTGTGTGTGGTGTGCACATGCACGAGCTTGTCTTGCTATTAGGTGAGACAAGGACTCTGTCTTTGGTGGGTAGAGAGAAGAAAACATTCAGCCTGCTGGTGATGTTTCCCAGCTTTGCAGAACGGAGGAAAGAAAAAAAAAAAATCCGTGCAACCAGGAGAGAGGGCTGAGATTTCAGACGAGAAGGCAGTGGGGGAGGGGTGAAGGAGCCAGGCTCTCAGCACTGAATTAAAAAAAGATGAGGGCGCAGTTAAATGGGAGGCTGAGAAGGAGCCAAGAAATAAAAATATGCTGGGGATTTTAAACTGGGTGTAGCCGCAGCTGGGTAAATCCTACTCTTCCACTCAGACTGGCTTTTCACTTTGGCCTGCCCTTCCCCTCCCCCCTTCCCAGCCCCATTCTGAATTCTCCGAGGCTCCCATCCCTTCCACCCCCCTCTTCCTCGGCAGAGAAATTATATAGAAGCCAGGGAGGAAGTGACTCGTGTTCCTGCTTGAATGAAGCAGGCTTCTCTGCAGCAGCCCCTTGTCCTTCCTCAGCAATCTTGCTGCAGGAATTAGGATCCTTGTGGAAGAAGACTCTCTTCTGGCTGAGCTCTGGTGTCCGGCATGCCTTGGCAAGCTCCATGTTAGGCTCAGAGAATGCCGCATGGCTCCAATTCCCCTCAAGTGCACCTTCCATCCACTTTTGAGTTAGCCTGGCTTCTTTGCTATGTGTGTACTTCTTCCCTTAAAAAAAAATTTTTTTTACTTACTTATTTATTTTTTATTTAAGTGTGTCTGTGGATGGGAGAGTCTCAGAGGCTAAAAGAAGGTGCCAGACCTCCTGGTGCTGAGAACCCTCACATGGGTTCTGGAAACTGAACTCTGGGAAGCAGCACACACTCTGTTGTTGTTGTTGTTTTGTTTTTCAAGACAGGGTTTCTCTGTGTAGCCTCGGATGTCCTGGACTCACTTTGTAGACCAGGCTGGCCTTGAATGCACAGAGATCCTCCTGCCTCTGGCTTCCTGAGTGCTGGGATCACAGGCGCCTGCAGCATGAATTCTTAACCACCACGGAGCCACCCTCTCTGGCCACTTCAATTCTTTGAAGATGCCAAGAATATAGAAATGCCAGGGCCAGCTAGAGAACAACAGAAATACCTGGCTTAATTTTATTTTGCTTACTTTTAAGAGTTATAGTTTTTATTTTATGTGTAGAGGTGTTTTGCCTGAATGCATGCTTGTATACCTCACGCATGCCTGAGACCTGCAGAAAGTCTGTACCTGCAGAGGTCAGAAGAGGACCCTGAGTTCCCTGGAACTGGAGTCGCAGGTGGTTTTGGCTGCCTTGTGGGTCCTGTGCAAGAAGAACAGTGCTCTTAACCACCCTCTCCCCAGGCCCCTTATCTAATTTTAATGCTGAATGTTGTAAGTCCTTCTGTGACATCAAATGCTGAACTTGTTCCAGTCTAGCTTTTTATTGGTAACTCTCAGAATCACTAGAAACAATACTAATAAGATAATGAAACTTAGTAAAATAAAGAATGAGGTTCAAAGTGCTATGATCAGAACTGAACAGGCCCCTAGTCCTCCTCTGCCCTGCTCTCCAGCTAGCCTGCCATGGAGGGTATCTTCACTGCTAAGGGTGGGGTTTGGACTGTAACTATGTTTCTATGTGGTCTTCCATTCGGATAGAAGCTTTTATTTTATTTTATTTTTTTAGGTTTGTTGTGATTATTTTGATATTTTTAACACAATGTCTCACTCTGTAGACTTGCCAGGAACTCTCTGTGTTGGCCAGGCTGATCTCAGCCTTCCTGCCTTGGCCTCTAGAGTGCTAGGATTACAGACGGGAGTCATCATATCTTTATTATAAGATGCTGCTGCTGCTGCTGCTTCCTCATCTTTGTCTTTCTAGACTGGGTTTCACGAATAGCTCTGGCTGTCCTGGAACTCAGTATGTAGAGAGCAGGCTGGCCTCAAACTCACAGAGAGCACTCAGGCCCCTGAGTGCTGGGATTAAAGCGGTACACCATCACACCAAGAACGAGAAGTTTCTTGAAGGTAGAGCCAATGCTTCCCTTAGACTTATATCTCCAGAATGTAGCTTAGTGATGTCTATTGAGTTGCTCAGACCAGTCAGTGAGCTAGCAAATGTTAATCTCTTTTGACCAATGATGTACTTAGTCCCTACAGGCAAAATAGCAGCAGCTAGAGGGACAGCTCAGTGGGTAAGGTGCTTATTGTGCAAGCAGGAACAGCCAATTTTGGGTCCCAGCACCCATGTGAAAGCTAGGTATGATCCAAGTATAGCATGCTCTTTTAATCCTTCGGGAGACAAAGGTAAGCAGATTTCTGTGAGTCCAGGCCAGCCTGGTCAACTGAGTGAGTTTCAGGCCAGTACTGGGCAGCTGAGACACGAGGATGTCAGGGCTCATTGGCCAACCAATTTAACCAATCAATGAGCTCCAGGTTCAATGACCCAGGAGGATCGCTGAGTGTATCAGTTTCCAGACAGAGCTTCATATCCTATCTCTAAAGAACTAAAACATAGACACAAAACAAAATAAGAAACAGTAAGGTCCTGGAGATGGCAAAGCTTGGAAAAGCGATTGACACCAAGCCTGACAAATAGAGTTCCATCCCCAGGTCCCACATGGTGGAAGGAGAGAACCAATTCCTTCAAGGTGTCCTTTAATTTCTGACTCACACATACCAATCACTTTTGGAACATTCATACCTCGCATGATGATCAAATCGGGAGAGGGGGCATGTTTGCCAACTTTAACATTTATTAGTTCTTCATGATGAGAACAGACCAAGGCTTGTAGCTATTTTAAAATAGGCAATACATCACGATTATTATTGACAAAATTGCTTTTTTTCTTTTTTCAGCCATGAATATATACAGGTAGGTTCTCGTGTTGAGAAACGGAGTCTTGAGGATCTGGCGGAAGGGAAACGCTGATGAGAAAGGAGGAAGGAGACCAAAGCAGAGAGAAAGTTTAGCAGCTCCAACAGTCATGCTGTCCAAGATGGGGCTGCGTCCATGGGGTCATTTGGCTTATTGCATTGTGCTGCCTTTTCTGGGCATGCTTTCTTACGTTTAGTTCTACATGCATTTTCGTATATATAATGCTTCATTGGCGTCTTAAATCTCCACCCAGGAGTGATCCTTTTAGAATCACAATAAACCATAGGTCGCCTCCAGACACTGGAGTGCCTCTGTGTCTGGGGCCAGATTTAGTCAGACTCAGACTTCCTCTTTGCCACCTACTTTTTTGAGGTGCCAACTTTTGATTTTACTAAAGACTTGTTTGTTTTCTACTATGTGTATGAGTGTTTTGCCTGCATGTATGTATGTGCAGTTTGTGCGTACCTTGTGATCACAGAGGCCAGAAGACCCTGTCAGACCTGGTGGAACTGGACTGACACATGGTTGTGAGATAAGCTATGGATACTTGAAATTGAACCGGGGTCTTCTGCAATAACAACAAATACTCTTTTTGGGGAGAGGTTGGGGGGAGAAGGGAGTTGAGACAAGTTTCCCTGTGAAACCCGGGCTATCCTAGAACTCACTCTGTAGACTAGGCTGGCCTGAAACTCAGAGATCTGCCTGCCTGTCTCCAGAGTGCTGGGATTAAAGGTGTGCCTGACCACCAGCAACAACCAATACTCTTAACCCCGGAGCCATCTCTCTAGCCTCCTGATATCTCATTTTAATTTTCTGCATATTGATGAACGCATGCACATGTGTCTGTATTAATGTTCTCACATGCAGATGCACATCTGAGTGGTTAAGGGTAGAATATCTTCCTCAGTTGCTCTCTCTGCCTTTTTTTTTTTTAATTAAGGTATGGTCTCCTGCTGACCATAGCTCACTGTTTTTGCTAGACTGTCTAGGCAGCTTGCTCTGGGGATTCTCTGTGGCTTCCTCCTGTCAGCTGGGATTACAGAAGGCCTACTATACACACACACACACACACACACACACACATGCATGCACGCGCATGCAAGCACCCATGAGCATGCAAGCACCCATGAGCATGCAAGCACCCATGAGCATGCAAGCACCCAAGAGCATGCAAGCACCCACAAACGTAGGCAAGCACACATGCACACACACACACACACATGCACATATGCACACATGCAGGCACTGGCTTCAACATTGGTTCTGGAGATCTGAACTCTGGTCCTGACATGTGCCAGGTAAGCATTTGACTTCCAGAGCCATCGATATTGGAGTGGTCTTATGTGGCCCAGGTTGGTCTCAAACTTGTTATGTAACCCAGACTGTCCTTTAACTAATGATCTTCCTCCTTCCACCTCCAAAGGGCTGGGACTGCAGGTGTGTGCCCCCATATCTGACACCCCCACACCTGGTTAGACACCACTCTTAGAGGGAGGTCTCTCTAGGCCCTGGTGCCAGCCGATCAGTTCTCTTTGATCTTGAAACACGTTAATTAGATAACAAATGGTCACTTCTCCTCCATAGATATTTTTTTTCTATTTTTTTCTAGGTCACTATTTTACACTTCATCTGTTACATAACCCACAAGTCTAGAGCGGGGGAGAGAAGCAGTTCTATACCAAGCTGGATCAACCTAGCCCCCTCCCCACTCAGTCATTAATTGGGGCCTCTTCTAAGAAGTCGAAAAATAGGGAAGTGCTCAGTTAGGAACTTGTAGGTGCTCTACATGTCTTAGCAAGGGAGCCAAGAAGGAGTCAAAAATGAGCACAGAAGTACAAAGCCTATGAACATGTATGTCACCAAACATGAGGATGTCACATAGCTAAGCCCAAGAATGTCCAAGTGGAGAGGTGATCAATGGGACTTTATACTACTGTATTCAGCTATCCTGTATTCTCTTTCTCTCTCTGACAGGATATTATATAGCCTAGGCTGGCCTTGAACTTGCGGCAAAGCTCGCGATGCCTTTGAACTTCTGATCCTTCTGCCTCCACCTCATTATAATGAGATTACAGACATAACCCACCACTACAGTTTAGGCTATCCTAGGGATTGAACCCAAGGTCTCATGTGTGTGCTAATCATGCACTCTACCAACTGAGCTATATCTCCATACTGTTTGTTTGCTTTTTATCTGCCTTGATTCTTGAGGAAAATGTTTGTAGCTTTGACGTTGTCATCGAACACCAACAACGCTGTGAGGTTTCACAGCATAGCAATTTATGTAAACTGACAGCTTTGGCATGTGTCTGACACTTTCAGGAAATGTCTAGGCCCTCTTAGATGGTGGGGTGCCACATGCCTATCTTTCCATCCTCTGTGCTTCATTCATGTCACCGTGTGGCTTCTGGTGCCAGTTCAGTCAGATGAAAGTCAATATGCAGCTGAAAGGATGTTGTGCTGGGTGGCTGTGAGGGGTGGTGTCCTTCCACACTCCTCCAACAGGGGCTTGGGGGGGCACACTGGCAAAGCAAATGATGGAGAAGGTTCTGGATTTAACCGCCAAGTGCTGAAAAGTGAAGCCACAGCGGACCCCTTCTGAGTAACATGATGTCGGGAACAGTTACTGAGAATTTGATCACAGAGTCTGTTTCCCTGAAAGGGCCAGATATTTAATCCCAAAGTCCTGGGGTAGGCAGAGCTCTGCAACAAGGCAGGCCTGGTAGCCCAAGCTAACAGTCCCCAACATTGTTTCAAAAAACACAGACTCACGCTTAGCATGGGGTCACTGATGCGCTAATGAGGGCGAGGTAGACATACTGCACCACAGCTCTTTCAGGCCTCTACTGAGAGGCTCAGTCCAGTCACAAAGGTGAGGACAAATCTAGACAAGCCAGAGGAGCCCGCCTGCCGCCTTCAGGGTATGAAGCAACAGTATCGACAGTATCAGTGCAGATTATCTGAGGGCGAGCAAGCCTTTCTCTGCTCTTGGTGAACTTAGCCCGGGGTGCTGGGTGATAAATGGCCACCAAGGCCAGCGGCTCCTGGGTACATGCTATCACGTCGAAGGACCAAGAGGAATTTGAGACAAGGAGTAAAGAACAAGAGGAGAGGAGACGTTGATATTCCTTACCAACCCATCACCCTGTCCGGTGGTTTTCTTTTCTTTTCTTTTTGTTTTGGTTTTTTGAGACAGGGTTTCTCTGTGTAGCCTTAGCGGGCTTGAAAATCACTCTGTAGACCAACAGAGATCTCTCAAACTCAGAGATCTACCTGCCTCTGCCTCCTGAAGGGCTAGGATCAAAGGTGTGCGCCACCGTCACCCGGTGAGACTGGTCGTGGGAGAGCTGGTAAGAAATCCGTAGGCCAGTATGAACGTTCTCCGCGCCCAGCAAGATGGGTGCTCTCCCCAGTGAGAGAGCAGTGGTGTGTGATGTGTGTGACTAGTTCATGATCCACCCCATGGTGGACTTGCTGACTTCCTCCAAGGAGCAAACTCCTGTCTCAGCACTGCTCTTCTTCAAAATCATGTCTAGGGGGGAACAAAGAGATGGCTCAGTATGTAAAGGCACTTCCTGCAAAGCCCCACAACCTGCCTGAGTTCAATCCCAGGACACACATGAGGGAGGAAGAAAAAAATGTTGACCCCTAACCTTCACACACTTGAAGTGACACGTGTGCAACCACACCTACACACATTAGGTGAACATATAGAGATAATAAATAAATATAATAAAAATATATCTAGGGATGTGAGAGCAAGGGGGTCCAGGGGTTTTGTTGTTGTTGTTAGGATGAAGGGGTGGGTATAACCAAAATATATTGTATATATGTACGACGTTCTAAAAAGATAAAGAAAATGCTATTTAAAGGTTTTTTCCCCGTGGGTGCTTTAAGAGAGATTGAGTGTTCTCAGCAGCAGTTTTCAGTGAGCTGAAACCTTCTGTGAATGAAAGCATGAAAGCCCGTGGCACAGGGCCTGATTCCAGTTTCCGCAACCCTGTGACTGCCATTTTAACACATGCAGTTGTATCAGCTGTCCTGACTTCCCATCCCTGTTGATAACTAGTATTCTAGTTATTATGATGAAAGACAATGCTCAATGACATTGTCTCCGAGACATTCGGTACCCTATGCCCAGCCTGCTACCTCTTCTCTGGGTGCTTAGGTGCGGATGAACCCTGGCATCAGAACGCCTCGGATGGCATCTTCACTCTAATGCTCATTAGCTCAGAGAACTTGCTCGTAACACAGAAGTAACCCAGCGCCTCTGCCCTGGGTTCCTGAGAGGCCCAGATGTGTTAATGCAGACGTCGGCCACAGGATGGTTATAACAACTGATAAGTTTCAGTCACCTAATGAGGAAAAGACGTTTCCGGTACAATCCTGATGGCCTGAGTTTGATCGATGGAGCCTCCACACATGAGAGATGACTCAGGTGAAAAGCACTTGTCGCTCTTGGGGAGGAGCTGGGTTCAATTTCCAGCACCCACATAGTGGCTTTACAACCATCTGTAACCCCTGTCCTGGGGGTCAAACAGGCATGCACGTGGTGTAAATACATACGTGTAGGCAAAATGTCATGTACATAAAGCAAAATAAATATTTTTAAATGAATTGTTTAAAATTTTTTAAAAATTACAATACAATAACATTGGCATGTTCTACCAGCAGTCATGTCCACTACATCACTTTGTATGCATGCTTGTGTGCGCGCATGTGTGTGTGTGTGTGTGTGTGTGTGTGTGTGTGTGTGTGAGAGAGAGAGAGAGAGAGAGAGAGAGAGATACTGGGAAGGGAAGCTAGGACTTCACACACACTATTCTCTCCCACTGAGCTATATCAGTTGCTGAGGTCACCCTTGAACCTACCCTATAGCCTAGACAGGCTTTGAAGATAAGATCCTCCTTCTCAGCATCCCCAAGTGGCTGGGATTACAGGCCTGCCCTACCATACCCGGAGGCTGAATCTCTGATTGCACCCAGTCAGTTGGTTAATCAACACCCTCGAGGCTTGCATAAGTGCACTCTATAGTATGGAAAGGGGCACAGAAGCACCTAACTTCCTCAGAAAGTTCCCATCGTTGAGTCACACTCAGGTGTGCCTGTCCGGGGTTCAGCTCAGTGTCTGGCACTATTCACTGAGTGCAAGGTGGGTGGGTATTCGCTGCAGTGAGTGCTGCTGTCATCATAACTCCTGAAAACACTGACTCATTTAGCCTCAGAATAGAGACCTGCGATGCTGACAGATGTGACCCGTCTATGGACAGGATGGCCCCATGTCTCCTAAAACCACAGCAGCTCATTGCAAATGCCGCTCACGTTTCACTTCTCTGTTTCCGTGACACAACGTCCGACAGAAACAGTCTACAGCAGGAAAAGCTTAATTTGGCTCACAGTTTCAGAGGGATTTCAGTCAGTCACGGTGGGATAGACATGGCAGTACTCAGGGCATAACAGATGTTTACGAGAAACCAGAGGAAGTGGCCTACTT
Organism: Pachyuromys duprasi; assembly: GCA_028658305.1. Lineage (NCBI taxonomy): Eukaryota > Metazoa > Chordata > Mammalia > Rodentia > Muridae > Pachyuromys > Pachyuromys duprasi. The sequence continues at coordinate 16,560,742 of CM053745.1, read as the reverse complement.
CCTCCAGCCCTGGCCAGAGTTCCTAAAGTTTCCAAAAACTTCAAAATTAGCACCACAGTTGGGTGAGGTGGTACGTGCCTTTAATCCCTGCAGGGGGAATCTATGTGAGTTCCAAGCCAGCCCTCGATATACAGTAAAACACTTTCTGTTATCGCATAAACAAAATAAAACAAATAACAAAAACTAAACAGGACCACAAACTGGAGACTCAAAACGTGAGCCTTCAGGGTACATTTCTGACTCAAATGACAAGACTACATTCAGCTGTGTGAACTGATTTCCAGGGACTTACAAGGTCAGTACTATAAAGGTACTGCTTTGTCAAATAAGGTATCTCGTCTTTCTTATCCATTAGTTAGTGATTCCCAAAATTTTGCGTTATAAGTATGGACCACCTTCAAAACTTAGATGTATACCAGTTACATTTTTCTTGGAACAGACCACAGGCATTTACACACACACACACACACCACACATACATACATACACACACACACTCTCACACACACACACACACACTGTATGTAATATATTTTACTGACCTCATTTTAAGATTCCCCTTCTGTAGACATGAGAAAATTAGAAAAAGAAAGTTCTGGAACAGAGCTTCTTTCCAAAATTCTTTGAGGCTTATCTCCATGGTGACAGTTTCAAATGCCAAGTTCCAGGGCCATGTCTTCGTTTGATGAACCTCGGGATCCAATTATTTCTCATTATTATTTTTAACTTCTCCTCTTGCGATAGTTCTCTGTCTTGGCTCAAACACTAGAATCACATGGAGGTTTTTAAAAACTACTGAAGCCCAAACCACACCCTGATCAATTAAATCAGAATTGTTAGAGGGTGGGAGCAAGCTCTCCTTGGCATCCCAAGCCATCCTTAGCATTTCAAGCCCCCCAAATGATGGGGCGCCCCTCTGTGTTTATTCTTTTTTTGTTGCCGAGATTGAGTGCCTGGACAAGAGTCAGCTTCAGGGAGGAGGGGTTTACTTTGGCTTGTGGTTTGAAAGGACACAGTCAGTGAGGAAAGTTCACAGAGGTTCATGTGAGAGCGTAGGGTGAGATGATTCATATCTTGGATGACCAGAAACCAGAGAATCCTGGCAGAAACCAGGCAGGGTTACTAACCTCTAACCCTACCTCTATGACTCTATGCCTGCCGGCTCCGTGTTAGTGGGTTGTTCGCTGCTGGGACAAAATAGTTGACAAAAGCAATTTAGAAAAGGAAGGGTCTGGAGCTGGAGACATGGCTTAGTGGTTAAGAGCACTCAGTCCTCCTCCATGGCCTCTGCATTAGCTTCTGCCTTCAGGTTCCTGTCCTGACTTCCTTCTGTGAAGGACTATGATATGGAAGCATAAGCCAAATAAACACTTTACTCCTCATGTTGTTTTTGATCATGGTGTTTCAAAATAGCAATAGAAACCCTAAGACAACTCTGGCCTCTGCAGGTACATGCACTCTATGAGTTCAAGGTCAGCCTAGTCTGCATGGCCAGTTCTAGGACAGCCAAGGCTACATAGAAAGACCTCATGTCAAAAGGAACAATCGATAGGTAGGAAGGTAGGTAGATAGGTAGGTAGGTAGGTAGGTAGGTAGATAGATAGATAGATAGATAGATAGATAGATAGATAGATAGATAGATAGATAGATAGATAGACAGTTATCAGTGTCCCACTGTCCACTCAGTTGCTTCTGCCTTGTTTTTGGACTTCCTATTAAGCCAGTTGGTTAATCCGATTATCTGAGTTCCCAGAGGCTCACCACCAAGGGCACTTCTCAGTTGTTTGGCTGTTACTACAGGCTCTTGTTTATTTCCTTTTATTCTTATATGAGTCAGGATCTTGGACACATACTCTCTCAATCATGTTGTCTTTATTTGAGTTTCCCAGGGTCAAAAACACAGTCTCCTATATAACTTGCTTAGGGCCAAGAAGCCTGCAGAGACAAAGAAGGAGGCACTGTGTAGGTAGGGGCCTGCGCCTGAGTGAACTCTTAGGTTTGGAAAGAGCTCTGCCAGGGACTGTGAGTGAAACTTCACAGCACCCTCACCTGACCTTCCAAAGACGTCATGTGTTGCTTAGTAATAATGGCTTTGAACTTTGACTTGGCAGAGGAGGTGTTCAAATAGCATCTGCAGGTGTGCCTTGTCTCCGTTCCCTTGCTGGAAGTAATTTGAAGTTTCACTTTTCTTACAGTTTATTGCTTTCCAAACTAGAAGTTGTTAAATTTATTATTTATTTATTTATTTATTTATTTATTTATTTTTTTATTGCAAAGCCACCAACACAAGTCACCACAGCGGAGGATTTTCACTTTTTTGCTGGCCCTTTAAATGTAAGCTGGATTTGATTCATTGCATTTTTCAATTTTCTCTGAAGTCATTTTTGAATGTTTGTAGATATATTTATCACCTTTTCCCCTATGTGATGCAGAGCCTGTTCTAAAGATGAGGAGGAAGGTAAAACAATACCAGGACACATTTGTGACCTATACATGACTTTACATGTTTTATCCACAATCATTTGGGGGCGGGGGGAGGGGTGAGACAGGGTTTCTCTCTGCAACCTTGGCTGTCCTGGAACTCAGTGTGTACACCAATAAGGACTTGAACTCACAGTGATCTGCATTTGTCTGCTTCCCTAGTGCTAAGATTAAAGACATGCACCATCACTACTAGCATTCAAGGTTTTCTTGTTTGTTTGTTTTGTTTTTGTTTTTTGAATTTAAATCCTGACAGTTATTGATTGATTGTTTTCCTCTTGGCAGTATTAGAGATTGAATTTAGGGCCTTGTGCCTTGCTAGGCAAGCGCGGCACCACGGACTTCTATACACAGCTTCTTTATTTATTTACTCATGTATTCATTTGTTGATTGTTTTTGAGATGGGGTTTCCAGAAATCCAGGTTAACCTTAAATTCCTTATGTAGTTAACACTGAGGATGACCTTGAACTTTTTACCCTCTGCCTCTACCTCTGGAGTACTGGGGCTAGGGGGGTATGGGGGTATGCCACTACACGCAGTTGATACGGTGATGGAGATGGAACCCAGGGCTTCATGAAGGCTAGGCAAGCATCTATTATAACTTAGTCCTATTTTAGTTTTTCTGTTTTAAGACAGGGTTCTGCTAAGTTGCCCAATAGTTTTTTTTTAATGAATAAAATATCTATTTATTCTTTGTATATGTGTGTGTGTGCATATATACACACACCTGCAGATGAGCCTATATGAGGGTCAGTGGACAATTTGAGGGTGTTGGTTTTCTCTTTACTGTGTCGATTCTGGCGGAGGGGGAGGTGATAGAACTCAAGTTGCAGGCCTTGGCAGTAAACACCCTAACCCCATGAGCCATTTTGCTGTACCCCATTATTATTTTCAAAATGTGTTTGAGCATGTATCTCCTATAAGTGCTCTGGATCGGAGCAGAATACAATATAAACACATAGCTTGATGGACTAACAAAGAGAGCATTTGGCTGAGTGGATGAAGACTCATAAACCAGCCCTCCCTATCAGCTTTTTCTCTAACCAGCTGACTGACATCCAGCAAGCTCTCCCTAAGCAAGCACTAAGCAACAGATGCCTTAATCCCTTCAAACCCTAGTTTGCTCCTTGACTTTAGGAAGATCATTAAGATAACATTCCCAATAAAGGGAAAGAGCTAACTAAATGCAGAATATGCTAGTTGCTTTTGCTGTCTGGAATAATTTGACCATCCTTGAACCTCAAATTGTGGTAAAAAAACAAACAAACAAACAAACAAACAAAAAAACCAGGGCAGGTTTTGCCTCCTTCAAAATCTCAGAAAGAGAAAGACTGGTCCTGCTCCCCTGTGCACTCTGAGCCAGTGCTCAGGGCTCAGTATTGCGCCAGGCTTTGCCTTCAGAAGTCCTATTGTTGAGACATAGCTTTGTGAAGTTGGAACTAGAGTCCAGGAAATCAGGGTAGAGGGGGAGAACTGAATCTTTAAAGCTGTGTGGTACTCAGAGAGCCAGTTATCTCAGAAGGCAGCCAAGCAGTATCCTGCAAAACCCCCAAAAGTACCTTTCACCTCATCTCCAGACAGCAAGCTTTATAGGGGTTGGGGGTAGGGTGGAGACAAAGAGTCAAACATTCTGGGGCTCAGTCTGCCCCTCTGATGAGGTGGTGGTCAGCCATGTTTCAGAGACTCTGTGGTGTCTACGTCTCTCTGTTCTCATCCCTTGACCTCTCAAATTCTGCTCTCACGCTGTGGTCTTCTGGGCACAGGTGCATCTTAAGGTGCTGGGTCAGATTTGTTTCTGCTGATGGCATGACCGCTCTGTGCTGTGGTTAAGGGGAAGGTTTTTATTGTAGATATGCGAGAAAGAACAGCCAGAGGTATCTGGAAGAGTCCAGAGAAGAAAGAGAAAGCAGTAGACTGAGTATGGTCAGAAGGCTGGACCAGACCGTGAGAGAAGTGGGAGCAGAACATAGAGGTGGTGGTGGTGGGTGTCCAAAATAATGGGGGGGCAATGAGCTGAAGAAAGTGTTAGGGCAGGGAAGGAGGTGAGAAGAGCTAAGACTCAGAAGGGTATGACTGGTACTTGTGAGGAACCCTGGAGACCAGCATCCACTTTGGTATGCTAATAGGCATCACAGCTAGCCACTTGTCCATTCTGCCATTTGAAATTTGTGAAGATGGAGTGTCCTTTGGACATGACAGGATGAATCTTGTAATACCTTGGGCCACAAGGGCTGGGAAGGGGTTAACCCAGAATGAACAAACCATTAATAACACGTACATGGTAAGTTAGTATTAACATACATATGCATATTCTGCCATATGATACGGAGTAAAATTGTGTCTTTATAATATAGAGTAGAAAGTGTCTCCATGTGTTCCTCTTATCATCCACAAAAATATGAGCCAATATTAGAGACTATTTTTCTATTTGGATAGATGAAAAGCAAACTGTTTATCACTCTGAAGGGACTAGAAGTCTCAAGGATATGGTAGATCAGGATGTAGTCATCAATGACCAAAGGTTTCTTGTTTGTTTTTAAATATTTTAAGGCTTTGCTTTTTATTTGCATATATTTATGGGTGCCTGTATGAGTTTATGTATAACACACACACACACACACACGATACCCTTAGAGTCCAGGGGTTCATGGATGCCTAGAATTGTAGTTACAGGTGGTCGTGAGCTGCCTAATATGGGTGCTGAGAACCAAACTTGAGTCCTCTGCAAAATCAGTACGTGCTCTTTACTACTGAGCCAGTTTTTCAGGCCCTTGTTTCGTTTTGCTTTTTTGAGACAGTCTCACGTAGCCCAATATGGTCTCATACTTTCTAGGTAACCAAGGGTGACTTTGAACTCCTGGAGCCTCCATCTCCCGAGTCCTGTCTGGAATTCTAGTAAGCATCATTACACAAGGGTTTTTGGTATTTTTGTATTGTTTTGTTTTTGTTTTTCTAGACAGGCTTTCTCTGTGTAGAACCGCCTGCCTCTGCCTCCTAAGGGTAGGAATAAAGGCATACACAACTGTGCCCTGCTTTATACATGGTTTTATGAGGTGCTAGGGTTAGAACCTGAGGCTTTGTGTATGTTAGACAAACTCTCTACCAACTGACCCACATCCCTGAGTTCTTTAGTCCTTAAGACCCAAGAGCCACTGTAAAACAGTTGGAAAGAAAGCCTGGCAAAAGTGTATCAAAGGAGCCAGGATTCATTCTAAATGTCCCCTGGCTATGAATGTGAAAAGATAAGATCTCAGGACTCAAGGAAGTACTGCTTTGTCACTGCTTGTCAATCAGCCTAATGGGACTGTGAAGGATAAGACAGGCTCTCCAGCCAGGAGGCATAGGAAGAGCTGTTTGTGCATATAGAAGCTACAGAGTGCCCTGAGCTAGATACAAGTGACAATAGGCCTGCTACAGTGAATGTCCCAAAGGAGGTCAAACACACAAACAATAGTTAAGTAAATCCTATGATGCATTGTAAAGCACTGGGGTCCAACTGTAGCCTGCCTTCCAGGGAAGACAGGGCAGCAGTCTAGATGGAAATAATAAGCTGTAGCCTCCAGCGTATTCAAGTATCGGGAAACACAGCTTTGTTTTCATGCTCGTTAGAAAATCTTCTCTGTCTACACATATCCTCGCCTTGCTATTTTGTCACCACAATAAATGTAGAGGCCTATTTTAGTAAATATTCTAAAATATGGCGTTTGAACTCATTATGTAGAAAGTGGACATCATAACTGGAAGGCCAACAGAAATATTGGCACTGCAGGAGTAGGCTTTTTAAAGATTTTAAAGGTAAGCCTGCCTTTTTAAGATTTAGTTTTTGGTTGGGTATGGTGGCGCACACCTGTGATCCCCGAGCTCAGGGAGGCAGAGGCAGGCAGATCTCTGTGAGTTCATGGCCAGTCTGGTTTACAAAGTGAGTCCAGGACAGTCAAGGCTACACAGAGAAACCCTGTCTTGAGCCCCACTCACCCACCCACCCATCCCCAAAAATAAGGAAAAGAAAAGAAACAAAGAAAAACAAAGAAATATTTTGAGGCTTCTAGAGTTGGTCTAGCACTTGTTGCTGTTACAGAAGACCCAGGTTTGATTCCCAGCACCCATGTGGAGGCTTGAAGCCATCTGTAACTCCAATTTTGGGGAATCCAAAATCCTCTTCTGACCTTGGCAGATACCAGGCATGCATGTGATACACATGCATACATGCAGGCAAAACACTCATACATATAAAATAATAAAATAAAATAAAATAAAACATCTGAGGAAGAGCAGTGACAGGGTTTAGCAGGTTAAGGCTCTTGGTACCAAACCCCCTGAGTTTAATCGCAATGGTAGGAAAGAACTAATTCTTTGACTCTCTCTCTCTTGGTTTTTCGAGACAGGGTTTCTCTGTGGAGCCTTGGCTGTCCTGTGTACTCACTTTGTAGACAAGGCTGGCCTCCATCTTATAGAGATCCACCTGCCTCTGCCTCTTACAGTGCAGGCATGTACCACCACACCTAACTCTTTAACTTAAATTCTTATTTAAACACGTATTAAAGTCTTTGTGAGTGAGTGTGTATGTGTGTGTGTCTGATACATGTATGGATGTCAGCGGTTGACTCACAGGAGTCACTTTCTTCCTACCGTGTGCCTGAGGGGTAGAAGTCCCATCATTAGGCTTGGTGGCGATGACCTTTACCGCCAGAGCCATCTTGCAGGCCTAGAATGAACTCTAAAAATTAAGATCCTTCTTTCTCATTGATACATGTTAAAAATACACTATTTAGAGAAATCCACGCAGCTAAGGAGGAAATGAGTACTCCTTGTGTCCATGCCATTATTATTACTATGTACACCGTGGTGAATGTCCTTCCTCAAAGGAATTGACAGATTTTGAGTTGTTTGTACATACTGGGGAGTCATATTGTATACGAGTTATGTATCCTGTTTCTGAGGCTCAGCAACTTCCTTTTTCTGTTTGTTTGGTTTTGTTTTTCGTCTTTGTTTTTAACAGGCATTTGACTAGATCAAAGTCCACCTGGTAGAGTCACTGTTAGGTTTGCTAAACATTTTTCTGGTGAAAATGTTGTAGGATGCTGGTGATTTTGAAAAAGGGAATTCTCTGTTTTGATCACCTTAGCATGAATTACTGTTACAGTGCAGCCTGCTCCTAGCTTTGGGAGATCACCTTCCAGACCAAGCTTGTAGCAAAGATGACAGCTGCTTATGGTGTTTCCTGTAAAGACCTTGCAACTGTTACAGGCCTTGAAAGCAGAGCTGTGGTTTGGCTAACAGGCTAAGCTTTCTTAATTTGTGTGCTTGTGGAGTAGGGAGGGAGAAAGAGGGGGGCGGGGGGAAGCAGGGAGGGAGGGGAGGGGAAGAAGGCAGGGAGGGAAGGAGAGGGAGAGACAATGACCGCAGGTCCAGGCTGGGTGTCTTTCTCGGGTATCCACTGCTTTGTTTTTGGAGGCTCTCTCACTGAGCCTGGTGTCACTAATACAACTAGACTAGCTGGCCAGCAAGCTTCAGCTTGTTTCTAATCCCACAGTGCTACAGTTTTAGATACAGGCAAGCCGTTGTCTTTCACAAGGTAGATGCTGGGAATGTGGACTCAGGCTCCCCTGCTTGCTTGGCCAGCACTTTATCCACCAAACCATCTCACTCTCCTGTTAGTTTCTTTCCTTCCTACCCTTCCCATTTTCGTTCTTTTCACCCCTTTCTTCCTTTTTCCTATCCTTCTTTTATTTCCTTTTCTCCTCCACCCTCTCTTTAAATTTATTTTTCTATTAGACAGGATTCTTTGTTTTCTATTGTCTTTATTTTTGAGATGGAGGTCTTCAGATGTTGCTTAGGCTGGTCTTGAACTCAAGATTGTCCTAGTAGCCGCGATTGCAATTTCCATCATGGCTGCTTCAAGGTTTGTGTCTGGGATTTCTGATCTTCTCCTTACACTTATGCTCTTCCTTGGACACTCTTTATGTAACCATCTGGAGGGCAGAGGGTAGAAAAGGACACCCCTTGTCCATTTTTTGTTTTTTTAATGAAAAAGGGTTGGTGTTAATCCCAACTCCAAATCTGGTTTGTCAGCTAAAGGATTAAGTCTTGAGTGATTCTCCTCTCGTCATGTGTTCTGGATAGACACAAGCTAGAATCATTAGAGAGGAGGAAGCCTCAATTGGGAAAATACCTCCATAATATATAAGAGGCCTGTTAAGACATTTCCTTAATTAGTAATTGATGGAGGAGGATCCAGCCCATTGTGGGTGGGACCATCCTTGAGCTGGTGGTCCTGGGTTCCATAAGAAAGCAAGCCAGTAAGCAGCACTCCTTAATGGCTTCTGCATCAGCTCCTGCCTTCAGGTTGCTGCCTTGCTTGAGCTCATGTCCTGACTTCCTTTGGTGATTAACTGGCATGTGGAAATGAAAGCTGAATAAACCCTTTCCTCCCAACTTGTTGGTCATAGTGTTCATCTCAGCAGTAGAAACCCTGAGTAAGACAACTTGGTACCAGTACAGTAGGGGCATTGCTGTGAGAGACTTGACCATGTTTTGGGGAAGGTTGTGAAAGGAGTTTAGAACTTTGGCCTAGAAAAGTCAATGACTGTTGAGAACTCAGTGCGCTGTTGTGTAGGAGCTTGAAAATAATGTTGAAAGCAGGGCAGGTGATAGAGGCCTGGCTTATGAAGTTTCAGAGGAAAGCAAAGACTCCACTGGGCCTTTTGTGTGAAGAATCTGTGGTTCTGGTTAGCCAGGGCTGAAGAATCAACTGTGATTGGCTAGATACCAGAACCACTAAAGTGAAACCTTTGTTTTGTTGGGATACTCAGTGCTTGTCAGCTGTAGCTGAGATATTAGCCATAATGAAGAGGGGACCAATATCGTTAATGGAAAGTGTTTCTTGAGAGTCAGCGCGCCAGAGCTTTGCTCCAGACATGGCCAAGGCAGTGCCTTGTGCTGGCAGCTGAACTTGGTAGTAGAAGAGTTACCTACGTGGTACTGGGTTTGAAGCAGCTGAGGTTTGGTATTGTGTGGCCGGGCTAGAATCCACGAAGAGAGCTCTGGAGAGGCCACTGGTGAAAGTGCAGCCCGGCTGCAGTAGAGGACCCTAGCATTTTGCAGTTGCCAGAGGATGACCACCAAGAACAGGGACAGCAGTGGAGTGGAGCCAGCAGGAGCCCAGAAGACAAGCTATGGGTGCTGCAGGGGGCGGAGCCAGAGAAGTGACCCCAGGCTCTTGGAGGTGCCCAGAGGATTGTGAGTGAATTCTCGTTAGCAATAGAATCCCTAAGACATTATGTAACACACTTTTAAAAGCCACCTAGCAATAACTCAGGGTGAGACCTGCTCAGCTCTAATATGCTCATGGTTCTATAATTCTTTTAGTGTCTCTTGACTCAGACTTGAAGCAGAAAAGTAGCAAGTCTTCTAGAATTTCACCAGAAAAACCAAGAGGGAATTTTCTTTTTCCTTTACCCAAGATGAACTCAAGTTTGCAAGGCCTTGTCACCATGTGTGGCCATGTGATCAAGAGTTACATTTAGGCTAGAGTATCACCTGATAAAAAGCTTGTAGCTAAATGTGGTGGCTTGCCTGTAATCCTAGAATTTGGGAGGTAGAGGCAGGCAGATCACCGTGACAGCCTGATTTACATAGCTCGAGGTCAGGGCTACTGGGTAAGACCCTGTCTCAAAACCAAACAAACTCAAAACCAAAACAAACAAAAATTTCAAGGTCATGTATAGAGACTGGAACAGCATGTATACGGGTTCTAAGATACGATGAGAAGTAGCTAGAGCAAATGTGTACACAGACAACTTACCTATTTATCAAACAGCTGTTTAATAAACGTAGGTGAGATCACCAAGATGACTTATAAAATGCCTCTCTTTTTCAGAGTTAAGAAAAGAGTTGGCTTAGCAGTGAAGAGCACTTGCTGCTCTTGCAGAGGACTGGGCCTCAGTTTCAACATACATATGGCAGCTCACAAATGTCTGTAACTCTAGTTCCAGGGAGTCTGCCACTCTCTTCTGACTTCTGAGGGCACCAGGCATGTACATGGTGCACACATATTCATGCAGGCAAAATTCTTACACACATAAAATAAAATCAATCTTAAAGAAACTAAAAAGAAAAGTGAGTGAAAATATTTATAATACAGCAAGCCTTTAGGAGCCAACATTTAAGTGTTTTTTTCTTCCCAGCTCAGAAAGACTTATTTATTCATCCAATAATCCCATGAATTATGTGACTGGTGATAGGGAGATGAATAACATACTTCCTAGCCGTCTAATAACAGACACAGACAGATCATTTTAATGTGGTTTAAAAAACAGAAAAGTGCATTAGACTTTATGAGGCTATTTGTATAAACTGACAACATGACCACTTCATAGCATGGTTATGGGAAGGGTTTTATTGTAGACGTGAGAGAACAGCCAGAGGCATCTGGAAAAATCCAGAACACAGAGAGAAAGAAGTAGACTGAATATGGCCAGAAAGCAGAGAAGAGCAAGGGATAGAGTATAGAGAACATAGCAAGAATAGCAGAGTTATAAGGAAAATGATTAGCTGGGGTGAGGAACACCTGAAAGCTGGAGTGAGCAGAGGGTTGTGGAAGAGGTAAGAGGGGCAAGGTGCTAGCATGGACTTTGAGATGTACAACAGGTCCTAGTGATACCAGCATGTGCTTTTTTTTTTTTTTTTTTTTTTTTTTTGGTAGAGGGTTACTAGCTTCACAAAGTGCCTGACCACCAGAAATCCTCCTGTAGTCCAGGCTGAGCTCATTTCTGGATATTTGGACTGCCTTTGGAGTTTGGGGGATTGGAGTTCCCTTTGGGCCTGAAACCAACACCTCTTTTTCTTCTTCCTCCTCTTCTTCTTTGATGTTTTGAGATAGGGTTTTATTTGTGTGTGTGTGTGTGTGTGTGTGTATAGCTTTGGCTGTCCTGGAGCTAGCTCTGTAGACCAGGCCGACATCAAACTTCCGGAGATGCATTTGCCTCTGCTTCCTGAGTGCTGGGGTTGAAGGCGTGGGCTGCCATTGCCAGGAGGACCTGGCACTATTTTTTTTTTAGTGTTTTAGTTATTTTTATGTGCACTGGTGTGTGGTGTTTTTTTGTTTTTTGTTTTGTTTTGTTTTTGCACATATGTTTGTATGAGGGTGTCAGATCCCCTGGAACTAGAGTTCAGCTAGTTGTGAACTGCCATGTGGGGTACTTTGAATTGAACTTGGGTCTTCTGAAAGAGCTGTCAGTGCCAAGCCATCACTCCAGCCAGTAGACCTTATATACTCTTAAGTAAGGCTAGCCAACCTAGTTAAAGGTGAGTAGGAAATGGGGGAAAATGTCAGAGAAATAGGACTGGAAGAAGTTACATTTAAATGGATTTAATTTAATTTTTTTTAATGTGTGTATGATAGCCAGGGTCTCCTATAGATAGCCCAGGATAGTCTCAAATTCAGCTGTTCTTGAACTCTGTCTTACGTTCATCTCACAAGTGCTGCTGAGGCTATAAGCATGTGCCACCGCAGCCAGAAGAACACAGGTTTTTAATCATTGATTTTACCACTTTTATTTCAATAGACCGGAGCCACTTTTTGTACCATTCACGACATTTAAGTTTCTGTGGGGAGCCATTCTTGACTGCTTGCAGCAGCCTCTCTCATACACGGGAGGGGAACCTAATTCACCCAGATGGAACCAGCCCAGTTGTGTCCCTCTGGGCTCAGTGAACTTTCACCTTGGCCAGGCAGCGGCCAATATGCATCACTGTCCTTTTATTTTTGAGGTTTGTTATTTGAGCCTGGGGCTCAGCCACAGGGTCACTGGAGCAGCAAAAAGGGTATTCTCTAGAGAGGGCCAGCTCACCCTACGGATGAGCATAAGTTAACAGATGAGGCCATGCCAGAGTCCTGGCCCTAATACAAGGGCTTGGGACAGTGAGGGGTGCAGGCAAGCCAGGCCGTGGCCCACTTGGGCACGGCGGGAATACTCGGCACAGCCCCAGAGCCAGAGCAAACTAAGTACAGCCCTAGCTCCAGGCAAGGCCATTCGCAAGGGTCGCAGCGGGCGGGGCGGGAGGAGTGTACGGCAGGAAAGAGGCGTGACCAACACGGCGCGGCCCGCCCCAAAGGCTCTCCGCCCCCTTGAGTGACGTCACCGGCCAGCCAGCGGGCGCCATTTTGAAAGTGGAGTCGCCTTCCCCTGCCGCCGCGGCCGCCGTCGCTGTCCTAGTCGCTGCCGCCGCCGCCGCCGCCGCCGCCACCGCCGCTGCTGCCGCCACGACTGCGGGAGAAGGAGCACGGGACGGGACGCCCCTGAGTGAAAGCCATCATCCTGCCGGCCGCTCCGCCCGGGCCGCTTCCCTTCCGCCCCGGTCCCCGTCCCCTCCCCCCTCAGGTGCCATCCGCCTCCATCCGCGCCCTCGATCCCCCCATCCCCAGGTGAGGGGCCTGAGCCCCGGTCGCGGAGACCCCGACGAGCCCGGCAGGGTCACCATTTGCAGCACGACATGGCAGGTAAAGGAGAAACGGCCCTGGGCCGGCTGACAGGGTGCCGCTTCCTCTGCGCGCTCTCCGTCACCCCCTAGCGACCGCGGCGGCGGGGCCTCGGCCTGGGGCGCTGGCCGAGTGCGGGGCGGCCGGGCGGGCCTGGCATTGAGCTGGGACGGTGGGGCCTGGAGGCTGGGCCCGGGCCTGGCACTACGCGAACACGGCACGGGGTGCGGTTGGGGTGGGAGACGGCGTGCAGATGGGTCCCCTCTGCGCCCTGCTCCCTCCGCTCCTCCGCACATACTCATTCCTCTCCGACCGGTCTACTGCGAGCCTTCCTGTAGAAGCCCATCCTGGGCTGAATAAGGAACAGCGCTCTGCAAGTTAAAATACAATGGAGGCTACATGGACACCCTCCCTCCACCCCAGCACCACACACAGTATGGGCAGGTCATGTTTTGAGGGTGTAAGCCTGAATTCCGTTGCGATTGCGCTCCCTTTCGTGCCTTTATTTTATTTTATTTTTATTTTTTTTGCCACTCCCGAATGCTAGGCCTTTAATAGAAGTTGCAAGGATTGGGGTGGGGGCTGGGTGGGAGAAGGTGGTAATTGAAACTTTGCATTTTGTACGGTAGCGTTTGTGCAGATGTCCTTTTCCCAGAAGGGTTTCTTGGAGTTAAAATAGTTGTGGAGTTCAGTGATATAAATAGCCAAAGGGAGAGAGATTTTATAAAAGCTTGCAGTGGGGGGAAAGCATGGAAAAAGCCCGATTGGGAATTATTTAGCAAGGAATGGGTAAAGGAAAAGCTAGGTTTAATGGCCTTTGAGGTGAGGGTCGATTATCTTTGTACATTTTGGTCTTGAAGCCCTTCAGCTAGTAAAGTAATTCTAGATGGATCTTCAGTTTCTTTTCCAGAAAGCTAGGGGTAACCCCCCCCCCATTTTCCTCTTCAGTGCTGGTCAGTGAGTGTCTAAGATAAACCAGTTTTCCTTGTCTTTTCAATATTTATATAGATAATAGGACCTTTAAAGAAGTTATGTTGGGCTGGTTTACAGTTTGCTATATAAACAAGCTGCCCTTTGACCTTGCTGAACAATGAAATGATAATTGGAACTGTTTTGTAGGAGATGACAGATTAGCAAAGTTGCTCTTTTTGGATCCTTTGCATTCTCTGGGTGGGAGAAGGGAGGCAGAAGCAGCTTCCTTTGAGCATCTCTTCCCAGGCATTCATTTCCGCCCCTTTTCCTCTGTCTGCAGCCAGTGATTTGCTCCTAACGAATGTAAAGAAATGGGTGTTGTGTTTGCTTAGGCCAGATGAATCATTCCTCCTCTCAGGCAGTAATGTTCCCGAAGTTTTCTCTTCGTTCTATATTTCATGGTAGTTTAGCCTTATAACTCTTCCATAGGCCTTTGTTTTTTGTTTTTGTTTTGTTTTTGTTTTTTTACATTTAAAGGAAAACTAACTTTGGGTATTTACTTTTGTTCTGGTAGGTCTTACTCTTCAAGGGGCAGGGAAAGTGGATGTGAGGTTTTATATCTGTACGATGATGATAATTATTGTTAGACTATATGCCTTTGAATATTTCAGACTTACAGTCTTGTTTTTAATGCACTACTAACGATTGGAGCCTAATTTGGTTCCAAATCTGAGGGCTTCAGTGGTTGTTATGTAGGGAGTATCATGCAAGCCTCAGATGGTAATCTCTGTGTTTATGAGGGTAAACAGAACAGAACTTGGTTTTAATTGCTGTGTTTTCTTCCAGGAGCTGGAGGAGGGAATGATATTCAGTGGTGTTTTTCTCAGGTGAAAGGAGCGGTAGATGATGATGTAGCAGAAGGTAAGAAAGTTTAACAATGACAACTGAGTATTGACTTAAAAATCCTGGGTACTGAAGGAACTCAATGTTTTGTGTTTGTTGTCCATGAGGTGGGCCAGTAGTTTTAAAAAGTACCTTTCTGAGAAAGTCTTTGTATCTCCTTTGATGTCTTGCTTTACCTTATTTTTAAATTGAATTAATGAAGTAAACCGGTGAGCAATAAGTGCTCTGAGATTCCTGTGATTAAGGTTTCCTTGTTACATAAATTCTACATGCAAATCACTGGACTTTCATGTGTGAGTGTGTGTGTGTGTGTTGTCTTCAGATAATAAGAAATAGATGGGATTGTAGTATTGGCTGACGTTGCTGAAAAAATGCTGGTTGAAATTATTGACTTTATTGTCTTGCAGGGATTCATGTGTGGGGTTAAGCTAGATAAGATATAATGATAAATCACTGTAGGGAACTTTTTTTGAGATAGAAACTTGATAATTTATTTCAGAACTTAATGAAGTTTTGGAATATCAAGGTCTTGCATGCATTTTGAGACAGATAATCTCAAAAACGCTTCTTTGCTAAGAAATTAAGTTTGTGTGATTGTTGTGGTGAGGGAGGAGTGTGTGTATGTATGTATGTATGTGTATGTATTCCTGGATCCTGGGGTGCCTTGGAATTTGCTGTGTAGACTAGACTGGCCTTAAATTTGGAGATCCGCCTGCCTCTGCCTCCACAATAAAGTTAGTGGGATTTTTCAAAACAGAAGTCAGAGAGTCTAGGTTGTTTGTGAAAGTGTATACTTATTTCTCTAGATGAACCTTTCCCTAGTGGTTCTCCTCTGCTGTCCATGACTGCTGTTATGTGGAGTCTTTTCAGGTGGTAGTAGGCCAAAGATTGTTGACTCATGAGATGCTTGTGTGGTGACATTTGTCCCAATGTGTGCTTAGTGTGGTGAGTCCTATAGAAAGTCATTAGCATGCTTCTCATATTTTACAGTCTCCATCTTTGTTTTCTGGTGAGCCTTTATCCCTTTTTCACATGAGAAAGCAGAAACTTGGAAGAATTAAAGAATTTGGGAGACTGAGTCAGTGATGGTCACATGATTGGTGTGTGCTGGTTTTCTGTTGAACTAGTTTAGAGAATTGAAGCATATGTTGAAGGGAGGAGGCTCGTATTCTGGTTTTGTAACTCCATTACCTGTTGAGTAGTCGGTACTCAGATATTGGATCTTGAGTTCTGTGTCATTGTGTAATACTCACCACATTATGAAAGTGCTCTGTACTTGAAAAACATTCCTTGGTTGCATTCTGTTTATTTCATTATCAAAGGTCTCCTGAATGCTAAGAACTGGGGTGTGTGGTGCCTAGAACATAAGCTGTCTACCCCTAAGAAACTCAGTTTGCTTGTTAATCATGGGGCAGAAGACTTCATTCAATCAGAAGGAATTGATTTTCTAAACTGAACATCAATGACTTAACTGAAACCAGTAATGGTTTTTGATACTACACATAGACACAAAATTTATGTGTGATTCTTGCCTGTTAGTACTTAATAGCTTCACTTGGCTCTCAATTCATTAAATAACTTTCTAGGGTAGATGTGGTATAGCATGCTCCTAACAGTATCAAGACTTGAAGTGTGTGCTTTAGGAAGAACAGGGCTTGTCCTAGTACTGTGTCTTCACAAGCACATAAACAGCACTGTTTTCAAGCTACACTGCTTTTGTTTGTAGAGTCTCCGGAACTGGTTTGTACTAACCTTTGTCTATTATGTTTATTAAAGGGAAGTTTTGCCCTTTTAATGTAGAATATGATTATTATATATGGCCCATAGATAGATGGGATTATAATCTTTAAGTGGTTGCCTCTAGCTCCACCTTTAGATTGTTTGTGATACATTCTTATGTCTTTGCTGTCAGTGGCTTACGTGTGACTGTGTGCTTGCAGCCAGCCAGCAGTCAGGACATGCTGATTTATTTGTTTAACACTTTCCTGTTTTAGATATACGCCTATTCACTTTTGTCCAGTTTGCTCCATTCCATCTGGATTTCAGCAACACTTTTTTTTTTTAGTTTTGTGAGACAGTTTCTCTGTAGTCCTGGCTGTCCTGGAACCAGGCTGGCCTTGAACTCTGCCTGCTTCTGCCTCCCGTGTTGGGATTAAAGGTGTGGCTACCATGCCCAGCTGCAGTAACTTCTTAAATGAGTCCCACTTTCTTCATGTGTTTTACTTCTAATTTTAAACACAATCATGGTTTGTCATTTTTCTTGGAAATCTTCAGTAGATTATTGGGTCCACTGGATTAGAAACTAAATTTAACATTTCAGTTGGCAAAGTATGATATTTCTTCAGTATGTTCCTCTTAAGCTAATGAGGCCATTGAACTGATACTGTACAAGCAAACATGTATTCTACTTTGGATTGTTTTTGCTATTCTTGGGGGTTGAATGCAAGGCAAATGCTATACCACTCAGCTCCATCCCCAGCCTGCTGATCCCATCTGATATGTCTGTCATCCTCCTACAATTGTTCCCTTATCAGAATCCTACTCATCCTCAGTCACACCTATAACCTTTAATTACCTCTGTGGAAATCACTTTTTAAAATCTATTTTTCAGCACTTTGTTAAATAGACACTATATTTTGTGCCTTGAGCCTCTACTGTTAGATTGTATGCGTAGTGCCAAAATGATCTTTGTTTCTCTGCAAAGGTCATATGTAAACTGCTCTGCCTAGAACAGCACCTGGCACACTGTAGGTATTGAGTATCTTTAGTGTCGGTCGGTGTTACTGTTGCTAGGTTTTTGAAAGAAGAAGAAGAGAGAAGGAAGCTGTAATATAGTTGAGATGAACTTTTGGCACAGCCTTTCTGTTACTTGTTTGCTGTTTTATAATACAGCAAAGGCAGGAAGTCCTTGCTCCAATGTGAATGAGAGTCTGTTGCTCTAGATTGAGCCCTTCTGGGTACCTGTACTAAAACAAAAATGATGAGACTAGATGAAATGATTTCTGCTCTTGTTAGTTCCCAAAGATGTCCAAAAGAGGTAGCCCCAGATTATCACTACTGGTAAATTGTTTAAGAAACTGACTCAGTAGGGGCTTTAATTAACAAGTCTTCACTGGACTGACTTCTCAAGCCTCAGGAGTTTTTATTAAGTACAGAACAGGGTTTGCCCATTTGGTCTTAAGGCAGGACACTTAAACACATGGTAAGTTACTGTTCTGTCTACACAGGCCTTACAGGCATGTAGCTTGTGTGTTTGACCTTTGGAATAGTCTCTCTTGAGAGGATGTTGAGGTACTAAAATCTATCATTCTAGTTTTCTCATGTCATGGAGTTCTCATAGTCTGTGAGGTCACTATTGCATTTTAAGTCTTTAATTTTCCTTGACTTGTAACTTTTTGTTATGAGTTGGTAAGAGCACAGACTTAGGTCTTGGGTTAAAGTTGTGAGTCTTCTTTTTAGCCATTACTTGTTGTGGGCAAATAAGTTTATCCAGTTCTTCCTCCATTATAAAAGACTTACTGTAAACCCTGACTTAGTGTTATTTTGATGTCTAACTGAGCTTATGGCTATAAATCAGAATACTATATTGCTCATAAGAATAGACAGACTTGTTTTGTTTTTGAGACATGGTCTCACTAGTCCTGGCTGATTTGGAACTTGCTTGCTGGCCTTGAAGTCACAGAGATCCACCCCCACCTGCCTCTCAAGTGCTACCATGCCTGACCTGTTGATTTTTTTGAGACCGGGTCTTTTGTGGCCTAGAACCCTTCTTTGGTATAGTCTGTGCTAGCATGGAACTCAAGCTCTTCCTGCCTCACTGCTGGTATTGCTGGTATTAAAGGCATAAGCATGCCTTTCTTTTGAGAGCCTTGTAAAGATTTATTTTTACTTCAGTGCTTAGAGCAAGTAAGGGATAGTTAGAGTGAAGAAACTGGGGGATTGTCTTACTGTTTGTTTTATGTGTGGGTGTTTTGCCTACGCATACATCTTTGTACTGAGTATGTGCCTTTTGCCAGATGAGGCATTAGGTAGCAGACAGTTGTGAGCTGCCATTTAGGTGCTTGTAATTGGACTGGAGTTCTTTGGAAGAGTTTTTAGCCAGTGTTCTTATCCCCTGAGCCATCTCTACAGCCCATAGAGTATTGTCCTTAAAATAGCTACTAAAATTTTGTTATCCAAAGTGAAGGCACCTCAAACTCTGTACAGCTGTGGCTGATCTTAAACTTCTGATCCTCTTGCCTCTACCTCTCAAATGTTAGGATTATGGCACAGTGCCACCACACTTGGTCATTATTTATTTATATTCTCTGGTTAGTATAAGGAGTTTATGACATAATTATATATATGTAACATTGTACTTTGCTTCTGTTCTCTTCCCTCACTTATACACATTCTTTTGATTGCACTAGCAGCGTCTAAACAAATTGAAGATTGATTTGTAGATTATAGACAAATATGAAGCTGGTAAGATCAAAAAGAAGCTACTAATTAGAATGAAAGTAGACCCACTAAGCAGATGGGCGGGAGTTCCTGACAAGGTTGAGATGCCTCAGACATCTTGACTTGAGTGGTAGGTGTATAGATGTTTGTAATTTTTTTATTAACCTGGACATTTGGGGGGGTTGTTTGTTTGTTTGTTTTTGGCAGGGTTTCTCTGTACAGCTGTCCTGGAATTCACTCTGTAGACCAGGCTGGCCTCAAACTCAGAAATCTGCCTGCCTCTTCCTTCCAGAGTGCTGGAATCAAAGGTGTATACCACCACTATCTTTGATTTTTGGTTTAAAACTTGAAAACATTTATGTTTACTTGGGGAAGGTGGCAGGTGTATGCAGGTTTGGTTTTTTGTTTTTGTTTTTTTACACAGGGTTTCTCTGTATTGCCTTGGCTGTCCTCGCTTTATAGACCAGGATGACCTCAAATTCACACTGGTCCACCAACTCTGCCTCCGAAAGTGTTGGGATTACAGGCTGTGTGCCACTGGCTGCTTTGTTTTTGTTGTTGTTGTTTTGTTCTGAATCCAGTGTCCTGCTAATGATTTTAGAATGAAGCATGGTAAAACTGGCTTTACATTTCCTGTCATGTTCCTTGGGTTCACTTGCGTCTAGGGAGGAGTAAAATAGTGGTACGTCTATATCAGTTTTGCATTCTTTCAATTCAGTTTTCTCTCTAGTCGATAAGGACTGAGCGTCAGCCCCATCTCTCGTGTTTTGCCCTTATTGCCACAGTGCTGCTGCACATGTGTGTTTTGCCTGGGAGTCTGCTTCCATTGTTAGCACTGTTGAGCCAGTGGGGGTCCATGCTATCACTTGCTTTGTTTTCCGTAGTTATTGACTGTCCATGTGTGTCTCTTCCTGCATCTTTTTTGCAGCTTAACCTCTGATAACAGAGCTGTGAGCTTTACAGAAAGAATGTAATATGGTAGGATAAGCTTGTGCTGCCCTTCGCATAAACAAGGGCCAGGCCACGGTTGTTCTATTTTCTTTTTATAAAATACTCCCACTGCTTCATCTTTTCCTGTCTATTGCTTTCAAAGTATGAACTCAAAATGGAACAGTCTGAAACACCAGGGATTCCCCACCTCTTCTGTTCGCTCTTTGAAACAGGATTTCATGTAGCCCAGGCTGGCCTCAGGCTCCTTAAGTAGTACTCCTAAACTCTCAAACTTGCTGAGGCTTCCTTGGAACTTGTGATCTGGCTTCTACCTCAAAAGTGATAGGATTGTAAGAGTGCACTACCACACCCTAATAATTTAATAATTTTTAAATTATAATTTTTTACTTTGTTCATCTAAGTGTATTATTTATGATTTATATATTTGACAGTCTTAAACTTTGTTTCATAGGAAATTAGGATAGAATTTTGTTACCTAAAATCTGATTTTATAAAATCTCAGTCACAATGCGTTGTAATTTTGTTTCCTGTTTTAGTAGGCTCTACACTTGTGGACTGATTCTTGGAAAACCCTTCCCTCCCTCCCTCCCTCCCTCCCTCTCTCCCTTCCTTTTGGTTCTTCAAGATAAGGTTTCTCTGTAATAGTATTGGCTGGCCATGAGCTACCTACCACTCAGTCCTTTAATCCCTCCCAGCACTCTGGAGGCAAAGGCAGGTGGATATCTGAGTTCGAGGCCAGTCTGGTCCAGAAAGCAAGTCAAGGACAGCCAGCTGTAGTACAGAGAAACCCTGTCCTGAAAACCAAAACCAAACCAAAAAATAGCATTGACTGTTTGGGAACTCACATTGTAGACCAGGCTGGCCTCAAACTCACAGATACCGGCCTGCCTCTGGCGTGTGCCACCACACTGCAGCATTTCTTTGTACGAGCTGAGATACCTTTCAGCACTAGGCTTGCTACTGGCTGATCTAGTCACCTTCACAAGAAGTGTTGTCACTCAGTATAAATTTGCCTGGTAAGTAATCTCAGTGGCAGTCTGTAGTACAGATACTTTCTTTGTTGTATTTTAAGGTAGTAAGTTTTTTTTTTAATGCATTTAGTGATTAAAAATCTATAAGAAGTAGTGGCTATTAAAAGTAAGTTAGCTGACATTTGTCTCAAGTTTTTAAAATAAATTGGAAACTAAACATTATTTAATACTCTAATAGTAAATTTTATAATTAGTAATTTAAAATCAGTCAAGTCCTTGAAAATGGTAGAGTAATTAGAATGTTGAGAGAGGCAGGATTGCTTGACTCAGTAGACACACACCCATATTTGCAAATGTATGCCTGCCTGGTTCATTTTAAGATGGGTTATAAGAAGATAACTTACAACTGCATTGGAAGTTAGGTCTTTGAAAAGTTATCGAAATGTTGAAGCTAGGTATTTGGCTAATGTAGTTAGCCGTGGCATTCCCTTTTCTTACCCCAAGGTGAAGATTGAAATTATAATTGAGTCATTAAAGGAGCCTTAAGTTGCTTCCTTAATAGAAAAAACAAAATAAAAACCTGGACACAGTTTGGAGTCTGTGCCAATTGTGTGGAAGAGTTGTCCTGGCTGTTAAGGAATAATAACAGCTGGTAGCTGGTAGCTAACATTATTGAATGTTTATGTAGTACACATTCTTTTGTTTCGTTTTATTTTTAATTAAATGTTGTTTATTTCAGACAGGGTTGCTCTGGCTGCCCTGGAACTTGCGCTGTAGACCAGGCTGACCTAATAATGCATTTTAATACAGAATTTAGTCCATATTTGTATCTTTCTCTCCTAGAAATGCCCAGTCAGTCCTATGCTGCCTTTTGTTAGAATGTAAATATAGAATCCGGATCTTTGATGTGAAGCTGGGTGAAGTAGCCTGCATTTAATTTGAAATTTCTTATGTGAGATAACAATTTCATAGTAAAATGTATATGAGATTTTTGTTTGTTTTTAAGACAGTTTCACTGTATAGCTCGGGCTGTCCTGGAATTTGCTCTGTAGACCAGGCTGGCCTCAAACTCAGAGATGTACCTGCCTCTGCCTCCCAAGTGCAGGGATTAAAGGCATGTGACACCACAGTCTAGCTTTTTTTGTTTTTAAAATTACATTCATGTATATAATTTGTGATGGCCACGTGGTGGAGATCAGAGGACAATTTGGAGTCAGTGTTCTTTTGTGGGTCCCTGGGGATTGAACACAGGTTATCAGTGGGAAGAGTCTTAACCACTGAGCCATCTCACTGGTTTGCTTTATATTTAGAGATGCTGTCTTATTCTTTTGCCCAGACTGGCCCAGAACTCATAGCAGTCTGCCTCCTGTCTGTTCCTCCCAAAGTGCTCAG
>CM053745.1:16340056-16537711 GCA_028658305.1 Pachyuromys duprasi | reverse complement strand
TGCTGGATATCAAACAGTGGACAAAATAAACACATAAACAGACTTGGGGTGAGGAGCTTTGTACTGGCCTTAAAAGAGCAGTGAGCTTCAGAGTGCATCCTTTTCCAGATTAAAATCAAGTTCAGGTGAGGTTGGATCTTGTTGTTTTAATCAAGGTTGCTTATGCTATATTGTGTTTCAGTGTGAGAATGACCTTAAGAAACAAAATCGTACTCTTCATGTTTGATTTTAATCATCCTTTCACACTTTCTTGTAGATAATGGCATATTTATCATTTATCTCTCCTGTCACACTCTCAACCCCTCTTCTTTCCAAGGGAGTCCACCCTCTTATTTCCATGTGTTTTTGTTTGCTTCTTTCTTTGTTTTTGTGACTCACAGAATTTAATTAAGAGTTGTCCTTTTGATCAGACATTGTTTTGTTTATTATAGTTAAATCAGAATATCCCTATAGCTCAAGGTAGCCTAGAACGCAATCAATTAGCCCAGGTTGTCCTAGATCTTTTATCAGCCTTCCTTCTTCAACCCCTAAGTCCTGGAATTACAGTTGTGAACCATAATGCCTAGCTCACATTGTCTATTCTTTTTACTTGCATCTTGGTGATTTCCTGTTGCTTTGTTAGTTAGGCGTTTCTTCTGACCAGGGTTTCACTTTTAAAGAATCGTGGGTTTAGTTTTAGTTGGTTTTCTTGTTGTACATAGTTTGAAATGAACAATTTTCTGGTTTTTGACCTATCCATACCTGGAATGTCTTTCTCAGACTTCTAAAGTGTTTGCTTCTGTTTTCATATTTGTAAAATATATGTTATCCAGCTGTTTTTCACAAGTCAGTCAGGTACTTCATCGCAGCAGTAGACACCCTAACTACAATGGCAACTTTAATGTATCAGCTTTCACTTACAGGCTATAATATTTCGTACACACTCAGACATCAGAGGGGCTAAAGCACTCACCATGTCAGCAGATTCAGGGTCAAAGTCAAATTCCTGAGTGTTTCACGTAATAAAAATATTTTTGTTTAAATTGGGATTTAATAGCATTCACACTACTGTGAGAAACATGAAGCAAACAGCAAAAGAATTAACAGTCCTGAGAAAAAAACACTAAGAATTTTCCCAAAAAGTAGAACAAAAAAAAAAGGGAGCGAAGGGGAAATCAGATCAGTAGAGTCCCAACACCCATGTCTGAGCATCACCATGAAGAATGTGAGAGAAAAGGAGAAAACAGAAGGAAATTACGAGTTGACAAAGTCCAGCTTGTACCACCATCTCAATTACAGAAGATAACCAAGGCGTTCCACTCAGAAAGGAAAGATAGCCAGTAACAGAATAGCACCAAGATCCTCAGCTCCTCAAATATATTGCAGGCAGCAAGCACACAAAAGCAGTGTCTTCCAGAGCCAGGGGAAATTAACAACCCGATCCAGGCTGTGCACCACACTAAACTGGAAGCTAGACAGCCATGTCCGATCTACAGCCTCAGGACGCATTAGCTACAAACTGAGATTTTTGTTTTGTGTGGTTGTCAAGAGTGAACTTTGTAGATGACCACAGTTAACTTTCCTTTTTCCCAGATATGTCTAGGTTTGTGTCAAGTTGCCACAACACAACGAGCAGCACAGCTAGATAGGAATTCATTATTCTCTGCTCTTCTACCTACTTTCCCAAGTAATTGAAGTGCTTTTTAATAATACAAAACTTAAAAACAGTTTATACTGATACTTGCAGTTAGATCCAGCTCTACAGGGTTCTTCCTTTACTTCCCTAGTCTGTATTTGTATCTGTCTGTCCTAGAATTGACTAGTTCAGCCCTGTGCCGTCTTTTGTTAGAATGTAAGCATAGACTCTGGTTCTTTGATAACATGAAGCCGGTGAAGTAGCCTGCATTTGCTTTGGGGTGTCCTATGTGAACCAATAGTCTTATAGTAAAAGCCGTATGAGTTTTGTTTTTCTTTTTTTTGAGATGGGTTCACTGTGTAGTAGTCCTGGTTATTCTGGGATGTTCTCTGTACATGAGCCTCCCAGAGTGCTGGCTTTAAAGGTGTTCACTACCAAGACCCCCCTTGCCTTCTTAATCTCTATGTTCAGAAGGTAGAATGGGTATCTTAAATTATCTTTAGGGTGCTGAGGCCTGAGGTAGAGGAGTTATATACTGTAGGGAAGCTTTTCAGTCATTAGACACTAACTAAATACTTTGTTTTGTGAGCTAGAATGCATTTGGTGGTTTAAGATTTGTTTCTCATTATTTGCACATTGCACACTACCATATCATTTCAGGGGCCTCTGTTCAGCAGTGGCTGCTTTATGCACACTGCTGAGCAGTTACATTTTTGCTTCCTTTTATGACTGTACATAGTGTTGAAGTATGACTGAGATAAGTGAGTTTTGTTGTTATCGCAATGTTAGAATTCAGTTTACAGGTCCTAGAGTGATGGCTCAGTGGTCAAGAGCACTGGACCTGGACCGGCATCGGATCCCCACCCAGTACCAGCAGTGTGTCATGCAACAGTCTGTAACTCAGTCTTAGGAATCTGATGCCCTCTTCTGGTCTACAAGAGAACTGCGTGCGTGTGGTATACAGGCAGGTATAATAATATGCAGGCAACAACCCCCCAGAGACAGGGTTTCTATGTGTAGCTCTGCCTCACTTTTTTTTTTTTTTAACTATAAAACTTAGCACTCAAGAGGTGGAGACAGTAGGCTTTCTGCACAGTTCATGGCTACTGCTGGTTATATGGTGAAATTGTGAGCAGTCCAGGGCTACATAGTAAAACTGTCTCAGAAATGATGATAATAAATCAAGTTTAAATTGATTTGTGGAGTTTTTGCAACAGAGTTTCTCCATGTAGCCGAGGCTACCTGTGATGTGTAATTCTGTCTGAGATCATTGGGTACTAGAGTTATACATGTGTACTATCACACCTGGCCTATGAATTAGTTTGGTGACACTGATGTTTTGTTTTTTTTTAATTCAGCAGTAGTTACTAAAATTACCACAGAAAAAGGTATCCTGGGAATTATTGATGTCGGTGAAAATAATATTGTATTTCATTCAAGAGTAGAATTAGACTATTTGGGCAGAGAAACCAATACACATTTCCTATCACTTTTTTTTTTCCAAGACAGGCTTTGAAAGAAATGTGCAAAGTACCTTATTTAAGCAAATAGCTGTGTTGCCTTGTGGTAGTGAATGGTGATCTAAACCCATGTGTTAAAGCAGACAAACGCATTCTAAAATGCCCAACGAGCACAACAGGGAGAGTTCAGTGTCTGTGGAAACCCTGGAAGAATGCCCTAACTAAGCTGCAAGAAGCTCTTGACGGGTCCTGAGCAGTAGCTGGGAAATGACATTGCTGACTGCTTGAGCATTTGTTGACAGGTTGAGAACCCATGGAGAGTAAGGGACAGGACCTGTATTGAGTAGCCTGAGTCAGAAAGAGGTGTCTGTAGGGTAGGTGCTTAGGTTATTTTGAAGCAGGGATTAAAAATCAAACAGCTGGAGATCTGGGGAGGATCTGTCTCCTGGGTCCTGTGAGCCCTGCAAGAGGCTGTGTTAGGTCCTCTTAAACTACAACAATGCCTACATCCACATGTGCACACCAGGGTTCTGCTGAGGCAGTGAGGTGAAAGTGCTCTAGGCTGCTTCTTTGGCATGTAGCATTACCACCAGGCCATGAAGTTCTTACTGTTTTTTTCTTTTCTGACCAAGGAACTTTATGTAGTAGGCAGCTTCTAAGATGGCTCCAATGGGTACTGTCCTCTGGTGTTCTGGTCCATGTAAGCCCCTCCCTCGAATATGTTAGACCTAGACCTAGCAACTGGCTCCTCATGCATGGCCAAAGTGATGACATATACTTAGGGATGAGGCCACCCAAAGGCCTGGGCTACCCCCTTTTGTTTTCTTTGAGGGAAGCCAGCTACCATTATTGTGAACTTTTCTGGAATTTATGTGGCAAACTGGTTTCTCAGGCCAGCATCCAGGAAAACTGGCTGACAGCAGCCGTGGTAGTGAGTCTGTAGCTGAAACCTATATAGTTTTATCTCTCACCTGACACAAAAAAAATAAAGCCACGGGAAACAACAGCTTTTATTTTGAAGATACCAATCCAGTGGAATTAAACAGAAAATTTCCATGTCACCAAACCCAAAGTTAATTGACATCCCGCATTTGTTTATAATTTTCTAAGTTCTTTTAAGTGCAGTCCCTCACTACTGCCTTTCCAAAACATTGTCTGCCTGGCTTCTGGACAAACATCGCATCTCTCCAGCAGCCCCAGTGCAGTTACCTCCTTTGTCCTTGGCTCCTGCTCAGCTGCCACGGACAGGAGAACCTTAAGGGTCTCAGCCCACAACCCTGGTTTTCTTCGCCCACCCCACAGGAAACCACCGTGAGAGGTCACATGTCTTCAAGTGCCTTCTGTAAAATCTTGCCAAGACAGTCTAGCTGCCTCTGACATTCTGTGCAAATGTCCAGTCAAAGATCTACAAATACCTACAGCTTTTCTTCTGCTGGGTTTGTTTTTACAACCCTGTTACTGCCCTTTGGTCTATCCATCCATCTTGTCTCCGGCAGTGCTGCCTTCAGAATGCATTCTTCTCTGGCTGCCAGCTAGCTCTGACCCCTTCTCATCACTTGCTTAGTAGAACACATTCACATAGTTATCATCACTTGAAAACATAACTTCCTTTGATAAATGTGATGGAGACAAGGAACTGAATTTTTAAATACACTGATGTTTCATCTACCAAAATTGGAAAGGAAAAGGCATTTTTAAAAAGATGGCAAGTAGAAAAGAATTCACTGAGTGAAATTGGTTTTTTCCCCCTTTTGTTTGTTTGTTTTAGGCTAGCTTAGAACCCTTTACAGGAGATAATGATATTGAACTCCTAATCCACTGCCTCCACCTCTCTTTAGTGTTTGGATAACGCAGCATACTTAAATTGCTCTTCCTATAAAAGTATGTGTGCTGTTTCTTTTGGTTCAGGGTTTTTGAGGAAATCAGTGGTGTAATCTTTTGAATTGGTTATCCAATGGATCTTTTTCTTCTTTAAAGTTTTACCTGCCCTTTAGATGCTGTTAAATGGGGCTTGTGAGGTACATACCTGGCTATTAATAATGAGGTTCATTGAGTCTGCAAGACGACCTGGATGTCTTCCTTCCTTCCTTCCCCCCTCCCTCCCTCTTTCTCCCTTCCTTCTTCCTTTTTAAAGAAGGTTTCTCTGTTAACCCTGCCTATCCTGGACTTGCTTTGTAGACCAGGCTGGCCTTGAATTTACAGCCATCCTCTTGCCTCTGCTTCCCCAAGTGCCGGGATTACAGGTGTGCGCCGCTGCACCTGACTTGACCTGGACATTTTTCTTGATGTTTATCTTTATTTTATGTTCATGTTTGAGTCAAGATTTGTTCATATCTGCCCTGTTGGCTTCTTGGCTTTTCATCTGTTAAGCCTGTGTATTCATAGAAATAGGTTTACCTGTTGGTGGTAAGAATTAAATGTTAGTACATGGCATGAGCTTACAATAGCACTGTATTACACTGCCTTTGACTACAGGGTTGCTTACTAGGATTTCTGAAGCTCTCTACTTTGGCCTATTTGCTTACCTTCCTCCTGATTCCCAGTCCTCTGTGCTGCAGCTGATAGGACACACACGACCAGGTTTTTATTAGTTAAAACTCAGTGTACTGTCTTTGGGCATTAGAATAAGGAAGTACTGTAAAATTTTTTATAACATATGTAAAAATCTCTTTAGTCTTTTCATCTAATTTTTTGTGTATGTTTTGTAACCTATGAAAAATCAAATTTGAATTAAAAATGATAATCATAGTTTGTAAAGTTTTTACAAAGACATCAGTAGAAATCAGCTCTGATTTTAAAAAACCTTATTTTGAAAATAATTTTTCCTTGTTTTGTTTTTTGAGACAGGGTTTCTTTGTGTAGCCCTGGCTGTCCTAGAACTAACTCTGTAGACCAGGCTGGCCTTAGATTCAAGAGATCCTTCTGCCTTTGCCTCCCAAGTGCTGGGATTAAAGGCATGCAGCACGACTGCCTGATGGGAAAAAATATTTTATGTGTGTTTGAGTGTTTGTGCACCACATGTGTTTAGGGCCCGTGGAAGTCAGAAATGAGTGTTGGATCCTTTGGAAATGGAGTTATGCATGTTTGTGGGTCCTTAGAACCGTCTCTTCAGCCTTAAAAGAACTTTTAAAAACAATTTCAGAATAAAAAACCCTCTATAGATACTTCTGTATGGTTTAGTGCCCTGAAATATTATTTTAGTTTTCAAGCATTTAAAAATGTAAAAACTGCCATATGTGGTAGTTCATGGCTTTGATCCTGGCAAAGGCAGAGGCAGGCTAATTTCTTGTGTTTGATGCCAGTCTGGTCTGCATTGTGAATTCCAAGCCAGCCATGACTACACACTGAGACTCCATTTCAAAGGTGAAAGTAAAACATCCTTGGCTGCTGGCCAAGAAAGGAATAGATCTGGAGTGGATAGGTTTTTGTTTTGTTTTGTTTTGTTTTTGTGCGTTTTTTTTCTTTGTGTGTGTGTGCATGCGCATGCACGCATGGCACCAGAAGAAATGTTTTGTGCCACCATCGTATTACTAGTGATTTTCATTCAGTAGCCCTTGCTGGGCTGGGATTTGCCATGTAGACCAGGGTGGCTGCAAACTTGCGCACCACACTGGTTTGCATCACTCCTGGTAAGCCATCACTCCTGGTTTGCATTAGGCAGCTGGATTAATTGGATATGTAGAGCTATGAGCCAGTTAAAAGATGTTGCACATCTAGTGAGGATTGTATCCAACTTTAAATTTAGAATGGCCAATTTATACTCTCCTTGTAACTTACACAGCAGTTTCACACTGAGGTTTGCCTGTTAAGATGATATGTGAAGGCTAGTGTGTTAGCAACTGTATATCTTTCCTGGTTACAGGAGGGTATATGGAGTTGCATTCTATTTATCCAAACCTGGTTCCAGATCACACCCCTGGAAAATACTTTCTGGACCCTAATTCTCAGGGGAACATTACACTGTAAATTTTTGTGAGCATGGCCAGCCAATAAATAGTTTTGTTTAGCTTATAAAAAAACCATAGTCCTTTTTACTAAGTTGGGTGAGAAAAGACCTGGACATAGCAGATTTCTCTATAATTTTAGTTGGAAATCACAGAAAACTTGGGGTGATACTTTAGCCAAAAGACAGTTGGGATCCTGACCATGACCAGTTGTGATAGAACCCCAGCAGCTTCTGTATGTGTGCAAAGGGCAACAGAGCAAGGCAACGGAGATACCGTTACTTGCTTGGGTTTTAGGCTCAGACTCCAGTGTGCTAAAGTACACTTTTTGGAAAGCAAAGGCCATGGCTATATTGACCCTAACATCCTAGGAGCAGTTAATATTTTGTTTCATTTTGCTGTTTTATAAAGGTCTCATTATAAACCCTGCCTGGGCTAGAAATGTCTAGGCAGAACAAGCTGGCCTTGAACTCATAGGTCTGCCTACCTGCCTTTGTCTCCTGAGTACTGGGGTTAAAGATCCTGGAAGAGGCTTAGCTGCCTCCTCTGTCATAAGATAATAATGACAAAGTAGGAATTAGGCAGTTTTACTTTTTGTCCATTCCCTGTGCTTGTTCTGTACAAATGTGGCCCTGAGGGGTCATAGATGAAGGTATCTCAGCCTTTGAGTGGTTTCCTGAATAGGACCTAAGAAGACATAGCAGCTTTATTTTTAAAAAGTACACCAACCATCTCGTTCTGCCCATGGCCTGACATGAAGACAGTGGAAACACGTTGTCTTGTGCTCCCCTGAACACAACAGGGAGTCAACAGAGGGGGAGGCGTTTGCCTCCAGATGCTTATTACTACCACTGTCTTCCCTCAGCCTCTCAGGTCCAAGAGAAATGAATAGTTCGTGCCAATGGGAAGTCTGTGAAGTGGGGAGAAGAAAGAAAGAGTTGTGGCCTGTTTCTCAGGGGATTGTTAGTAAGCCAAGTCCTTTTATTTTTGAAAGAAAGAGGTTTCCAAAGGACAACATTCAGTCAAACCCGCTCTGCAAGGCACAGTTGACATTGCTCCATCAAAACCAGAATTGTGGGTTCAGTGGGCTGACCCTGGGAAAAATATTGAGGACTTTGAGCTCCCTCTAGAGGACAGCAGTCTAAAAGGAGCCTCCTAAAGTTCTTTAGGGAAAGAACAGAAGTTAGCCTCCTCTTTTAGTAAGAAAGAAGTTACTGCTTTATGAATGCATTATCTACTTCAGGTGTTACAAATTACACAGGACCTATTGCCTCACAAATGCAAAGTTTCGCTAAACTATGAGTGTTTGCTTGTAGTATGGAGAAATGAGTCTTTTGAAAAAAAAATTTGGGTTAGTCAAATCTCAATAGTTTTGTGGGGCCAGTGAAAAGATGGTGTAAATGGATCATTTCTTTTAATTGGTTTATGAGCATGTAACAAACTTTGAGTTTTGAATGGAACTTGAAAAATGAACAGAGAAACAGATCATCTGTTTACCTGCTCTGTTCTTGCCCCAGTTCTCCAACATCTGGAAAGAACAAGTACTGGAAGAGTACCAAATGATGAGCCAAGGTATAGGCTTAGGCCTAATTAAACACATAAACAAGCTGACATTAACTTGCCTAAGCTTCAGAGTCTGGCTGACTACTGAGTGGTTTGTTCCGGGATAAAATGTTAGCAGTGGTCAGATGTTCAGAGGTGTGTTGCCTTATGGTCTATTGGAGTTCATCCTTTTATTCTTTGTCTATTTAATCCTCCTCGCAGAATTTGTGTGGATTCAATTATTTTAAAATGCAGCTATAAAATGAATTGTTAATTTTGTGCTAATGGTTTGAACAAAAGTTTTTCTGTGTGTGTGTTTGTGTATGCTGTGTATACATATTTGTATATATATGTGCACATTTGTATTCTTAGGGAGGCCAGTGGTTGAGGTCAAGTTTCTATTTCATGTTCACTTTATGTAGTGCTGCATATCAAATCCAGGACTTCATACATGTTGGGCAAGCAGTCTACCAACTGAATTACAGTTCTCAGCCTTGGCTGTCCTGGACTCACTTTGTAGACTAGGCTGGTCTCAAACTCAGCAATCCGCCTGCCTCTGCCTCACAGAGTGCTGGGATTACAGGCGTCACCAAACCCCACTTCATTTTTTAAAGTTCTGATCATCTGTCCTTCCCTTCCTCCCTCTCTACCTCCCTCCTTCCTTCCTTCTTTCCTTCCGTTTGGATCATATTTTAGAATATGGGGAGATAGGAATGGTGAAAACATGTCAAAGGGATCTAAAAGCCAACTATGAAAGCCAAGTGTAGAATAATTGGAATGTAGCAAAATTAACTTAAAGTTTTAACGTACTTGTGAGGTCACACTGATAAGTGAACAAGAGGAGAAAAAAAATTGTTTCATGTGTAGCCACTTCTTTTTAAAGAAGTGCAGCTTTAATCCCTCCTCCCTTGAAATTGGGCTGCACCTAGTAACTTCCTAAGCACAGTGGGACCAGGGCGTAACTTCCCATGGGAGAAACCATAGATAAACAGAGTATGGACTATGTCATCAGTAAATAATGCTAATAGGATTGATTTAGTTACTTTTATGCTATTGTTGTGAAAAACAAAACACCATACCCAATCCAGTGTATAGGAGGAAGAGTTTATTTTGGTTCACATCTCCATATGGAGAGTTGTAATGATGTGGGGGGCATGATGTCAAATGGCTGGAGCAGGAAGCTGAGAGGTCATATCAATTTTAAACACAACCACAGTAAGAGAGAATGAACTGGAAATGTTGTGAGACTATGAACTTTGAAATCCTATCTACAGTGACATACTTTCTCCAGCAAAGTACCACCTTTTCAAACGGTACTGCCTGGGCTGTTAGGACATTTTCCACTCTGACCTCAAGGAGGATGTACCATAATAATACTGTGACATGAATGCCATGCTAACATTTGTGATCTCCCCACCCCCACCCCACCCCCACCCCCGCCGCCAGGAACCCACAATTGCAGCATCACCATAAAAAAAAATACAGTGCATTTCATAGACTCAGATTTCGGGATTTCCTGCTGAATACTGCCCAGGATTCCCAGAATTGTTGAGTTCATCAAAGACAAAGGCAGTCTTGAGAAACTCAAGGGGACACTGAGGAGACTGTAGTAGGCTACCCTGGATGAGGTCTTGGAACTGAAAAGGCACAAGGGGGAAATTCAACACTCTCAAGTTCATTTAAGATGCTCCAAGCTGCTCCCTTGTCTGTGACAAATGTGCCATAGCAGTGCAAGGTGGAAACAATGGTGGAAACTAATGAGGTGTCTACAGGAACTCCCACACCATCGTTGTAGCTTTCTATAAATCTAAAGCTGTTTCTGGAAGAGGCTTGATCTCTGTCACCTTTGTGCAGTTTCTGTTAAATGCTTGAAAAGCGAATCACCTCTCTTAGTCAATATTACTGTTTACAGTTAAGCAAAGGCAGGGAATTCTGTAGAAAAGTGGGGGAAAGTGTGATAGTTTGAGTGTAGTTTGTCTCCCAAGAGTTCTGGCTACATGGTCCTCAAGTGTGACTGTGTGAGAAGTGGGCTGTTGGGTATGGAATATTGTGGTCATGTTCTCAGAAGCCTCTAGCTCAGTATAGTTGATGAACTTCAGGTTCTCAAGCAGAGAGCCATGGTCCTAGGAAAAACTGGATAGTGTGGTCCTTTCAAGCCTTTAATTTTCTGCATTAGAAGTTTCTTAGTAAAACAGTAGTATTTTTCTTCAACCATTATACTCTTGTTCTTCCTAGATGGTTGGATTATCTGTTGATATGTCAGAACACAAGCTCTGTGAAAGATATCCAATCCTGAGCACTGAAACCATTGCCTGTTGACAGAGCAGAGCTGTGACCATGTCCTCAATGTCTTACTGTGTACTTACTGACCTGCAGGGGATCGTTGAGATTGGTGAAGGGAAGGAGGAAGCTTTTCAGGACAGTGGGAGAGAGCCTGGCAGCCTGAAGATGGAACTGCTAGCTAGTTCTGTTGCAGCCCGTCAGGAACGCAGATAATAGTGAGCATTTGTATCCATTTCTTAAAACATGAGTGATGTAAACTTATGAGAACAAAGCTTGAATGCCAGGCAGTACTTGAAGAATAGTATCAAGACTTTAAATCCAGAAAGCATGGTAACAAGTCAGTGAAACACCAGATTAGGATTACAGAATGCCTGGGATATGTTTCCTAGGTGCTAACAAATTTGTCAGGTTGACAGTGAAGATTCACTACCACAGAGCTGAGATACTGTACCCCCTGTGGGTGTACAACCTTGTGTGCCTGTGCAGTTACGTACGTTCCGATTCCTCTGTCAGCAGATTATTGCCTTTTGATTGCTTTCTCAGTCATTTGAGTAGTATGTAGAGGATTCTGGTGTTTCCATGGAAGTGATATGGTAATGGCTTTCATATCTTACCTGTTTTCCTGTCTAAGCTCTGGTAATTTGTTTCCAGTTTCCTGATTGTCTTTATTTTTGTCCAGACAGTATCAAACCTGCTTTGTGACTTTTAGAAAACTGGTATTACAGGCAGTTTTCTCATACAGACTTGCCTTTTGGCACTGAGCATGTACAATCATGTAATACCCTTTGCTGAGATACTAGAATAACAGTAGTTCTCAGAAGTAGGATTATAAATTTCCTTTGAAGTTTATGAGAGTTAAAAGTACAATTATAGACCCATAGCAGCTGGGAACATGGCTCAATATAAGTTTGGCCTTCATTTTATTTTATGTTTTTTTTTTTTTGAGGTGTAGTTTGCAGGACCCTACAACCCAGATGGTTAGACATATTTGAGCAATTTATCCAAGTTTAAGACTTCTTCCCCTTATTTGTATTTACTTTTGTTCTGGGGACAAAACAGGCTCCTGTGTGCTTCTAAGAATGTGCTCTACTTCTGACCTGTGTTCATTTCTGTCTAAGTTTAAAATGAGGAGGCATTTCTGCATATGTATTTGGTTTATGTGCTAGGATTAATTTCTGTCTTTTATTTTTCTTATTTGGCATCATTATTGTTAATGCTACTGTTTTTCAAGACAGAGTGTCTCTGTGTAGCCCTGGATGTCTTGGAACTCTCTCTATAGACCAGGCTGGCCTCGAATTCACAGAGATCCGCTTGCTTCTATGTCCTGAGTGCTGGGATTAAAGGTGTGTGGTACCACTGTCCAACATTATTTATTATTTTATATGTATATTTTTTATTTTTTAATATAATTTATTTATTATTTTCAACAGGGTGATTTTATAACTCTAGCCTAGAGTTCTCTTTGTAGACCAAGCTGACCTCAAACAGTCCTGCCTTTACCCTTCTGTGGGCTAGGATTATAAACATGTTCTACCATGTATAGCTCTCACATGTGTGTGTGTGGTATATTTGTGTGTGTGGTATATTCATGTCTGTGTACACATGCATGTGGTGTGTGTGCTTGTATGTGGCATGTGCAGGTGAAGTAAGAGGTCAGTGTTGGTAGTCTTGTCGCTCTATGGATGGTGGATTTCTTGCTGAACTAGAGCTCATCTAGACAGTCACTTGACCCACTGAGCTGTCAAAGTCCTGGGTTTTTGTGTGTGTTTGTGTTTTCTTTTTAAAAGCATTTACAAAATCTTTATGAATACATTCTTTGTGTTCAGCTTTCTCTGTGGAAATTAGAGGTGGCATTTAGACTGTAACTACTTAGTACCCTTGGCACCTTTAATGTAGCTGGCTGTGCATTAAGTGCTTAGTCATTACTAAATTAAAAGTTGATTTGTTTTGCTCTAGGTGCTCTGCTGACTACAGATACTTTGTGGAGGGGGCCGGGAGGAGTAAGAAACTGAGTACTTAGACTATGGGGCTCTGCTGGATAAGGTTGGAATCAATTGTTTCTGGGTAGCCATTTATTTGTGGGGTTCTGAACTTTTCCCCTGATCTGGGTAATTCCAGGAGCTCATATAGCCTCAGGGCAGATTACAGGCCAGACCCTTCCCCTGATAAGGAAACTGTTCTAGCAAGCATCTAGGAGTTCTTTGAAAGGCCCTACCTGCTAAGGATCTTAGTCCAGTGTTGACCTTCAATTGTACTTGGAGATCCTGCCTTCCTCCCCCATAGAATAAATAAGTGCTGTATTTTCCTTTTTGTGATAGGACCATTTAAATATCCCGACTCCCTGACCCCAGTGAATCAAACATTCAACTTCAAAATCCCTCCCTCTGCTAAGGGCTTATATTGCCCTTGGTTTCACATGAATAAAGGTATGCAGGTTTGCATCTTCTCACTTCATCTGAAATTAGTCATTTATCCTGCCCTCTGGACTGCTGGGCCTTGGCCCACGCATTTGTGCTCAGCATAGCAGCTTGACTAAGAGTTGTTACATTTTGGTATCTGCCATAGGCTTTGGAACACTGAACTTCCACAGTCACAGAGGATCTTGTGCTAAAAGAGCTAAGCTGGAATACTCTGGAACACCACCACTACCACCACCACCACCACCCACCCCCAGCTCAGCACACTTGGGCCTCACCCAAAAGTACTCTAGCTGCCCCTTAGAGAAGCCTTGTTTTCTGTCCTGAAGCTGAGTTCCAAAACCTTAGCTGGAATCCAGGTCCCCCTCTGGATGAATGACATTAGACAGTATGCCTTTGCCTTCATTCATGATTTACAGAATGAAATCATGGATTCATACATGATTTACAGGTGCTGCTCCTGTAACTATATGGCTGGTAGATTTAAATCTTGGCCTTGACTCTTGACACTTGTATGTAGCTTAAGCCCTAACATGTGTGATCTCTAGAGCTTTTCTTTGTTCTTTTGTACATGGAAAATGAAAAACAATACAGTAGTGCTATGAATAAGAAATTAATTTATTAAGTGCTTACATGGCACATTGTTTCTATTAACATGTTTGGTGCAATTGTGTATACAAAAGCTGTTTATTAATGTAAGTATCCAATTCTTTACATAGGGGAACTAGAGTTGTCACACATTCTCTGAAGATGGCTAGCTAGTAAATACCTTTAGTTTTGTTTACTACTGGGCTCCAGGAATATTCTTGTGAAGAGAGTCCAACCTGTGACTACAAGCACCTTTCACATCTCCTATTTATCTGGTATTTAAATATGTTCAACTTTCTGTTTCAGAAATCTTATGTCTGTACTGGTTGGTTTCTTTCAGATTGTTTCTTTGGAAAGTCATCCTCATATACAATTACAAAACCAGTGAGTGACTGTGTGGCCTCACAGCTCAGAGCTGAAATTAGGAAATGATAAGGCTGAGAATTTGGTCCATTAATGTACAGCATTTGTTAATTATTACAGTTTCTGTGTGCTACAAGTAGATAATTTTTTCCTTTGAGCTTTAAAGCAAGTGTTAGAATTTGTAATTCTTTGGTGTCTGATCATCTTATTTATTTATTATACCATCCAAAGGACCTTCAGAGTAGACAAGAATAGGCCAGGTAAAAATAGACCACTAAAGCTGCTGCCGTCAGCTCCACCAGCTTCACTCCACCCCCAAAAGAAGCGATTATTTCATCTGCAAAGGGCAAACCTGGATAAGAGTTTTAAAAGGAGAGGAATTGATGTACAAACTGATTATGCCTTGTAAAGACTTCTTTTGCTGTGTAACTTGTAAATCTGTGTCTGAAGTTTGCTGTGTAAAGCTGGGGAGTGTGGGGGTCACTCTCTCCACTAATCGCATCAGACTGTTCCAACACTAGACTGTTCCAGTAAGACAGTCTGACTGTAAAAGAACATTTTTGTTTTGAGAAAGATTTCTTTTAAAAGAGTGTTTTGATCTTTGCCATTTCTTATGAGAACATAACTCTAATGTTCAGTACTGGGCCATATATTGGATTTATTTTAATGATCGTAACAATGGTTGTCATTGTTTTTACTTTTATAAAACATGCAATAATTACTTAAAAATAGTTCCCAAGGTTGGTAGCTCTCATGACACAATTATGTTTTCAGTCTGTTTGTCGTGATGGTGTGTGTGTTCTAACGTAATTTTTTTTGCACCAAAGTGTATTAATGGCTTATGAGATTACGATTTGGATTTATGACTATAGAATACTATTTGAAATTATTTTTACTTTAAAAATGCTTCCTCTTCTGTAATACCTGTGTTAGATGTTTGTTGTTGGTTTTTGTTTGTTTTTGAGACAGGGTCTCATGTAGCCAAGGCTGGTCTTGAAGTCCTGATCCTGTTGCTTCTGCCTCCCAAGTTACTGGCATGCACCACTCCATTGGCTTCTTCCTACGCTAGTTTTGAAGGCTTTTGAGTTTGTATAAACAAGCCTAGCAGCAGAGATGGACACTTACTTGCTTAGCATACTTGAGTCTTTCTTCAGAGTTTGACCCATAATAACCCTTCCAACATAACAAAACCAAAAATGTCATGCTCATTGAAAGCATATAAATAAAGCCAGGTATGTGGTGGCATATATCCAACTCCAGCAGTTAAGAGGCTGAGGGGATAGGATGGCAAGTTTGAGGCCAGCTCCAGCTACTCAGCTGGTCTTAGTCTTGGAAAACCAAACCAACAAATAGTATTTAAATTAGAAAATTATGTTCAATGATGTTATCATAAAATATGTCAGGAAGTGCAAGAAAGAAAGTAAGTTTTCAGGAATCCGAAGCCAATCCCAC
Source organism: Pachyuromys duprasi (assembly GCA_028658305.1). Classification (NCBI taxonomy): domain Eukaryota; kingdom Metazoa; phylum Chordata; class Mammalia; order Rodentia; family Muridae; genus Pachyuromys; species Pachyuromys duprasi. The sequence continues at coordinate 16,522,047 of CM053745.1, read as the reverse complement.
CAACTGGCCCTTCAAGATGGTTCAGTGGGTGAAATGTTTGTAGGGAAAGCCTCAAGTCCTTAATTCAGTCCCTGGAAACTATGTGAAGATGGAAGGGGGGAGAACCCATTCAACCTACTTGCCCTCTGACCTTTATATGCACACTTTGGCATGTTCATCCTTCTACAAATCACACATTCACATGGTGATAATAAACCAAACAATGGGCTGGAGAGATGGTTTAGAGAACAAGAGCACTGGCTGTTCCCCAGAGGTTCTGAGTTCAATTCCCAGCCCCACATGGTGGCTCACAGCCATCTGTAATGACATCTCCTGCAGAACACTGTAAACATAATAAATAAATCTTTTTTTTTTTTAACACCCAAACAACACCAGCAAAAAAAAAAAAAAACTCACAAATAAAGTGAAATATTTACAAACCTCTGACATTTATTATACTCCTCATTGGTAGGATGGTTTCGTGTTGGTTTATTTGGGGGATTTTTCCCTTGAAAATTAAGGTGTTCAAAAAAAGGACTTTACGTCTCCTTGTTTCTGATGCCAGGTTGGTGCATAGATCTAGAATGTTGTTAGGAACATCCTAAGTGAGTTGGGGGACAAAAACTGATGTCTTTTTGTTTTTGTTTCAATTATACAGCAGATATAATTTCTACGGTAGAGTTTAATCATTCTGGAGAGTTACTAGCAACAGGAGATAAAGGTGGGAGAGTTGTCATCTTTCAACAAGAGCAGGAGGTAAGTAGTGAAAGTTCAGTGTCTCCTTTTCAGTTTGATCTTGAGGCTGAGTTTGTGCTGGAGAAATCAGTTTTAAAGCTGAAGCTCTAAAACCTGAGTAAATATTCTGTCTGCAGATAGCTCGTGGCTTCTCTTAGCTTTGTGTGTGTGTATGTATGCCTTTGTTGCTTTTATTAGCAAACCCATTTTAATTGTAAAAACCTTCACTTAGAGAAGAGGGTAGGAAGTAGTTGATTAATCCAAGATTTAACTGGATTTGAAGCCTTTCCCTTCAGTGGTAAGTTGACCTCCTTTCAAGGAGGTAATTAAGGGTGAGGTTGACTGGAAGAAAAATCAACCGAATTATTTTATGATCAGTTCATACACACAAAAACTTTTACTAGATCTTAAATGTTTGCATTGCACTTGCACGTATGTGAATGGATATAATTAATTCATCAACACAATACTAGCTTTTAAATTTTTATGCCGTTCCCTTTCCTCTTTTAAAAATGAAAAGTTTTAATACAGAGTCTATGGTTAAGTACATTCCAGTTTTTTTTCCCCTTTTACAACTTATGCACACTTGTAAGTCAGATTGACAGGGTTTCTCATAAGAATTTTGAATGGACAGTTTGTCATACTTGATATTTCCAAGCTTAGTCCAGTCATTTTACATCAAGGTGTAATCCGTAAGACAATTGGCTTTGAAACATCTGTCCGTGTTGTAACAGACTCAAAGAATTTAATGTTGATAAAATTGCAGGATTTTACAAATGTCTAAATCAAAACACAGGGTAAGGTTTTAAAGGATTGTAAAATTCCTTAAATAAACAAAGAATCTAGTAATAATACGACTACTTTGCACTTCTATAGCGCCTTTGACCTGAGGATCTCAAAGTGCTTTAGAAACACTAATGAATTAATCCTCACAACACCCCAGTGAGGTAGGTAATTTAATTTTAAAAGAAATGATTAATAGTGTCTGAATAGAAGATGCACAGCACTAAATATGTCTCCTTTTACTTTAACCGTTTGGCTGGAAGAAAGAAGAAAAATAAGACTCAAGCTTTTGCTTGACAAAGAGTGATCTGGTGGGAAGGGAGGCTGAATCAGTTTTCTGTTTCTGGATTTGTTTTGAGCCAGGGTGTCAAGTAGCCTTGAACTTACTGTGTAGCCAAGGATGGATGGTTTTGAACTTCTGATGACCTTACTTCCACTTCTGGAGTGCTGGCATTATGAGCCTATACCACCATACCAAGTTTTATTTTTGTTGAAGATGGACTTTGTACATGCTAGGCAAGCAGTGAGCCACATCCCCAGACCATTTGTTTTAGCTTCAAACAGGTAGAAACTTGAGTGTAATTATCTTTAAAATGAGGTGAAATGGGACTTTCTTCTTTTCTTTTCAAAATCAAAATGTCACGCTAGAAATAGAACAATCAATCTCTAGAACTTTTGACATGTTCACTCTTTTGTTCTTTCTTTTCTATTATTTTTCTGCCTTTTGTGTTAGATCACTTCAAAATGTTTATGTTACTTTAGAGTAGGCATTCTCTGCCCTTGGAAGACCATTTGTCTAGGTATGTATGTGTGTGTATGTATGTATGTATTATGTTGTATATATCTCTATGTATGTATGTATTTATTTATTTATTTGGAGACAGTGTATCATTAAAAGAAAGATTGCTTCCTTTCTTTATGAATAAAAATGTCAATTTGAAATAGAAAAGCCAATTTCCAGAGCTTTTGGCCGGTCTGCCTTCCTTCCCTCCCTTCTCCCCTCCCTTTCACTGCCTTTTGTTTTAGAGCCCTTCAAAATGTAAATGTTACTTTAGAGTAGGCATTCTCTGTCCTTGAAAGACCATTTATCTATCTGTCTTATATGTATTTATTTGGAGACAGTGTATCATATAGCCTAGGCCAGCAATGGATTTGGCAGAGAATTTGACCTTGGGTCTTCTGGTTCTCATTTCCAAGTCCTGGAAACTATAACTGGTTTAGAGAGAAACTTCAACAATTAATTCCAATTATTGTGCTTAATCTCAAAGGCAAAGGGTAATCATCATATAGGCTTTCCATTCTTGGGGGTTGGGAGGTCCAGTTCCTCACTGAGGTCACTGCTATTTTAAAGTGAAAGTTGTCAGCTAAAAGTTAACTTGGAAATCTTTTGCATAAGAATGAAGTAATTTCCACCTTTTGAGGTGTTAATTTGTTATTAAAGTCAGATGCAAAAAGGGCAGGAATTTAATACAAAATGGAGCAAATGATTGCTTATATATGCGTTTAGTAGTTAGTAGTTGTCAGAGTATTCTAGAATCTTTCTAAAAGGACTAGTAATAGTGAATGAAAACAGAACCTGACATACTTGAAGGAAATTGCTTCAACAGTCTAAGAATGCCAGAAACTAAGGCCAGCCATTCGTGTTAGAGAGTAGTTTCAGGCTAGTGAGACTGCTCAGTGGTTCCTTCAGCCAAGCCGATGACCTTATGGCTCCATCCTCAGGACTCATGCAGAGGAAGTTGATGACAGACACCCACAGGTTCCTCCAGCTCCTTAGGAGACTGTAGCACACCTCCAGTAGGAAAAAAAGAATGATGTTCTTAAAAACAACAACAACAAAACCAGTTTCTTAATTTCTGCACTCTCTCCAAATATTCTAAGTTGCTATTTTAAATAAGTGTTGTTCTAGGAAGAAATTAGAATAGCTAACTTTTTGGTAACATCTCCATGATATAAAAAGGGTTCTTTTCATTTGTTTATATCCATTATTTTGAGACTTACTTAGTATAAGATATGTTTTTAAGATATAGGTTAAGCAACCATGATGATTTTTCCCCTAAAGCTTTTTCTTGTTGGTATTACTTGATGTGTTTCTATTAATTAATTAATTAACATACCTTTTTCTTATGGGGATAACTTTGGGTCTGTGTCAGTGATTATGAGTGTGTGTGCAAGATCTGAGGGAATTCACATCTATATTGGTGACAGTGTGTTGCTGGAAAAAGGAAAGGAGCTAATATCTTTTCCTAACATTTAGGTTAAATGTCCCCAAAAGTTCCATAACAAAGGTGTATTGCTTATTTTTAATAGGGAAATTGAGACACAGAAATAGAGATTTTTTTTTCTTCCCCTGCGGCCATCACAACCATGGTGTGGTGAATAAATCCTCTCAGTGTATCCTGAACTAGATTAGCCATCTTCCTAATTTACTTTTACAATTTAAACCAGCTTTTGACAAGTTCTTTTTGGTGATAACTACAGGTTTTAGAAGGTCCCAGGGCTGCCTTTTGGTTTGTAAAGGGTTTTTGCTTCTTTTGTGGATGATCGGCTTAGATGAACAGTTAGAGCTACTGGTTTGCTGCTTTTCTTTTGAGAGGGAGTCTTGTCTTGCTGTCACTCTGGCTAAACCTAGCTGTAAACCGGCTTGAACTCAGAGACCTTCCTGCCTCCCTCTCCGGAGTGACGGGGTTGAGGGTGTCTGCCACTGTAGTTGCTGATTTCTTCAGCGTTTTGTTTATTCCTTGAGATTTTCATTCTTACACATACTTTGAATATTTATTTCTATCTTGCATTCTAGCCCTTTTTGTTTCTGTCTCTTCCTCTCCCCTCTTTTCCTCTTACAAACCCATGTGATGGCCATACATGGGGGTGGGGCCATCCACTGGACTCTGGACAACCAACCATTGGTCGCATCCTGAAAGAAAATAACTCCTTCCTCCCCAGCCTTCACCAACTGCCAGTAGATCTTCAGCTAGGGGTGGAACCTCACAAGTCCCTTCTCCCATCCATGCTGGAAGGCTGACTGGCTGGATCCTTGTTTAAGTCTTGTGCAGGTAACCACTTCTGCTGTGAATTGACTAGTGCAACCGCCTAATCTTGTCCAGAAAATATCTCACAGCATTCTTTCCCAACCTCTGGCTTTATATTCTTTCCATTTTTTTTTTTCTGGGATGTTTATTGAGGGTAGGGGTGGGAGGTTAAGATACTTATGCTGAACACTCACAGTCACTTAATTCTTAGTGCTTTGATCAGTTGCTAGTCTCTGTATAATTAACTGCTGTCTACTGCAAAAAGAAGTTTCTCTGGCCGAAGCTGAGAGGAGAACAAATCTATGGGCATAAACATTTAGAAGGCAGTTTGACAGCGTGAACATTTAGCAAAAAAAACATAATAGGGCCACCCCTCCTCTTCAGCCATGGACCTCTGGCCAAGTTTACAGCGCCAGACACGAATTACCTCCTGTGGCACAGACCTTAAAGTCAATTGCAGAGTAGTTTACCTCTATAACAGCCATTCCATTGTGGTAAGTGGGCATATCTTGCTTGTTAAGGTTGGTGTTGTAGCATACAAGGTCCCGTCTTGGGTAAGAACACTGTCTCTTCTTCCCCAGCAGCCTGTGTTGTAGCATCTTTCCTCTCCGGAAGCTAGTCAGTGGGGAAGTTTCTCCATCAGTCCCAGATTTACTTCTTTATCCTGCAATCAGTCTGTGGTGTTTTGGCAATAGGATCTTTCTTGCTATGGTGGATAGCCAAGAGCAATGAATGGCAATAGCCTGTATTGTCATTATTTGTCGGTATTTCTGAAGGCCCTCTGACTAATGAATGACCTGTACGGAGGACTGAGATTTTCATTTCATAACCTATATTTTCTGGGCACAGCATTGTCCAACCACGCAGGGTACTTCCCTTCAAACTCATTGCTTTAAAATTAAATTTTCATATCAAAACTTATGTTTTATGTAAAAAATTATATTTTTACAAAGTAGTTGGTTCTAGAAGGCTTTTTCTTCCTTGGTGTTAAGCAGTTGAGTGGGGCTGTTTCCTTGGGTCTTTTCTCCCAGTGCTTGTCATTGATATATAGGGACTGTTGATTTGTGTATGTTAATTTGGTATCCTGCTGCTTCATTCAAAGGGCTCTTTTAGGACTTTTAGAATCATATCATCTGCAAATAGAGGTATTTTGACTTCTTCCTCTCCTGTTTGTGTTCCTTTTGCTTGGTTTTCTTATCTTTTTTAAATTTCATATTTACTCATGTGATTTGCCTGAATTGTGTCTGCACCATGTGTATACCTGGTGCCTGTGAAGCCCAGAAGAAGGCATTAATTAGATCTGGAACTGGAGTTACAGAGCTGGGGATTGGGCCTGGGCCCTTTAGAAGAGCAGCCAGATCTCTTAACCACTGAGTCCCTGTTCTCCTACAGCCCTTGCTAAGAATTCCACCACTGTACTGAATAGAAGTGAAGAGAGTAAACACCCTTGTCTCATTCCTAGTCTTATTGTAAATGCTTTGAGGTTTCCTCATTTAATGTTGATTATAGATTTGTCTTATATGGCCTTTATTATGTTGAGATATAGTCTTTATATTCCAGTTATCCTCAGGACTTTTAACATGAAGGAATGTTGGAATTTGTTAAAAACCCTTTCTGTATCTATTGTGATGGCCACATGATTTCTGTCCTTCAGTCCATTTCATAACATGTATTGATTTACAGATGTTGAACCATCCACTTCTGTATCTCTGGAATGAAATCAACTTGATGATCTGTTTAATATATTCTTGAGTTCAGGTGGCAAGATTTTTAGGTTTGGGGTATTTTGTGGGTTTTTTTTTTCCCTTCCATCAGGGTAGTTGGTCTGGGATATATTGTTGTATCTTTGGTTTTGGTGTCAAAGTGATACTAATAAAGACTTTGGTAATGTTTCCTTTTCTATTTTATGGTCTACTGGAATAATTGGAGAAACATTCATGTTTTTTGAAGGTCTAGGTTAGGAAAAATTTTTTTTAATCACATCTTAACAAAAAGTATATCATTTCATAGCCTGCCTGTCTCTGCCTACTGAAAGGTATGTGTCACCATTGTGGCTGAAATTATAGTTTATGTCTCTTAAGTTTCGGTTGCTATAAAGAGGCACCATGACTCCAGCAACTCTCTAAAGGAAAGGATTTACTTGGGACTGGCTTTTAGTTTCAGAGGTTTTAGCCTAGTGTCCTCACGGTGGGAAGTGTGGCAGTGTGCAGGAGACATGGTGCTGGAGAAGGAGCTGAGAGTTCTGTTGTATCCAGGTGGGCAGGCAACTGGAAGAGACTGAGACACACTTCCTCCAACAGGGCCACACCCACTCCACCATGGACCTGTGGGGGCCATTTGTATTCAGACTGCTACAGTATGTTTCTGGATGTGCATATATGTACATATGTCTTGTGCATGTGTGGAGGTTAGAGAACAACTTGTGGCAGTCAGCTTTCTTTCCATTTTATTGATTTAGGAAGTTGAACTTTGATTTGGTTGTCCAGCTTAGAGGCAGCCCGCTGCTGAGCTGTTTCTGTCCCTAATTGGGAGGTTTTTGTTGTTTCGCTTTCGAGACAGTTTTCTCTGTGTAGCTCTGGCTGTCTTGGAACTTGTTTTGGAGACCAGACTGGCCTCAAACTCAGAAATCAACTTGTCTCTACCTCTGGAGCTCTGTTATTAAAGGTGTGCCACCACACCTGGTTAGTTTTTTTGTTTATTTGTTTGTGTTTTTGTTGTTGTTGTTTTTCCAGAGAGGGTTTCCCTGTATAGTCTTGGCTGTCGTAGACCAGGCTGGCCTTGAACTCATAGAAATCTGTCTGCCTCTGCCTCTTGAGTGCTGGGATTTCAGGTGTATGCCACAAGGCCTGGGTAGTTGGGAGATTATATTATTGCTTCAGTATTACTACTCATGATAGATATGTTTAAATTGTTTTTCTCATCTTGGATTTGGTAGAACAGTTCTATTTATTTGACATTTTTCTTTTCTTTCTTTTAATTTGAGACAGGGTTTCTCTGGGTAATAGTTCTGGCTGTCTGGGAACTCACGCTGTAGATTGGGCTGGCCTTGAACTCAAAGAGATCCACCTACCTCTGCTTCCCTGAGTGCTGTGATTACAGACATGCGCCACCACTATCCGGCCTCTTTGAGGTTTTTCTGAGTTACTGACAATATGTTTTTGTTTTGTTTTTTTCTTTTAATGTAAGACCTAACAATTTTTTGAATTTTATTGTTATCTACTATAATAGATTCCTTTTCATTTTTAATTTTGTTAATTTGGGTCTTCTCTTTCTTTTGATTAGTTTGGCTAAGGGTTTGTCTATCTTGTGTTTCTTTTCAAAGAACCAGCTCTTTTGTTGATTGGTTGTATGGTAATTTTGTTATTTCATTAGTTTAGGCTCTGATCTTCATCTCTTTCCGCCTGCTGACTTGTTAGTTTTCTAGAGTTTTTTTTTTTTTAAGATTTATTTATTTTATGTATATGAATGTTCTATCTGCCAGAAGAGGGAATCAGTTCACATCACAGATGGTTTTGAGCCACCATGTGGTTGCTGGGAATTGAACTCATGACCTTTGGAAGAGCAGACAGTGCTCTTAACCACTGAGCCATCTCTCCAGCCCCCTGTTTTCTAGAGTTTTAAGGTGCATTGTTGAGCAAGTTGTCTAACTTGTTAAATAGGCACCTAGAGTTATAGAACTAAGGCTACCTTAATCATATCATATATATAGGTTTAGATAGGTTAATGTTTCCATTTTTATTTGACTCTAGAAATGTTTTTCTTGCCTTCATTTCTTAAGGATCATCTACTCATCCTTCAGTGTGTTGTTTAACCTCTTAGATTGTGTATGCTTAAGTGTTTTATTCCACTGTGGGCAAATAGAATGTCATCATTATTTTTGTTTTCCTGTATTTCTTAAGGCTTGCAAGCCTTTAATTCCAGCACTCAGGGAGCCAGAGGCAGCTGGATCTCTGAGTTTGAAGCCAGTTCCAAGACAGCCAAAGCCATCAAGAGAAGTGCTACAGTCTTCTACAGTGCTTGGTTGGAATGAATGTTCTGTCGATGTCTACTATGATGTCATTTAATTCTTAATGTTTCTATTTTTTGGTCTGGGTGACCTGTTAATTGTGTCAGCCACTACTGTTGTGCTGGGGTTAGTCTGTGACTTTATTTGGGATGTGTAATTTTAGAATCATCTTGTCCACTTGATGAATTGTCGTTGTGAAGTGGCCTTTTTCTTTTCTCACTGGTTTGAAGTCAATAACCAGCTGTAGTCCCACCTGCTGCTTCTTATGTCTAAATGATGGGAATACTTTTTCCACCCTAAGGCTTGGGGGAGTGAGTTGCATTTCTTGGGGTCAACAAACAGATGGCACTTGGTATTTTAGATCCAGTCATAATCTGTGACTTTGGAAAGGAGAATTGAGATCATTAATATTCAGAGTAGTTATTAAAGAATATGTATTGGCTTCTGCCACTTTGTTGCTTTTTGTAATGGTTGGTGTTTTCTTTGTCTGGTTTTATCTATTACTGTGTGTGTGTCTTATGTGCATCCATATTACTGTATGTATGTGAGGGTGTTGGATTCCCTGGAACTGGAATTACAGGCAGTTGTGAGCTGCCATGTGATTGTTAGGAATTGAACCTGGGTCCTGTGGAAGAGCAGCCAGTGCTCCTAACCTCTGAGCCATCTCTCCAGCTCGTGGTTTTTTCTTTCTGTGGCCTTGTAGATGGATTTGCTTTCCTCTTCCTTAGATATCTTCTATAAAGCTGACTTTGTGGTCATACATTGCTGTAGTCTTTTTTGTTTTTGTTTTTGTTTTTTGGAGTCAGGGTTTCTCTGTGTAGCCCTGGCTGGCCTGGAACTCACTCTGTAGACCAGGCTGGCCTTGATCAACCTGCCTCTGCTTCTGGAGTGCTGAGGTTAAAGGTGTGTGTGTACCACCACCACCATGCTTATTTAGTCTAATTTAATTATAGAAAATTTTTGTTCTTCTGTTATCACAGAGTGCTTTGGATGTAGTGGAATGGATTGGATTTGTTGTCTTTCAGAACTGAGACCTTCTAGCTTCCAAGTTTCAGTTGCTGTTCTTTTGTTACTGATTGGACTTGCTATTTCATTCTTGTTGCTTTGAGTTTACTTTACTTTCCTTTTTTTTTTTTTATATTTGCTGTTTAAATTATGTTTTGATGGGGGGAGGTTTCTTTCTGCTTGTCTGTCTGTGTCCTGAATGTCTCCTGTATCTAGACTGTCATCTGTCTCTTTCTAACTGGACATGTGGCTATTCACAGTTAAATGTATTAAAGAATAGGTAAGTCCACTAAAGTCATTGTGATAAAATAAAGAAAATTCATAAGGTAGTCACGCTTGTGGTAATGAGGCCTATTCCCCAGGCCTCCACCTAAGATTCCACTCACTGTATCTTTCTGCACCCATGGAATGCAATCTTAGAAATGCTAAAGTGTATAAAATGTGAAAATGGATGGGAGTTGAACTTTTCAGTTCTGTAGTTCATGAAAATAACCAGTAAACCCAGTCTAGAAGCTGAGAGATGCGTGCATGAGCAAAGGAGCAATCTGAGTCTTTTCTGCTCTGTGTGTGGTTCCCCAGCGCCACCTTTTATTCTTCCTCCTTGCTGCTACAGCTCAGGGGGGATCTTGACTGAAGGCCTGCTATATGCCAGATACTAACACAGACAGGTGTTGAATAAGCCACCTGTAAATTAGTTAGGGAAAACTGCCCACAAATAGAGCAGATGGTGAAGAAAATAGATACTTGTGGTGATAAAGGTAGCAAACTAAGAACGGACTGGAAAAGGCCATGCAAGAAAACTAAAGTTCGGAGCACTTAAAATACATCACAATTCTTTGCGAAAGCTTTAGGATTGCTGGGGGTTGGTTTTGTTTTGCTTTAAGAAAAACCCAGAAAAGCTGCCTTCTGACTTTGGTCTTTGTTGAAGACAATGATTGTTCACTGTCCTGGGTCCATTATTAAAGAACAGCTAAGCGCAGATGCTCTTCAGGGCTGGCTACAGGCTCCGCTTCAGTGGAAGCTGTCTCTTTTTCAGTGCTAGGCCATCTCGTCTGTTGCTTTGTCTTGGGAGTGAGGTTCTTCTTTGCTGTTCTTCTGCAGTGTAGTGACATGTGATCCCTTTTATCCTTAAGATAAAATTTTCCCTTGGGAGGAAAAGATGTTTCTTACAGGTGAAAGCTTCCAGACTCCTTGGTTTTGTTTGGGGAACTTTTTGTAATAGATTCATGTGTGGACCTTGTGTGATTCCTTGAGGAATCTTTAGGATGGTTCTGTTTCTGAAAATTTTGTTTTCATATGTTTGTTGTTTCCATTAAATTCCTCATTCTGTACACCAGGCACTTGAAGTATCTATGTCTAACACACAGGATTCTGTTACTATCCCCTTTAAGCCTTAGGTATTCATAGTACTATCTACCATTGTTCCTTGTTTAAATAAGATTTTTTTTTAAAGTTAAAATAGTATTCTCAATAACTCCATTGTGGTTTTGTTTATTATTGCATATGAGGTGGAGTAAATTTAGGTGGAAGATTGACAGCATGTGATATTTGAATAATACCTTACATAATTTGGCATCCATAGCAATGGGGACAAACACAGAGATTGACTTTGACACCAGCATCCCTTCCCCCAAGGATGGGTAGGTGCTTGGTACACTCTGCAGTCTTAACAGTTTCGGCCAACCCTCTCGCCAGTACTTGGTGTGTGCAAGAATAACTGACTGAGCAGTCTTGATTAGGAAAAAAAACAAACCGAAGCATATGTTTCCAATATAGTGTAACAGTTTTCTTCTGATATGGATGAGGAACAGGCTATTTTGCTAACTGTAAATATTTCACATGATAACTTGATTTCAATTAAAAATGATTGTCTATCCATAAAATTGTTTTGTTTGTTTATTTTTGTTTTTCCAGACAGGGTTTCTTTGTGGAACAGCAGAACCCTGGCTGTCCTGGACTCGATTTGTATGTAGACCAGGCTGGCCTTAAGCTCACAGAGGTCTGCCTGCCTCTGCCTCCCAGAGTGCTGGGATTAAAGTCGTGTACCATTACAACCAGCTTTAAAATTGTATTTTTATGTAAACTATTTTTCCAAAGGTTCTTTTTGAGTAAGATTTTCAATTTTTTTTATTCCCATGAAAGTGTTTGTAATGGGTGTGGTAGGTCACAAGATGAAATTGTAAGTGTGATTATAATTCTCACTTTTGCTAGGCTACCAGTATTAACTGAAGTATTTCACAAGTAGTGTTCATATCTAATCCCTTTAGTTGAACAAGTATATATCAGCAGAGCGGCACTAAGTAAACTAAGTAAGCATCCATGTGTAAGGTTCCTATGATAAGAACTCAGGACAGGAAGTTGTATAGCAGAGGTTAGGGTGGGCACTGCTAGGATGCTGATACATACTTATACATAATATATAAATATTTTTTTAAGCATTCTGCCTGCGTGTATGTCTGCACGCCAGAAGAGGGCGTGTCATTACAGATGGTTGTAAGCCACCATGTGGTTGCTGGGAATTGGACTCAGGACCTTTGGAAGAGCACCTCTGAGCCATCTCTTCAGCCCTCTGATACATACTTAATTGCCAGCAAAATTATCGGTATTAGGGGTCATATGGGGATCTTGGATTTGAGAGCTCCTTTCTTAAGGGTTTTTCAGTAGTGAAATAGAGAAGGGAGGCTTCTGGAATGGCAAGGAAGATGAGCCATCACATTAGATAACAGAGCTGACAAAATGTTCTCTAGCCAGCTGTTTGTAAACACTGTCTCCTGATTTTTATATTTTTGATATCCATTATTGTAGGTGTTCAGATTTCTTCTTTAACCATATGACCATGCTATTTAATATACAAGTTAATCAAATCAATCTGTATTTGGTCCACTGTTTCCCTATTGAATGAAGCTTACTTATGAAATGTTTCCTCCTTATTCTTTTTGAAGCTTTCTTACTCCTTGAAGGACTTTAAATACAGTAAACAAGGGTAATAGTATATAAGATAGAGCTGCCTAGTGGGCTTATCTACAATTTTCAAAGTCTTTTGAATTGATTATGGTTTGCTATATTTCTCAGCATGTTTTTTTTTTTCTGTTGTAGAACAAAATCCAGTCTCATAGCAGAGGAGAATACAATGTTTACAGCACCTTCCAGAGCCATGAGCCAGAATTTGACTACTTGAAAAGCTTAGAAATAGAAGAGAAGATCAACAAAATTAGGTGGTTACCCCAGAAAAATGCTGCCCAGTTTTTATTGTCTACCAACGGTAAGTGTGTGTCTTTTATTTTCAAGTGCCCACATGAGCACATGGCCTGTAGAGCATACAGTCCCTCCCTGTACGAATGTAAAGTCTACTTCTTTTGTTTCTTTTCTTGGTTACTTAAAACTTTCAAATTCATGAGTACCAATTTATATTTAGGCCGATTTTTATTCCTGCCTCCTTTGGCTGATCCCAAATACTGAGTTGAATATTCCTTACCAGCAGACATAGAGGAGCACTGTCTGTACTACAGTACTATTGTGAATGTATAATAACCTAGTAATGTAACATGCAGAAGCAGTGCTCAGAAGATGTTCATTTCCTTTCCAAACTCTGCAGAACATGATTTCTGTGCCAAGATCATCTCTAGGAGAAAATCCTTCTTCTTGACTTCTATTAGTTTATCACTTTCTTCTCTATAAGCCACATAGCTGGAAGAAGATTCTTCCCATATTAACTGTACTGTGTAAGGAAAGTTACTAATGAGGGTTAGAGTTGTAGGGGATGTCGGCCAAAATTTGAAGACCTGTATGACAAATTAAGAGTTGAATGATTGTTGCTGGAGAAATGGCTCAGTGGTTAAGAACACTGACTACTATTTCAGAGGACCCAGGTTCAGTTTCTAGCACCCAAAAAAACATCTCACAACTGTCTGTAACTCCAGTTCCAGGGGGATCTGACCCTCACACAGACAAAACACCAATGCACATGAATTTTTTTTTAAAGAATTAAATAAAAGGAGTTGAATTATTTTTTTTTCCTATAAAATATGACTTGGCTCATAATTAGGACCTTGAGATTAAAGAGATGGGGGTGGTATTTGGAGCTCTGGGTGGCATGGTCCACTAAAATTTAGATTAAAACTTTTGAGGCTGACACGTTAGCAGAAATCGCACGTTTTCTCATCTGACTATTAAAAGAAGCAAACCTTAGCACTTACACCTTTCTATTTACAGAGTGTAGGCTCATGACTTCTTAGGGTAACACAGTGGAAGATATTTAGAACTCACTCATCTATCCGGTACTGTTGAATTTCTGGGAATGCAGTCCATAAACATTGCCACTCTTTCTTCCATGACTCTTCAGGACCCATTTTCTCAATTAAATTATAAGTGTGTTATATATTGTGGAGTTCATGTCTTAGAGTGTTTGGTTTTACAGTACAAGGGATTGAACCTAGGGCCTTACACATTGCAAGCTAGGAAAGTACTCTACCACTAACCTCTGTATTCAAGGGTGGGTCCTCCCCACACCCCCTTTTTTGAGACAGGGTCTCACCATGTAGCCCAGGCTTACCTGGAACTTGCAGAGCTCTGTCTTCCTTTGTTTCCTGGGTATTAGGATTAAAGGCATGCATCATAACACCCAGTTACCTCTTTCTTTCTCTCTCTCACTGTCTCTCTCTACATGGATTCTGGATAAGTTTCATATGTTGGTCTTGAACTTGTTTCTGGCTCAAGCCAGCCTTGAACTTGGGATCCTCCTGCTTTCCCCAGGTTGAGATTGCAAGCTTGGGCTGCAGGCTCTACTTCATGGCAGTTCATTTCATAATTTCACTTTTTCTAAGGCAAAGTTCAAGCACAGGCTTTCGAGGGTCCAAGTACAGACAGTAGTGAAGTGAGGCCCAGTGAGTGCTCAAGTCCCATTTCCTTTCCTCTCTGCAGACATTTAGTTACCATTCACTTGTATATGTTCCAGCTTCCATAGTCACAAAGGTGCCACCAAATAAGCATTTCTTTTATTTGGTTTTGAGATGGGGTTATAGGTGTGAGTCACCATGCCCAACTCTAATCAGCCTTAATTTAGGCACTAAGTACTTGGAAGCTGTTTGCAGGGAAGACTACTAGGAGTTCCCACGGCTGGGCCAGGGCTGTGTGATCTGTATTTGTAGGCAGTGGGCAGTATCTGTAAACCCACTGGGTACCACATTTGAGAATACTGGCTAATTTTATAAATTATTTAAGGGCATTGTCTTAGTCACTGTTGTATTGCTGTGAAGAGACACTGAGACCAAGGCAACTCTTAAAAATGAAAGCATTTAATTGGGGGTTTACTTTACAGTTTCAGAGGTTTAGTCCATTGTCATCATGGAAGGGAGTATGATGGCAGGTATGGTGCTGGAGAAGCAGTTGGCAGCTACATCCTGATCCGCAAGTGAGGGAGAAGAAGGGCCATAGGGCAGGTGGACAGGGACTGCATCTGGCATGGGCTTTGGAAACCTCAAAGCCTACCTTCAGTGACACACTTTCTCTAACAAGGCCACTCCTCTTAGTCTTTTCAAATAGTGACACTCACTGGTGAGTAAGTGTTCAAATATATGAGCCATGATTATTGCAAATCACCACAGCCTGATAGAACAGACTGTAAGTTTTTCTTTTGTTATTACTGACATCTAACTAAGACAGAGCTAAGTGATAGCCTGGGGATGCTGGTTGGGGAAGCTTGATGGAAAAATGCTATGGTGTTTTGATCCTGGAACAGAAAAAGGATATTAGGGGAAACATTCAAATCTCAGGAGCACTTTCCTTTTGGTGGTGTTGCACATGGTTTGAAGTGTGTCATTGTTGCATAAGATGTTGACATTAGAGACACTGGGTAAAGTGTGTATGGGAAAACATCTATCTTTGAAACTTTCTATAAGTCTAAACTTAATTCCAAGGGTAAAAATATTTTTTAAAAATAGGCTATTGTGTACATCCTTGAATTATATGGATTTTTGTTAAGGAGCTGAGGATTTGCTTTTAATCAATGTTTTTCAGGCCCCTATTTTGTGTTTAGGGAATCCCTGATGCAAGAGGAGAAAATGCAAATTCAAAAGACTCATGCTATGCCATAAAGGAGGGTAGTGTTCCATAAGATATTCTGGGGCACGATCCCAGGAGCTGGGCCTTGCCACTCTAGCTCAGTAATTGGCAGTGCTGAATCTATTGTATATTTTCAGCCTTTAATATTGAATATGGGGCAGGTGTGCATGCACATACTTGTGCACATTGACGTGTGTTTATACACATCAGACAGTTCTAAGGGTTTGGGAGTTAGAGGCCTGACTTGATAAATAGGCACGTGGATGTGGATTCTTTTTGTTGTTGCTAAGAGTAGCTTGTGCTGGGGTAGGGCTCACTCTTAATTCCAACACCTGAGCTATAGAAGAGTTCTAGGAAGGAGTTCTAGTTTACAGTAAAGTATTAAATGGCATATTTAAAATGGCTTTTCTGTCATAATTTTTTTTCCTGCCTTTTTTGAAGACTTTTTATTCTTTCCCTAGATAAAACAATAAAATTATGGAAAATCAGTGAAAGAGACAAAAGACCAGAAGGCTATAACTTGAAAGAGGAAGATGGAAGGTATAGAGATCCTACTACAGTTACTACACTACGGGTAAGTCCATAATGAAAATGACTCCCAATCCCGGAACAGTGGGATAGAGGAAGGTTACTGAGTTTGAGGCCAGCCTGGTTTTCAGCATGTTTTCTAGGACAGCCAGGGTGGTATAGAGACCCTGTCTTCAAAGAAGGAGAAAATAAAAAAGCCTCTGATTGGATTTTTGTTAGCGTTTGTATAGCCTGGCCCCAAGCAGATGCCATATGGCCTCTGTTCCCAGTCCCGCTGGTGACCGGTTTTTTATGATACATTGCATCTCTGCCATTGAAACAAACAACTCCATAGAGGTCTCACTGCTGTGTACTGGTTTGGGCTTTTGGGGTTGGAGCCTCACTTGTTTCTAAGTGAGCTTTGGAGTTCAGAAAAGTGCAAAGGGCAGAATCTTAACAGTTTGTGCTGAAGATGCTAAGAATAAGAAACCCGCTTTCTTTTTTAGCCTTGTTAATTCAAACCATAAACATTTGCTAGTTTATACCAGAGCTATGATTTGTAAATTACTACTGTTTCTTTCTGGAGAAGAAGGTAGGCTGTTCGGATGTTTATTTTTCTTTCTTTCCAGTTCAGTGCTTAAATAGAACCAAAATCCAACATCAGTGGCTTAAAAAAAAAAAGCCAAAACAAAACAAACAAACCCACTCCTTCTGTTATATTCTATGTACTGATTTCTCAGAAGTGGAATAATGGGCTTCTGAAACTTGAGTACTTTTTAGAAGGATTTTACTTTCTGGGTTTTCGTGTTTTGTTGACAGGTGCCAGTGTTCAGGCCCATGGATCTAATGGTGGAGGCCAGTCCACGGAGAATATTTGCCAATGCCCACACCTATCACATCAACTCAATTTCTATCAATAGTGATTATGAGACCTACTTATCAGCGGATGATTTGCGGATTAATCTCTGGCATCTGGAAATTACAGACAGGAGTTTTAGTATCCACTTGATTTGTTTGTTTAGTTTGGTGTTTGGTAAAGAAATCATATTTGTGCCCATCCATATTACTCCTCTTTCTTTGTGTTAGAGTCCTTTATAGTATATTTCCATCTGTATGGTATCTCCCCATCTCCTCTTTTTTAAATAATTAAAACTGGGAAAAAGTAAACTTAATAAGAAAATAAATATCAGGTGAGCTAATCCTAAAGTAGAATTTATGGAGTTATAGAAAATTTCTTTTTTGTGCCTATGAAAATTTAAATTGAGTGTTTTGCTACATTTGTGCAGTATTTAAGATTTTAATTACAAAAATAACTCTCATTGAAGTTGGAACATGAAACTAATGTAAAGATTTATTACTGCTCATGTGTGACAGTGCTGTCTCATAGTGCCATCATTCAGTGAGCTGAGGCTGGAGGAGCAGGAGTTCTGGGAGAGCCTGGGCTACATATATGGTAGGAAGTTTTAATAAAAAAAGAAAAAATACAAAATGCGTTTTAATATTTCTGGGGTAGCTCACATAAAGTTTATTGAGAAGAAATACTTAATCTTAGTTATTTGCCCTTTTCCAAGTGGAGATTCCTTAATGAAATGCCATCTAGATATTGTGGATATCAAGCCTGCCAATATGGAAGAG
This sequence comes from Pachyuromys duprasi, assembly GCA_028658305.1. NCBI lineage: Eukaryota > Metazoa > Chordata > Mammalia > Rodentia > Muridae > Pachyuromys > Pachyuromys duprasi. The sequence goes on along the minus strand of CM053745.1, from coordinate 16,504,308 downwards.
CTCACAGAGGTGATAACAGCTGCAGAATTTCATCCCAACAGTTGTAACACATTCGTGTACAGCAGCAGTAAAGGAACTATTCGGTTATGTGACATGAGGGCATCTGCGCTCTGTGACAGACATTCTAAATGTAAGTCCGTTTCTGCCCTTTCTTCACAATGGCTGTCTGCTCAGTCTTGTCTTGAGCCTGTGTGTCTGGTACTCCACAGGAGGCACGGGGTGGGGGAGGGGGGGTCTGTTGGGGATAGAGGTGTAGTTGAGCTCTCCAGCATTGGATACAAAGCTTCCTTCCTTTCTTCCCTTCTTATTCTTCACTCTTTAACCTTTTGAACTTACCAGGAAGGTTTCCCCTCTCCCCCAGGAAAGGATTTTTGTCCTTATAGAATGTTGGGGAAACACTGGCTTTAAAATGGGTGAGGCTGGAGAGATGGCTCTGCAGCTAAGAAGAGCGTGGCAGCTTACAGCTCTCTGTAGGTGGCTTCAGTTCCAGGGGATCCAACACCTTTTTCTGCCACCCTTAGACACTGCACACGCATGGTGCACTTATGTACGTGCACATATACACACCATACACATAAAATAAAAGTAAATTTATTTTAAACAGAAAAAAGGGGTGGTGGTGTTGTCAAAATTATTTTCTTGGCTTTGGTTACATTACAGAACTCAGATGTGCCAGTTAACAAAATCCTAGAAATGTGTATGGGTGGGCATGTGGTGGTTTCCAGAGTGACAGTCTAGAGACAGTGAGAGGTTGTGCACTGAAGTAAAAGTCCATGAGAGTCCTGTGTACAGTCAGACGCCTACCTTATTAGCAGAGGTCTGCACTTCGTAGTGATCAGTCATTTTCTCAAAAGACTTTGTGAGAAAACATGTCCCCCAAGCTGGCAAAATGTTTTAATTTTTCTAGATTAGCCTGTGATTCTGCCTTTCTTGTGTGGCTATTTTAAAAAATGATTTATCCAAGCACACATATGAAACCTTTTCCCTGTGTTTTCAGTGTTTGAAGAACCTGAAGATCCCAGCAACAGATCATTTTTTTCTGAAATCATCTCCTCTATTTCTGATGTAAAATTCAGCCATAGTGGTCGCTATATGATGACTAGAGACTATTTGTCAGTCAAAATTTGGGACTTGAATATGGAAAACAGGCCCGTGGAGACATACCAGGTATTTGCAGTTTGTTTCTTTTGAAGAGTGTGTACCTGTGGAAAGTACATTCGGGTGCTTCTTACAGGTTGTTGGAGTGGTACACAGGTCACCATTAGCTGTTCTCTCAGCCATGAGTGGGTTACTGTTGCCTGTGTAGAGCGTGTATTATCTGTTCAGGGTTACATGTAAACCTTATTTTGTTATTCATGTAGTACAATACTGGTTTGTTACTTTATCCATGGAAGTGAGAAGTGTGGGCAGGACCAGGGCTGGGGAGAAAACTTAGAGGGCACACTCCAGACAGTGTAGAGTGATAGTGAAACAGAGTGTAATTAAATCTGACCTACCAAGTCATGACACTCCCTTTTGCTGATTAGCATCTCAGCAGATGGCTTTAGGAGTTGCCTCTCCAGTGCAGAATCTAAGTTCAGGATTCTCTCTCCATCAGCCAGCTTCTATCCTTGACCCATAACTGTGACATCAGAGGCAGATGAGACTGAGGGGCAAAGTGCAGCTCAGGACAAGGCAGCTGGGCTTGTGGACCAGGGTTTAGAAAGCAGTCAGATTATTCTGGAGCAGACTCAGGAAATTGGCAGTGCATTCAGAAAAATTAGACACACACATAACCTTCTTAGGACTCTTGACTTTCCAAACCTCAAATACGTTGCATTGAAAACAAATCAAGCTGGGCTCAATAGCGAATGCCTTTGATCCCAGCACTTGAGGAGGCAGAGGCAGGCAGATCTCTGAGTTTGGAAGATAGATAGCCAGGCTACACAGAGAGACCCTGTCTGGAAAACAGAATCAAAGAGAAATAGTGCTTTGTTTTCACAGTGTTAGCAACTGTTGTCTACAATAATTAGAGCTACATTTATTGTCTTCCCCATGCATGGCAGCGAGAGTAGCTTCATGGTCTTCTCTTGTTCCAGGAAAGCTGCACCATTGTACAGTGCTGAGCATTAGGGCCTGACCTACACGCTGCTGGACTGGTTGGTCTTCTGCCTGTAGAATCAGATTAACAATTGAGAAACGGGGTCACATCATGGCAGAGCTGTTGCATTTGTATGCTCATCTTCCTGGCTTCTGTGGACTGGAGGCTATTTTTGATGTTTCTGTTTCTTCCCACTAATTCTGTCCCAACCCTAGGACAGTTGAAATCCTGGATGTTAGAAATTTTTACTTGATGTCATATAGACATGACTGGAATCAGTCGCCTCTGTCAATTTATATCAAGTGAAGTGGACATTTACAGTGAGTTTAGGCCTCGGTGTGCCGATCCACACATGTAATCCCAGAATTCTGAAACATGAAGCAGACAGGTTCTTAGAGCCCCTAAGTTTGAGGCAAACCTGGACAACATAAATAAAATAGAAGGTGCCCACTGGTGGGTTTCATTTTCTCTTTCCAGCAAAAAGGGAATGGCTAATAATTAACACTTCTTTCCCCTTCAGTCTCTGCAAGCACTGAGGAATGTCTTTATAGTTAGTGCTATCACCATGGAAGTGTGCCATGCTTTGACTGCCTTTTAAATAGCACATTTACTTAACTTTCATGTTTATTAAACTTATTTTCCAAAATTACCCTTTCTGTGAAACACTAGTAAGTGTAGAATTATAATTCAAAAGAGAGACATGTTCGTTGGCTTTCTATATTGAATAAGTAATATAAAGCAACACTCATTTTAGTGTATTTATTTCTGGGTGTGCCCTGTACATGCATAGCACACATGTGGGAGTCAGAATAACCTACAGGATTCTGTTTTCTCTTTCTACTATGCATATCTTGGGAATCAAACTCAGTTCTTCAGGCTTCATGACAAAGCATTACCCATCAGCCATCTATTGAATTTTTATTGGATAAATGTGGGTAAATGAAAGGAGACTGGGATTGACAGCTGAGAGAAAACAATTTAGCACTAAGCCAAAGCCTTTCCTTACTGTATATTTAACTGAAAATAATAGGTCAAAGTTAAGTTTGTGCTAGAAAATTGGTACTTAAAGAGAAAGGAAGCAGCATTCTTACCAGTAGTGGTGGACTGAGTGCTGAGAAGTGAAAATGAAATTCTGCTGAAAGTTCGTTCTTTTATTAGTCTCTTAACTGCCATTTTCAAATACCTTTTGACTTAGATGTTTTCTCAGTTACTGTTTTATTGATGTGAAGAGACAACATACCACAGCAACTTAGAAAGGAAAGCATTTAAACAGGGTGGTACCTTTAATCCCAGCACTCAGGCAGAGACAGGCAGATCTCTGAGTTCCAGGCCAGCCTGGTCTTCATGGTGGACAGGTAGGCATGGTGCTAGAGCAGTAGCTGAGAGTTGGATCTGATTCACAAGCAAGAGGCATAGAGAGACAGGTCCTGGCATGGGCTTTTGATACCTCAAAGCCCACCCTCAGGTGGCATACCTCTTCCAAAAGGCCACGCCACCATATCCGTTCTACACCAACTGTGGACCAAACATTGTAATATGTGAACCTATGAGGAGGGCTGTACATTCTTATTGAGTAATCACAGATGTTTCATTTATGCTTATCAGGGTGCATTGCAATGCGCAGAAAGGTAGTTTCCCTCAGTTGTATCACAGGGAAATATGCCTGTGTGAGTTTGTAAGGCATAAGAGAATTACAGTTAGAGGTGTGTATGATTCTATACACACATTCTTTAAGTACATGAATGTTTAGTCTGAGAGAAAAATGAAGTGAACTGAGTATCTATTTTCTCTATAGGTACATGAATACCTCAGAAGTAAACTTTGCTCACTGTATGAAAACGACTGCATATTTGACAAATTTGAATGTTGTTGGAATGGGTCTGACAGGTAAGGGAAGAAACTAGCTATTTCATCCCTCTTGTTAGTTACACTACGTAAAAATATGGCTTTAATTTTTTGATAGACATGAATCATTCATTTTTCTTCCAGGTACTTGTGAAATAAATCTAGTAATAATAGATAGAGCCATAATGACAAAAACTAAGCATTGATTTTCAAAGTAAATCCAAAGCAAAAGAAATCTAGAGCAAGAAGTGACAGGTAGTTAAATTATTATTTTAACGTCTTGTTTTCCCCTTCCCTTTTATTGTTAGTCAGGTACAGTGTGTGACTGTAGTCCCACCTACTTAAGGCAGCTGAGACCAGGGGATTGTTTGAGCTCAGAAGTCAGAGGCCAACCTGAGTAACACTGACTACTTTTCGGAAACATTTAAAACAAAGTAGCAACTGCAATGCCAGCAGTTAGTTAAAAGGATAGATTTTTGTTTGGTTGCTACTTTACTGTTTGGAGAACTGTTTTGGCAACAGCAGATACTTGATACAGTGTTGTGCTTCCCTGTCTGTTACTGCTCAGTTAACTTCACAGAAGTAATAATTTGTACGTTATTGCAAGCACTTTGTGCTTACTGTGTTCCAATTAAAACAGCATAATTTTCAAGTTACTTTAGTCCATATCTAAAGCAGTTAGAGGTCCTGTATTTGGCAGTAGTTGTGTTTTTAAAAACTTGATAGATTCAGATTCCTTGGTGTTAGATGTTACAGAGAACTCTGGAACTTGGGATGCTTGCCTTTTATCTAATTTGTAAGTTATAATTACCTGAGTTTTACATGAGGCCCAATAATAGGCTGGCCACACTGCTCACAGGCCTGCTGTGGGTAAGCACCTGTGATGTCACTGCTAATCTTGAAGCCAGGAAGGACAGATGTGAAGAGAACATATTGGTGTGTAAGGGTGGCAAATTGTACAGCCAGTTTCTCCTTAATTCCTCCCATTATGAAGGAAGTTGTTTTCAACATTGAGAACCCTTTATGATCTCCTGGCATGGTGGCACACACCTGTAATCCCAGCTCTTGGGAGGCAGACACAGGCGGATCTCTGTGAGTTTGAGGCCACCTTGGTCTACAAAGCAAGTCCAGGACAGCCACTACATAGAGAAATCCTGTCTCAGGGAAAAAAAAGAAAAAGAAAAAAAGAACCCTTCCTGGGAGCAGGCAGGGTGACCGGTGGAGCAAAAGGCTGCCGAGCCTGACAACCTGAGTCGGATCCCTGGAACCCACAAGGGAAAGGACAACCAACTTCTAAAGGTTGTCTTCTGACCTCACAACACACACACGCATACCCTAAGTAAATGTAGTTGAAAGAAAGTTAGATTTTTGAAATATTCCTTTCAAATTATTTATTGAAAATTTCAAACTATTTCTTGTGGTACTTCTTTTACTTTTATGTGTATATTTGCCTGCATATATATGTAGCGTGTTTGTGTTTGGTGCCTGTGGAGGCCATATCTCCTGGAACTGGAGTAAAAGATGGTCATGAGCCACCAGGGGTTGCTTGGTACAGAAACATGGGCCTCTGTAAAAGCAGCAAGTGCTTTTAGCCACCAAACCCTTCCTAGTCCCCACACCGCTTCCTAAAGGATAGAGACCCTATCTGCCACAGCTTGTGGCCTCCGAGCAGCTTTGTCAGTGATCCACCAGGAAGTCTCAATTCCTTCATGGCAAAGAAAGGCCTGCTGTTGATGTCATGTCTCATATTTTGTTCTCTTTATTCTAGAAAAGTCCTTCAGTCTTTTCATAACCTGGGCGTTTTGTGTTATACAATAGCATACTTATTTTATAGACTTTCTCAGTGTGAGCATTGCATTTCCTCATTAAATACAGGTTATGTACAAATCTTAAAATTAAGCTGGGGGGTACCAGCTTAATTCCCCCCCTCCCCCCAAGACAGGGTTTCTTTGTGTAGCCCTGGAATGTGGATTATTTTTAAAGAACCATTTTTAAAGTTTCATTTTTGTCAGGGACATGTACCAATTTGAATTTGAGATTATCAGTTCTTTGAGGGATTGATATTCCGAATAGAGGATAATCCTTTGTGACATACATTAGCTGACCAGTTCCCAGTGTCTTACACCCCGTCACTATAGAGACCATTTGACTGTCGGAGAAAGGTGGGTAAAATAGGAAAGGTTTCAGATATCAAGATTTGCTTTTAAAGAAGTTTAGTGAAAGTTGAACAAGTGTTTAAGATATTTGCAGAAAATAGGTCTGTTGGCACAGAACCTGTAACAACTGCATTTAGAAGGAGGAGGACAAGTGGGCCAGGAGCCCAAAGCCATCGTCCACTACTTAGTGACTTTTGAATCCATTGTGGGTGTCACGAGAATACAAAAAAAAATTGTTTTATGTCACAGTTCGATACCTTTCTCTTACGATGTTATTTTCTTGAGCAGGTTTTTTTATAATCATTCATGAAACATCTGCACTTGACATACAGATACACGCATATTATCCCTGCAAGTAGGAATGTTGGGCCAGGAAGGTTATGATTTTGAGGCCAGTCTGGGCTGCATAATGAGCCCTTACCTCAAAAAAGAAAACAAAAGATTATCTGGCAAGTAAAACAGGTCATAATTGCATCATGAAACATTGCTTCCTTAGAAACACCTTTTTTTTTAAATGGAGGAGGTTAGAATGTTATTTGTAGAGGTTAGAATGAGTTCTGTAGGTTGCTCCTTCTGGAAGCTCCCTAGTTTTGTTGGCCCTACAGTTATAAAAATTAATTCAATAGAGTTAACTCATACCAGGAAGAGAATTGTACTTGAATGCTATTAGCTTTGTTCATTTTTTTTTTTTAATTTGATTTTTGGGAAGAGGGTTTGAATGATTTTGGTTTGTTTTTAGTAACCACTGTGTCTTTAACTCAAGTATAAGCATAGAGAAGTTGCTTCTTTTAGAGTACTGGGCCAGGATGGCTACTGATTTGTTACAGTAAACAGTCACTTGTTAACATGTTTGACTGCTTGTTCTACTTTACAGTGTTGTGATGACTGGATCCTACAATAATTTCTTCAGAATGTTCGACAGGAACACAAAGCGGGATATAACCCTAGAAGCATCTCGAGAAAACAATAAGCCTCGCACAGTTTTGAAGCCACGCAAAGTCTGTGCAAGCGGCAAACGAAAGAAAGATGAAATAAGTGTTGACAGCCTAGACTTCAACAAGAAAATCCTTCATACAGCCTGGCACCCCAAGGAGAACATCATTGCTGTAGCAACTACAAACAATCTGTACATATTTCAAGACAAAGTGAATTAGGCTGGCATTCCTAGCAGAGGAGCCACGTCCTGCTTAGTGAGATAGTTGAATCTAGCATTCATACCTATAAGAGAGCGGTCCATTGTGGCACCCCTTTCCAGTGTTTGACAGTGTGCCATTCAACAACACATTTGATAGCCACATGGAGAAAGCTGTGTGGAAGCATCCCGGGCTGTTTTCCATGTCTGCTAGCCATTTAGGGAAGGGAAGGGCACTTTTAATTTAATGACTTCTTGCACCATCTTGCCTGGTGGACTGGACTGGACTGTGTCAGCATTGATGTACTCCACTTTTTATGCCTTCCATTGTGATGACGTCAAACACAGTGAGCGCCTTCAGTCATGCTATGGGATTTGTACCCTCATTACTGTATCATTTGTGGGGTGCACCCCTCCCCTCTTTTTTAAATTAAATACAGCTCATTCTTACTGTGGCTTGTAGCATTCCTCCTCTCTGGCCTCCTGGACTCTTCCCCTCCATCTCTTACCCTTGCCCTTTCCACCTGGTCTTGGTGGTGGCATATTAAAAAAAGGAAGAACGAAAGCACACAAAATGAGTCAGTTTGGGGTCAGTGGTAACGGGGGTATGTGTTACGAACAAATGTTTTAATAACAGTTTGCTGTAATCACTCCTTGCCATGTCTGGCACTGAAAATAAGGAAAAAAAAACTACTACTGAATAAAAGTGACAAAGAATGGAGAATCTGGTTTTCTTTTTCTTTTTCATCTACCTCTTTAAAACAACATTTTGTGTCATATCCCTGGGTGCAATGAAATGAAATGGGTTTCTATTGTCTTGGGTTTTTTGTGAGCTATTTTTATCAAGTGTTCTTTTCCATGGAGCCTCAGAGAGGGCCATGGTTCTGTGCATCCATGTGCTGAACATGTATTATTGTTAAGGGTTCAGTCTAGACATGCTGGAGAGTTCTGTTTTTGTGCTTAAACTCATCTGTTAACCAAGCTGCTGTAAATGAGAACCACGGCTGTAGAGCTTCACTCTGAAGTCTTCCAGTGCTTAATTTCATTGCCTTAGGAAATACCAAGCAGACAAGTTGACTCTCCTCACTTTTCAGGTGCAATAGAGTGGAATTCCATCTGGAAGTAACTTGGTAGATGAAACCCGATGCTGCACTAAAGCGCTGTTTTGTACTGATTGCTGTGGAATCAGAATGAATTGTACTTTGCCATAGATATGTCTTTTGTTTTGGTTTTCCAAAGGTATACTCGGGACAAGCTTTTAAAGGTACAGTGCTGTATGGACTGCAACAGCTGCATAAGCACCACATGTGTTACCCCACAGTGTCCCACTGCTGAGGCCCTAGCCAAAGATGGAGAGTGCCCCAGTTAGCCTGGGGTGGACCTTGGTCAGTCCTGCAGGAAGCTTTATGGAGAGAGAATGGACTTTATTTTTTAAAATATGAATGAGCAGGCATTTATATGAGAATGGTAGTATATTTTGGTTGAACAGTGATATAACAATGTTGAATTTAGAGGACTCTGTGTGCTTAATATATTTTCCACTGCCTATTGTTCTTCAAGTAATGAAAAATGATTAAACAGCTCCACCACACTTCCCTCTGCACTTACACAAATATTATGTCTTGTACGTTAACATTTTTAGCACACAGGAGAAATTTTATGTAATAAAGTTACTGTATCTTTTGAAGTTAAATTTGAATTTGTATTTAAACGATGATATGTCTAATGATTCTTAATGGCACTTTTACTAATTTATTTGGGAACTTTGGGTGCATTCTTAGTCTGCATTTATTTATTCCATTGGCTTGTAAGTGGGAGTTGTCCATCCAGAAGGGTCAGAGGTACTGATTTTTGATTGGTTAACTTTGAAGATCTTTTGGGATGGTGGCTTCCCTGTGGTTTGGCTTTGAACCAACAAGCAGTTATTACTTATTTTAAATCAAATGGTAGTTTTTATGATTCACATCCATCACTCTAAGGGTTAGTTTTATATAGTCAAACAACTGCCAAACTTAAAATGCCTATCAGGAATGCTATCATAAGCTATTGTAATATCTTGTGTTTTTTTTTAAATTTCTTTGGTGTAGCAAACTATAAGCCCAGCCACTCATTTTATATGGTCAACTTTTTATTAATAAAAATTATAGAATAAACTTAGTCTTGTCAACTTGGTTGTATTTTCCTAATCTCTTGCTACCAGTACACATAGTTTAGCCTCTTGGCATGTTTTTGAAGTGCTAGTATGGGACAGTTCTCATCCTGTTAAGTTAGTTTTCACTTGGTGGCTGGGCAGTAAGAATAGCTAATTTATAGACCTATAATACACTTACATAACAACTCCTTGGTATTTCCTCAGAATTAAAAAAGATCATGAACTTTTTTTCTTGTTAGAAATTAAGGTTTTTTTTAACCCCTAAATCTTACTCATGGTGGTGTTTTGTCATGTTTCATTATTATGTGTGTGCATGTGTGTGGAGGTAGAGGTCAGCTTGCAGAAATTGCTTCTTCCATCATGGATTCCAGGATTCAAACCGCAATTCATCGGCCCTGCATCCCATCAGCCCTAGAGAAATGCAAACACAGTCACATGTTATTTTTATTGTGTTGGTGTGATTGTTTTTAGGAAATTGTATGTGAAGCTAAGCAGTGCTGGCAAAAGCATTTCTAGTGAAACTTAGACCAATTAATTATTTAGGAATATCCATCTTTTCTACCCCCTATGATTTCAAATAGGAACAAATTTGCACTGTCTCTTCCTAACCCCATCAAAAATTGATTGGTCACTGGGCCAGAATCAAGATGGCTCGATGGATGAAGGCACTTGGAACCAAACCTAATGATCTGAGTTCAATCCCAGGAACCTAGGGGAGAGAAGTGACCTCCACACCTGCATATCCATTCTTTTCACACACACTAAATGTGAAAAAGAAGGTCTGGTGTGGTGGCACACACCTTCAGTCCCACCACAGGAGAGAGAGGCAGGCTAATCTCTTGAGTTCAAGGCCAGCCTAGACCACAAAGCAGGTTCTATAGCTACCGGTGGAATTAAGTGTATCTAATGAGTCTTAATTTTCTTGACTATTTGAGAACCCATTTCAGGTGTCAATCTGTCAACTGGAGAGTTGAGGCTGACAGTTTCTTACACAGCATTCTTAAGTCTTGGCGATTGACCCTACTTCATTTTAGATCTGTACCTGTGAATAGAAACATTGCAATGAACTATTAGGTGAGATGTCCAGTCAGCCTGAAGGTGTTCTCAAATGCTTAAGATACTGGGCAATTTGAGTTTCAGTATTTCTGATGGTGTAGGCTGTGTGACCCAGTAGCTCTCTGTTTGAATTAGAGACTTTATGGATTTAAAGTTAACATGACATCCCATCGCCTATAACACCTTGCGTGTTACATGGACATCCACAAAACTTTGAAGTCCACAAAATTCTTCAAGCAGAAAGTTAATTAAACTGGTATAGAAAGACTTAGAAATAGGATCAGCAACAGGTTATTTGGGTAATTTCCCACTAGGGGGCAGTAGTTAAATCTTGATCAGCTGTTGTGATCTGTTTTGGGGACTAAATAGACAGGAGAGCCAGGTTTCTGATCTAGGAGAGACCCATTAAAACCCATACCAGGTCAAGTGAAGGCTAATTCTAAAGTGTGCTTACATCCAGGGTAATATCCTATTCGATGAGACACTGCATTGAATGTAGAGCAGAGATAGACAACTGATGTTTGGAATGCACCAGCCTCTCTGGAAAAGAACTCACCATTCATCCCTTGCAAAGGCAGATCCTATGCACCCTGTTACAAGACCACAATCTTCATGCACATGTGTGCTGAGTCAATGACAAATGTGTGTAAACTCCATTCTTTGGATGGCTAAAAAGTGCTTAAGCAGAGAGGGCGTTCACTCACCTTAGTCTTGTTTTTCTGTAGGAACTGGTGCTATCCAATATGAGCTTAATGCCTTACTATTTCTCCCCCTGGCATTTTGAGCAGATTCCCATGTTGAGATTTTGTTTTACTAGTAAGACATGGCAGTGCACACTTTTAATCCCAGCACTTGGGAGGCAGAGACAGGCAATCACTGTGGGTTTGAGGCCAGTCTGGTCTACAAAGTAGTTTGACAGCCAAGGCTACACAGAGAAACCCTGACTCGAAAAACAAAAACCAAAATTAAAAAAAAAGACTTTGCTTTGAGACAAACAGTAGTCTTGAACTCATGATTTTCTTGCTTCTCTGTCTTCCAAGTGCTGGGATTACAGGTGTATGCTGGTGGCTGACTTTCAAGTATTTTCTGTAAACAGAAGCTTCTTGCCTGCATAGCCTCACTTGTGTGTATGCTCCTTGGCCAGTTCCTGTTGCTGATTTCTGTGTTTATTTTCAAGTAGATGTTGGGATAATAAGCTTACCTGGCTCAGTATAAAAATTATTAGTGTACAGTCCTAGAGACCTAGGACAGGTGAGATTTAAGATCTGGGACATGTTTGCAATAATACTTTCCAAAATACCAAGAGCTTGGGTCATAATTATTTCACCCATGTTTTCACATCCATTAACTGAGCAAAAACTGTGCTTTCGTTTTTATCAGTTTGAGATAAGTAGGGTGTGGTGGGGCACACCTGTAAGAGCAGCCTTGAAAAGAGGAAGGATCAGGAGTTCAAAGGCATCTTAGCTATACTGGGTTCCTGGCCATCCTGGATTATAGGAGACACTATCATAAGGGGGGAGGGGCAGGAACTAGAGTGTTGGCTCAGCCATTAAGAGTCTTTGTTGGTCTTTTGGAGGATATGGGTTCAACTCCTGGCACCTACATGGTGGATCATAGCTATCTGTGATCCCAGAACCAGAGGAATCCAATGCCCTCCTCTTGCCTTGGAGGGTGCATCATCCACATGGTGCATATACATACAAACATACATACATACATGCAAGCAGAACAGTCACACAAAGTCTGAGAAACAGAAAACAATGCAACCCAGTTTATGTTTGTGTGCTCTGAGTTCCTAGTCTGGATATAAGACCTTTACAGGGTATGCATCATAAAGTACATTCTCAATATGAGGCTCGTTCCTTTTCATTCCTAATGGGTCTTTTGAAAAGTGTCTTCATGCTTATAATTTTATTACATTTATTATTTGAGAGAAAAGGAGACATGTCTGTAGAGGTCAGAATAGGATGAGGGTATCTACTTTGCAATATATACTATAAGTCAGTCTCAGGTGCATAAAAAATATTTAGACATAAAATGAGAAAATCCACAGAGGAATGTTTTAATATTTGCATTATGCCTTTATAATTATAAAGATGGACGTATCTATCTAGGTTAAAAATACCTAAAAGGTGATTTTATTACATTTTATTTCTCTTCTCTCCTTCTTTCCCTCTCTATGTGTGTGTCACAGTGGACAGATGGAAGTCCATGGACAAGCTATGGGAATGGGTTCTTTCCTACTATGTGAATCCCAGGGATCAAATTTAGTAGGTAAGTGTAGGCTGCAAGCATGGTTACCACCCTGAGTCATCTCAGCAGAAAAGCAGGGTTTGTTTTTGTTGTTAAATGCAAAGGAATGTTTGACTGTATGTATCTCTGTGTACCATGTGTGTGTCTCATGCCCTCAGAGGCAAGAAGACAGCGCTGAACCCCTTGTGAACTAGTTATCACGTAGGTATTTTGAACACAATCTGAGACTTGGCAAGGGCAGCTAGTGTGCTTAACTCCTGAGCCATCCCTCCAGGCCCTGAAAGCAGTTCTTAATTCTCATGGTTGGTTCTTTTTTTTTTTTTCTATTCTATTATGGATTATGTTTTTGGGTGTCTTCTAACATTTTTGCTGAATTCAAAGTGACAAAGACTTATTTTTAGTGCCTTTCAGGTTTTACATTTAGGTCTATGACCAATCTGCGATGTATAAAACACAAAAGTTTGAGAACAGTGGCCGAGGATCATTGTTCTTAACAATATTCTTTAAAAAAAAAAAAAAGATTTATTATTTATACAGTGTTCTGCATTCATACCAGAAGAGGGCACCAGGTCTCAGTATAGATGGTTGTGAGCCACCATGTGGTTGCTGGGAATTGAACTCGGAACCTCTGAAGAAGAGCCAGTGTTCTTAACCTCTGCATCATCTTTCCAGTGGGCCCCCTCCCACAATATTCTTGAAATTCAATTGACTATATACTTGTGAGTCTATGTCTGAACTACTCCATTAATATACAGGTCTATGCTTTTCTCAACACATTGTCTTGATTACTGTAGTGCATAAATCTTGAAATAAATTAGTATATGTGAATAATTTAAAAAAATTATTTGGCTATTTTAGCCCCATTCCTCCTTTTTTCTCTTTTCAAAACTGGAGGTTGTTCAGAGATTTTTTTTCATGGACGCTAGAGAGACAGTTCAGGAGTTAAGCAGACTGGCTGCTCCTACAGAGGACCAGAGTTCAGTCTTCAGCACCCACATGGGTGATTGGCAACTGCCTATAATTACAGTCCGGGGTATCTGATTCCTCTAAGCCTCCGTGGGTACTGCCCTCACACACACAACCCCATATTCAGACATGCACATATATTCATATTTTTAAAAAGATTTTTCAGTAGATTTAGGCACGTGCCCCAAAGAGAAGGGCACTTAGAAAAGTATATAGCCAACTGTGTAATCGTCTTTATGTACCTTTATATATGGTTTTTGAAAATGTGTATTAGCATTATTTTGAACTTTTTCCCACAATGCTGAGGAACAAACCCAGGGATGCATGCCTTCATACACAAATTTTTGTTTTGTTTTGTTTTTGAGGCTCTCACTATATAGTTCTGCCTGTCCTGAACTCAGTATGTAGACCAGGATGGCCTTAAACTCACAGATTTACCTGCCTCTGACTCCTGAGTTCTGGGGCTCATGGTGTGCCACCACACCTGGTGATAATATGCTTTCTTCTCTAGATTGAATTGTTGTACACTTGTTTACCAGGGAATGCAGGTATCTCAAATATCAGAGAACTGAATACTCAGGGTTCTGCTGGAGTGTTATATTCATTTTTGTACATCAATAAAGAGAAAAAGCTCTCTTTTTTCCCCCTGTCTCATCCTTACTTTTTGCTATAAGCAGCCAACTCCTCAAACAGAACACTTCTTGAAATAAAACATGCTTCAATAGAAGTGATTGAAGTTATTCAGAGTATATATTTCCTCTGATCAAAATATAATTAATTTTTATTTACACCTGAAAATCAAGGTTGGGGAGATGGCCTAGTGGATAGTGACAAAGAAAACATTTAAAAATACATAAAGCTTTTGGAAGAAGCATCTAAAAGTGAGCTGGAGAGATGGCTAAGTGGCTAAGAGTGCATACTTCTCTTGCAGAGGAAGGACCTGAGTTGACTTCCCAGCACGCATATGGGGTGTGCCTAGAGCCACTTGTAACTAGCTCAAGGGGGATCTGATGTCTCTGACTTCTATAGCACCTTCACTATTGAACATAACCACACACATAAACATAACTAAGAGCACTAAGTATTTTGTTGTTGTTTTAAGTAGGTTGTGTGTGTGTGTATGTGTCTGTTTTTCCATAGCCCTGGATGTCTTGGAACTGGCTCTGCAGACTAGGCTTGTTTCTGCTGGGATTATAGGCATGTGACATCATTCCTGGCTAAAAAGAAAATTTAAATTTAAAAAAGAAGCGTCTAAAAGAAAAATGGGGCTGGGAATAAAACTATGGGGGTAGAGTACTTTTAAAAAAATCAACACAGATTGTGAAATATGGGGGGAAGTTGTGTGCAATCCGCAAGCTGGTGGTGATGGTGCACACCTTTGATCCCAGAACTTGGGAGGAAGAAGCAGGCGAGGCAGACCTTTGAACTGGAAGCCAGGCCTATTCTTCAGAGCAAGTTCCAGGAAAGCCACGACTACCTAAACAAACTCTGTCTTCAAAAAGCCAAAACAAACAAACAAACAAAGAACAAATAAAGAGGCAAACAAACAAAAGAAGCTACATCTCAGCGAGGCATGGTGGCTCACCCTTGTAATTCTGGCACTCAGGAGGCTGAGGAATTGTCAAGAGCTGGAGACCAGACTGAACTTGATAGTGAGTTGCAGACCAGCATGGGTTATAAAGTGAGACCTTGTGTCAAAAAGGCCAGTAAAAAGATTGGTAGATATTTATCATTGGGTCAATTGGCTACAAAGTTAGGAAGACTCAAAGACAAAGAACTTACAATATGATAAGTTTATTCCAGGAGGATTAAGGAAGAATCTACATGTAAAACTAATTCTAAGAGAGAATTAGCTATACAATACATTCATTTAAAAATATTTATTTATTATGAATACAATATCTGTCTGCATGCACACCTGCACACCAGAAGGTGGCACCAGATCTCATTATAGATGGTTGTGAGCCACCATGTGGTTGCTGGGAACTGAACTCAGCACCTCTGGAAGAACAGCCAGTGCTCTTAACTTCTAAGCCATCTTCTCTAGCCCCTACAATAAATTCATAATCTTAAAAAATATTATTTCTGGGGCGGGAGTGATGGCTGAGCAGATAAGCACTCTTGCATAGGACCTGAGTTAGATTTTCAAGTCTGGGTGGCTCACAACTTCCAGGAAGTCCAGTACCAGGGTGATCTGATACTCTGGCCTCTGAAGGCACTTTGGCTCCAACACACAGGTAGGTAATTTATAATTAAAAATAAATCTTAAATTATTGTGTGCATGTGTATGATCTATAGAGGGAGGGCCCACGCCAAGTGCATTTGTGGAGGTCAGAAGACAACTTTCTGTCTTCCATGTTAGCTTTCTGTCTTCCATGAGTTCTGAGGAACGAACTCAATCTCCAGGATTGCACAGCAAGCGCCTTCCTTCTTTTTTTTTTCCTTTTCTTTTAAAGATTTATTTATTGTTTCTTATATATACAGTGTTCTGCCAGCTGCATGCCAGAGGAGGGCACGAGATGTCCTTACAGACGGTTGTGAGCCACCATGTAAAGGTTGCTGGGAATTGCACTGAGGACCTTTGGAAGAGCAGCCAGTGCTCTTATTCTCTGAGCCAGCTTTCCAGCTTGCAAGTGCCTTTCTTCACTGGCAGAGCCATCTCACTGGCTGGTCCTAGATTTAATATCTTGGTGTTGAGAATATTCTCAGACAGTATTAAAAAAAAGACAATTACATGAAAAATTTCAACTTCTGCAGATTGAAACAAAGTTAAAAGGGAAGGATCATATTGAGAAAAAACATTCCCTATGCGAAAATCAGGTCAAGGAAACTTGACAAAGATACGATATAGGAGTATTTAGGAACATTAAGTAACAGAGTCTGCAGCATACAGGAGGTAGGTCATTTTCAGAGATAGGTAAGTGCCAGGGTTTGGAGAAATCTGTATTTTTTTTTTTCCTTTTTAATTTGTCTTTGAAGACAAGGGCTCGCTCTAGAGCCTAGGCTGTAGGGAGCTCTCCAACCTCCGGCCTCAGTCTACAGGAGGGCAGGGACCACAGGTGTGCGCCACGCCCAGCCACTATTGACTTTTCACCAGGACTGCATGCTACCTTTGCAATTAAAATTGTAGAAATTCCGACAAGGTGATTAGCTCCAAAATACCTCACCCGGTGTCCTGTAGGAGGCATGAAGGGCTGCTTCACCGAGGGGAGGAACTGGGGTTTTCTGCTTCTTTAAAGCCACGGGTTGAGTCCTTACGTGGACACTGCAGGCGTGGGAGAGGCTCGGTTCACGCCCCGAGCTTCCGGGCTGCACTCTCCTCCCTGTTCCGGACCCAGTGCCAACTTCCTAGCTCAGCCCTTCCGGCTAGTGTGACTGACTCGCAGGAATTCGTTTCTGGCGCCCGTGTCAGCGCAACTCCGGCACCCGCCACGTCCGGGCCAGCAGGCGAAGGCCCCGCCCCCTCCCGGCCAGGCCCCGCCCCAGCCCGGCTCAGGCTCCGCCCCCTCCCGACTCAGGCCCCGCCACACTGCCGCCTGTGTTGTCATCACGTGGCCCTGGAGGGCCCTGACGTCACGCTGGGAGGGACTGCGCAGGCTCAGAAAAGGGGGCGGGGAGGGGACCTCGACTTGTTGTGTTGCTGCCCGAGAGCCGGATACTGTCGCGCCGCGGCCGCGCCGCTCCCAGTCTCCCGACCATGTCTCACCTAGTCGAGCCGCCGCCGCTCCTGCACAACAACAACAACAACTGCGAGGAAGGGGAGCAAACCCTGCCGCCGCCCGCCGGCCTCAACAGTGAGCGCGGGGCCGCCGGGCTCGGCGGAGGGATGGGGGAGGAGGAGCCGCTCGGCAGCCGCCGCGGCCGTGCGCAGGGGGCGGGAGCAGGCGGCCGCCCATTGGCCGGGACCGGGGATGCGCGCGTGACTGACGGCGGCGCGCTCCCGTCGGGAGCGGGCGCTCGGCTCCGGCCCGCGGCCTGCGCTCGGGGCGCCGGGGCCGGCGGGTCGCGGCGGGCTCCGGGGCCGGGCGGCGCGCGCCGCGGGCGGAGCGGGGACGTGCGGCGTGGACGCCCGGGGATGGACGCGGCCGGCCGGGCGTGGCGGGTGGACGTGCGGCCGCGCAGGTGTGCGTGCTTGGCTCGCCCGCTGCCACACAGCCAGTCCCGGGCTCCCCCCCTCCCCCCCGCCCGAGTTTCGGGCTTGCTCCGCCCCTGACGTTCACCTTTTTTTTTTTTTTTTTCCTGAAGAATTCCCAAGTTCCTCAGATTAGTTTTTGGCAGTTGTTAACCTTGAGTTTTTATTTTGCTTTTGCTCTTTCTTTCTTTCTGAGACAGTCTCGGGTAGCCCAGGCTGGCCTCGAACTCCTTGTGCAGCTGAGGATGACCTGATCCCTCCTGCCTCACGCCTCCCAGGTTCTGGGATGACAGGCGTCAGCCACCATAATGGTGGTTTTCACACAGTGCTGTTTCTTAGGTTAGTGGATTGAGTGCCGGGCGCTTGCCCTCAGATCACACCCGTCACTAAGTCTGCGGGGGACTTCAGGAAGTACAGCACAGCAGACACAGGGCACAGGTGTTGGGAGTTGAAAGTTGATGGTCCACGTCGAGTTGCAATCACGGAGACATCTTGTCCCCTGAGTGTCGCCTGTTGTTGTGAGGTCGCCCGACCTTCTTGTCCAACTTTTGTGTATGTTTGTGTCTTAGTCGGGGTAGTCGGCATATGGTGAGTTGAAGTTCTTTAAAAACCATTTGGATGTTTAAAGGTCAGACAGTGTCTTTCACAAGAGGGCTTCCTTCTAGTGTGGCCAGAACAGCTTGATGAAGAGTTGTTGCCAAACCTACGGGGTGGCAAGAGCATTTGGGTATTTTAGCACATACCTGTCATTCCAGCACTGGCAAAGTGAAGGCCAGCCTAAAGTAAGACTTTGTATCAGAAAACAACAGAAGCAAATAAATAAATAAGAATCGGGGTATTTTAAGACACCCTGCCCCATATTTTATGAAGCAGTATATTTGATAACTCCTCTAAATGCTGGCTTTTAAAAAGATTTAGTTAGGGTGTCCTAAAATGTTACCGTATCACATAATATGGAATTCAAAATTTTTACCAGTCTTTAGCATATTAGCATATATTTTTAGAAATGCGAAGACTAAAGAGATGCCTGCTCTGTGTTATGCCCAGAAGCGATGGTGGTTCTGAGTCCCCCTGCTGCTCTCAGGAGGCTTCTCTTGGGGTGGGCATGCTTATTTATGTGTCTTCTGCCTGGTCCCTGCCAAGTTAGCTGTGCTCAGTGCCTACTTGCTGCTTAGATATCTGGCCAGTGGATTTTCCTAGGATTCTTCATTAAAAGAGAACTGAAAAGGGTTGAGGGTGATCCCAAAGCCTGACATACCTGGCAGGTGTTTGTCAGGAGCTAGTCAGCTTTTACTTCGTGTTTTAGTGGCTCCTTACAGAAGTAGGTGAACCCTCAGCCTACGTGTGATACCAAATACTACTTTGGGAAATCTGCTAGGTAGAAAGTCTGCACTTTTAAAAGTTACTGAAGAGCTGTTAGGTGATGCCAGGTCTAATTACTGTCCTTGCTTCTTACTTTGTTTGCTTTTTAGAGTTCATTGCACAACCCTGGATTGAACAAAACAAGCCTTATTGATTCCTCCAAGTGATTTTTTTTTTCGATGAACAAAACAACTTACTCAGGCATCTAATACTATCTGAATTGCTGATAAGTTCAAGCTCTATGCTGTTCCACAGCTGTGGAAAGCAGGAGATGAAACACATTTAGATTATCTCTAGTTCGCCATTTTTATCTTTAGTTCAAGGCTCATGGCAGAGGGCTTTGTTGTTGTTATTTTAATTTCTTTTTTATTTTATGTGCGTTGGTATGCCTGCATGCCTGGTGCCCATGGGGCCAGAAGAGGAAGGCATCAGATCCCCTGGAACCGGAGTTACAGATGGTTGTAAGCCTCCATGACACGCTGGGAATCAAACCCAGGGCCTCTGGAAGACCTGCTCTTAACTGTTAAGCCTTTTCTCCAGCCCCACAGCAGAATTTTAATAACATTATTGAAATTATTTTTAACCCATATCCATTTGTACCTGTGTGAGAGTATGTCCACTTGAGGGCAGGTACCCATAGGGGTGTTAGATCCTTGGGACCTGAAGTACAAGCACATGTGGGTGCTGGGAATTGAACTCTGGTCTTCTGTAAGAGAAGTGTGTGCTCTTAACAGCTGACCCATCTCTCCAGCCCAAATTATGGATGTATTTGAAACAGTGAAACCTTTCTCCAATTCTGTGTTTGTAGAGGGACTGTTCAGTTTCATTACAGATGGGAGGGCAAATACCCAGACTTCTCCCAAAGTTAAAAGGATGTTTCAGGTTACTATTCTTAAAATTGAGAAACTATTCAGTTCTTCAAGATATGAGTGAGACGTAGAAGACTGCAGGAATAAGGAAGATCAGAGTAGTAGCATAACTCTGGTGTAACTGCAATTAATAGCTTTTTCTTTTGAAAACTTCACAGATAGTGCCCTGCTAAGTGGCTCAGGCACATGTGACACAGGATGACACTGCCAGTGTCAGTCATTAGTGTGTAGTGCCCACTGTGGAGAAGAGTGCCAGGACTGTTGCAGGATTGATTATCTGGGATCCCAGCGTCCAGCACCTGAAACAAGCAGACTGAAAGGCTCTTAGGACCCCTAACTGTGCCAGTGACGGGTGAGGCGCCTGAAAAGTTGGGGAAATGGAAAATAACGTTTCCTTTGATGTGTAAAAGGATTTAATTGTTGGTGAGAAGCTTAGGGGCTGCAAACTGCAAGAGTGAGTGTGGTAATCAGTTACTGGCCAGAACCTGTTATGCTTTCCCCTGGCCATTCCAGAGATATCAACTAGAACACAAGTCACCGTGTCTTTGTACAAACTAGCACAAAGGATCAGCCTTCAACACGTAAACAGCCTCTAACAATAACAGCTTCAGCTCTTTCTTTAAAGCTTTCTTGTTTGGAAGAGAACTGACTGGGAGGTGGCTTCCTCCATGTATTTCTTGGATGACATGAAATTTTTGCTTTGTTTCCTTTCCAAGTGAGAGGGGACTTTGTGAGGATTGGCAGAGGTAGCAGCATACTAAGGAGACCTGAGACTGTCAATGAGAGAGTTAGGTATGGAGCAAAGCCGCATGTCGTTTGTCTGTTAAGCAAACAGCACTGGGGAGGCTGAGGCAAGATCGTCGCCTACGGTAACCCAGACCAAATAATGAGTGAGGTCCTGCGCAGCCTAGGCTTGTACTGAAAGACAATAACAAAAGAAATGAGCTCCACCGCACACACCTGTTTTTCAGAAGATAAAGCTAATGTTTTAAACTTTCTATTTCTGCTACCAATACCAGATTATTTAGTTTTGTTTCAAGACAGGGTCTCATTGTGCAGTGCAGGATGACCTTGAGCTTGTAGTAACCCTCCTGCCTCAGACTCCCATGGGCCAAGATTACAGGTGTGAGCTACCACACCTGTCTAATAGGTTTTCCTATAAGGAATGTGTACGTAGCTTTCTTTGTGGCACTGCATGCATCCATAGAGAATATTGCTGGGGTCAGGGAATTGGCTCCATCATTAAAGTGATGGAAAGTATGAGTATTTGAGTTCCCTAGACCTATGTGAAGCCAGGCACGATGGTCCTCCTGGCATTGGAGAGGCAGACGGGTAGATCCCTGGGGCTTCCTAGCCAGCCACCCTCATCTAATTATCAACTTCCAGGTCAATGAGAGATCTTGTCTCAGAAAATGAGGACGATGGCTCTTGAGCCCCTGAGGATGACCTCTGGTCTCCATATACACATGTAGTTACACAGATGCACATGAACACATTCTTAGACTATCTCCAAAAGACAGCTGCTGAGCTAAGGATAATCTAGCCTTTTAAAGCCTTTGTCACATATTGTCAAATGACCTTTCAGAGTGTTCACTGAAGCCCTCTGTGTAGAAAGATATTGGGAATATAGTCTTCTGGGTAATCGCTACCATTGCAATGGTGAGAGTGTGCTGTGTCTGTGGAAATAGTGAGATTTCAGAGAGAACTCAACGGCTAAGAGGACTGACTCCTCTTAGGACTCAGGGTTGATTCCCAGCACACACGAACTGGCTGTAACTGTTAACGCCAGTTAAAGGGGATCTGACACCCTCTTCTGGCCTTCAGAGGCACCAGGCATGCATCTGGTGCACAGACATCATGTAAGCCAAACACCCAGACACATGAAATTGTAAAAGAAATTTTAAATGAGATTTAGGGTGTTCAAAAGAACATACATACAAACATTGAAAGAGATTTCAGAGTTTTAGGTAAAAATCAGTACTTAGTGCAGTGCTTCTCAACCTTCCTAGTGCTTCAACCCTTTAATGTAGTTAAAGGATTAACTGCTGAGCCATCTTTCCAGCCCTGATTTTTTTAAGTACTGACATTTCTGAGTGATTTTGAAGACGTACAGAAATACTTACCATAGTGACTGGCCTGCACGCGGCACTTCTCTTTGCTGATTTTCTGTGTGCTTTATTCATGCCATCCTGGTAACTCTGAAATGGATACAGCTGCTATCCCTATTTACAGATAAGAAAACTGAGGCACAGAAGCTAAGGTACCTGTCCAGGTATCAGCTGTCAACATGAGCACAGGGTGTGGCTTCAGTCTGCACTGCTAATTGTGGTGCTGCTGTGTGCCAACAAGACCTTCTGCCCACAGTAGGAATGGGAGTGAGCTCCAGGCTGTTGGCCACGACAGGGCTCACCTTTAAGCTGTCTTCAAGTTCCTAATGTTAGGGCAGTGGCTATATAAGTTTAATGTAGAAAATAGTTTGCATGATGGCTAGGAAGTCCTTTTCCTTTTTCTTTTTTTTTTTTTTTTAAGATTTATTTATTATTTTTTTTTTACCTTATTCTGTCTGCATGTATGTCTGTATGCCAGAAGAGGACACGAGATCTCTTTATAGATGGTTGTGAACCACCATGTGGCTGCTGGTAATTGAACTCAGGACCTTTGGAAGAATAGCCAATGTTTTTAACCTCTGAGCCATCTCTCCAGCCCTCGGAAGTCCTTTAAAAAAGTGAGGAGCAGAAACCCAGGCACTCTTGGCACCCTTCTCCTTTGATCAGGTTTTCCAAGCACATGTTGATTGTCTGGGGCCCTGTCTCGGGCCCTGGGTCCTCACTGCTCCTTCCAGAGCAGCCTGGGCTTTGTTGGGTTTGTTTATTTTGCGCATAGGGATGTCTGCAAGAACCAATCCCATTGTTTTTAACAGACATTTAAAATCCTAAAAGCAGTGGGAGTAAGGGGAAAGATTGTTTATTCTCTCTGTCCCGCCTTCTAGAATATTTCACAGAGTTCTAAATTTAGATGTGCTCTGTCACATTTGTGTCTACTCCACGGGCACTCTGAATATTTAATTAAACTCTTCCGTGCTAGATCTCTCTTATCGATACTGGTTTTATGTGATCATCCATGCCCATCTTCACGTAGGTGTAGAATGAGGCCAGGTGCTATTGTGTGTCCCTGTTGTTTGGAATTAATTGATGATTTCAAGACTGCTGGCAGCAGGTGGGGGGGGTGGTGGAGAGGGGAGCTGCCTTTGATGGAGAGGACAGGCTAACTGTTTAGCAACAGATACAAACTCCTTAGCGTGTAAGTGAGCATCTGCTGTTTGCTGACTGTTTATGTCACTGTGATTGGTTCTGGCAGCTCTGGAAAGTAGGAACCCTCTGTCACCAGCTCTTTACCGTTGAAACTGAGAACAGGAGGGGTTAAGTGCTAGAGTCCCCTTCCAGCCAGGTGATTGTCCCTCAGGTGAGCTCACTCTCCTGCTGGACCTGGTGTCATTGTCTCATTTGGGTGCATTTTAGGGTTTGAGGAGGTCTTTGATTCTGGCTGATCTGCTAAGGGTTTAGAGATTCAGCCCTGCTGACATGCTAGGTTACATTTTGGACATTGTGGGATTTTGGTTTGGGGAGATTTTGTTTGTTCTTCCATTTTCTTTGGGGTAGGACTTTAATCTGTAGCCCAGGCTAGCTTTGAACTCATTCCTTAGACTCCTGAGTGCAGGTGTGAGTATTATACCTGGCTGCTGGTCACATTTCCTAAAGCAGAGTATTGTATGTAGAGCATGTCTTGTGTGTGAAGTTGATTAATTGGCTACTGTCACCAATTTCTATTACATTTTAAGAACCTTAATCATTCAGCTTATTGGACCAATAAAATATTTCAAGACCATGCAGATTAAAAGGTCCATCCCCTTTTCTTGTGGTCCCACCCTCTTCAACTATTTGCCCCAAACTTTTCTGCCTGAAGCCCATCTATAGTGGATTCTCCCTCCTCCACACCCTCAGGACTTAATGAAAGCGCTAGGAGTAGAAGTCCTGGTACAGAAAAGGGAAGGGACGACTTGACAAGGTATGTTCAGTGTAGGAGAGAAGACTTGACAGAGTGTGGCACAGAGCAGAGGGAGACAAACATCCGTGGAATGGAGCTAGCGCTCCCCCACCCCTCAGTTTTTTTTTTAATTTCCTGTGGCTTTATTAAGGACCAGCTGCATTACTGTATGCTCTGGGTTTGGGAACAGCTGAGAGCTTTGTGAGTATATTCAGATTTCTACTCCAGGAGCTTGTCAGTCTGTGTTAGTTAGTAGATGGTTGTCATGCTGTTAAGATGAAGTGTATGATGTTGCTGAGTAGTTTGTTGGCACATGCACCACAGGAAAGAGCCAAGGAATCCGATGGCATACATGGCAAGTGTGTGTGTGTAAGTGTAACCGGAATGTTGAGGGTAACACCTGTCTACTAAAGGAATTGGTGTACAAGCTTTGAAGAACAGCGGCTGGAAAGCACATCTTCTGTACTTTCAGATTACTGCCTTCAGAGGGGTTTACTGCATGACTTCCTTTGGGAGTTAGAACAACATGGATTCTGACTTTCTCTATGTTTATTTCTTCAGAATATTTTGGGTTCAGTTTCAGGCAAGTCAGAATTCTTATCTGAACTCAGCATATGGACATCTGTGTGCGCAGGAGGGATTTCGGCCCTGCTGTGGTTATGACCTATTATCTGGCTTGTCCAACAGGTTCCTGGGTGGAGCTACCCATGAACAGCAGTGGCAATGATAATGGCAATGGGAAGAATGGGGGCTTGGAGCATGTCCCGTCCTCATCTTCCATCCACAATGGAGACATGGAGAAGATCCTTCTGGATGCACAGCATGAGTCAGGACAGAGCAGCTCACGAGGCAGTTCCCACTGCGACAGGTAAGTGAAGCCCTCTGTGCTAAGTTAGGAGTTGAGTGTTGTAAAACTAATTTCATGAGGGAAAAGCTCGTCTGCTTAAAGATTAACAGAACAGGCCTCTGGATTTATTGTAGCATACATGTTTAAACTGAACGGCCAGGCCAGGCATGCTGGTGACATTTTAATCTCGACACTTGTAAGGCAGAGGCAGTCTGTGAGTTGGAGGTAGCCTAATCTGTACCTTGAGTTCCAGGCTAGTCAGGGCTGTATGGTGAGACCTTGTCTCAAGAAAAGTAAATGAAATTAAAAACTGAACAGCTAATGGGTAGCCATCCAGATGTCCCCTCTTGCCCACCTCCGTTGTCATTTATAGTCTCAGATTGAGTTCTTTTCAGATGCTCATCAGTTTCAAATTGAGTAGCAGGCTAGCAAGATGGATTACATCGATAAAGGCACTTGCTGTCAAGCTTGGTCACCCGTGTTTCATCCTGGATCCCATGTGGTGGAAGGAGAGAGCTGACTTCCTCAAATTGGCCTGTAGCACACCCACATGCACACCCACACACGTATCTGCACACACAAACTAAATGCAATTTGAAAATGAAAATAAAATTTAGTGTCATTATGTTAACTTACAGAGTTAATCTGAGTTTATTACATTTCCCTTTGTTTTTGAGCCCATATTATGACTCACAGTAACAGTCTTTTCTCCCTTTCTAGGTGGCCAGAGGCAGGGACCATAGAGCCTTTTTGCACCTTTCAGAATATTACATGAGACGCTCAGTACCTGCAAATTGGAGGTTACAGCCATGTCTGTGGCTCTCTGTGCCCCTCAGTAAGCAGTGTGTTAAGGGCCATGCATTTTCTCAGAGAAAGTGTTGCTTGCATCTCACTGTATTGCTCTTTGCCTCTGAGGAGCTAATTCCATTCATTTTGATTATTATGGTGAGGAATAAGAATACAGGAAGATCTAGGAAGGGAAGGAAAACAGATGCTTAATTCTTCGTCTGAGCTTTTTTCCCTTTCTCTTCCTGAAAAACAAGGTATTAAAAAACATCAGCAATTCTAAGCAGGATATAGGTAAGACATACCTATAGCCTCATCACTCCAGAGGCTAAGCAGGAGGATTTCCACAAATTGAAGGCCTGCCTAGGCTACATAACAATACATAGTAACAGCCCATCTCCCAAAATGGGGAGCAGTCATTAGTGCAGTTCCTGGCATAATGGGAGCTGGTTCATGTGTGGCCAGCTGGTCATTCACCATGCTGAATATGCACATACACAGGAAGAAGACTGAGCGTGTTTAAAAATGGAGGCAGCAGGGTAGGTCATGTCTGGAGGAGGGGGTGTGGATATTTATCATAGCAGTTTTGTATTTCGTCTGTGGTATGTGGTTGATATTTGAGAAGAAGAAACAGGAATTAAATCATACCTGACCTTCCTAGATGCCTTATGACCTAGTTCTGGAGGACAGGTTGGCTGGCTGTTTGGCACAGTGAGCACCACCTCTGTCGTCTCTGCCTTGTTGCCATGTCTCCTGTCACAAGAAGTGAGCACATTTCATTTTGAGCAGTTGCCATCAGTTTTGGAAGCTGCAGCACTGATTTGCCTTTTAGAGGTTTGGTTTGGTTTTGAGACAAGTTTTCTACGCAGCCCTGGCTGTCCTCACTATGTAGACCAGGCTGGCCTGGAACTCACAGAGATCTGCCTGTGGCTGCCTCCCCAGTACTGGGATTAAAAGTACGTGCCATCATGCCCAGCCAGAATAAAGTTTTATATCCAGGGACTTGCTGAAGGATTTCTAGAGCTTTCTATTTTGGTTTCTGGAGCTTTCTGCCCTCTGTAGCCGTTTTTTGTACATATGTATGCATGAGTCTGATCGTTGGTACCATGTGTCCATGAGCCTATTGTTCACAGGCTGCAGAGAAGTCACTTGCTGTTAGACATCCTGTTTAGCTTATGATGGCAGTGATGTGTGTGATGGACTGTGAATTTATCTTCCCAGCGTCAGCTTAGTTCAGGTTCCTGAATGTGAAGAGGAATTTGGCAAAGGGGCTCCCTGGCCAGCTAGTCCTGCTAAGACAGTGGATTCCAGGTCCAGTTATAGATGCTACCTTACAAAATAAGATGGAGAACAATAGAGGAAAGTAGTGAGAGTCACTTTCAGCTTCTACAAATACATGCACCTGTACACAGCTGTGCACAGCTGCACACACATATGTATGCCTAACACATATAGCACACGCTGTAACAGAAAAGGTGCCTTCGAGATTGTGCCATTTGACGTTTGTGTAATTGAAGTTATTAGGAAGTGTTTCTTATAGGACCTACAATGTAGGTGGAAGGGTTCTTAGGATTATTGGATATTAGCCTCAGCTGACATACATTCCCCACCCCCCTTTTTTTCCCCCTTTCATTTTTATCCTCCCTTCTCCCCTTTCTTTCTCTTCTTGGTACTGAGAACTGAACCCAGTGGCTCTAACATGCTGGACATGAGCTGCTCTGCTGCTCTGCATCCCTAGATCTTTTGTGACTCTCTGGTTTGGGAACTGCCCTGCCGAGTTGCATAGGCTGGCTTTAAACTTGTTCTGTTGCCTGTGCAAGCATTGAATTTGAAAATTCCCTACCCTAGAGTCAAAAATAGCTGGCATTCCGGGCCTCCACCATTGGGCCTACCCTGTTTTACAGATGTTTTGTTAAAAAGTTATTCCATGCCAAGTATGTTGGTGCACATTTTAATCCCAGAACTCCAGAGACAGAGGCAGGTGGGTCTCTGAGTCCTAGGACAGCCTGCAGTGGTAACTAGATGTCCCAGCATGCCTTACTTTGTGTTCTGTCTTGCTGACCCGGGCAGTTTCTAAAAGCCTGTCGTGGACCCATGCTCAGAGCTCCTCCTCTGGCTCTCGTGCAGGACAAGCACATCACTGTGGATTGAGAGGAGCTGGGCTCCAGGCCTGGTGGCATTCTGAATCCTCAGGTGTGAAGGGAGTATTTCTTGAGCAAGATTGGTATCAACAGTACAGAGTACAGAGGGAAAACAGCACTTCTGTGGGCTTACAGGGACCTGTCACTGTGATTGTTGGGTCTGGTCATAGTTGTATGAGGCTGGCCCTTGATGCCATAGTGTTACCAACACAAAGATGATAAACTGAAGACAGGAATTCCTGTCCTGTGTGTATTCTATGCTACAACTTCTGAAGCATGACACAGTTGTTCAAGAAAAAAAGTTTTATAAGTTATGTGCTACATGTTTGATGTTCACCTTGTTCTGTTTCCATTTAAGAATACTTTTGAAAAAAGTGTTTTAATTTATTGTATGAATGTGCCACATTTGTGCACATGTGCATCATAGTGTGTTGTGTGTAGGTTAGAGGGCAACCTTTTGCCTTTCTGTAGGTTGTAGGAATCAATCGCAGATTGCCAGGCAAGCAACTTTACCCACTGAGCCATCTCATTGATTCATATATAATTCCTTCTCATTAAAAAAGACCTGTTTCGAGACCGAGGCCCAAAGCTGGGAGATTGAAAAATGCAGAACATCAAGGCACTGCTCATTTCTCTACTTCCGATCCCCTCCTCTACCAGGGGTCTATGCAGACCTGTGTCTGCCTCCCTCCTGAGCAGACCAGAGGCCCCGTCTAAACAGCCTTCCTGCAGCAGCTCCCCTCTCCAGGAGTTCCAGAGCAGTGTTATTTCCTGGGACGTTGACACTGCAGCCACATTTATTGGTGCTGGGGCAGCCACAGTTGAGGTGGCTGGATCGGGGGCTGGCAGCTTGATTATTGGCTATGCCAGGAACCTGTTTCTCAAGCAGCAGTTCTTCTTCTATGCCATTCTGGGCTTGCCCTGACGCCATGGGGTTCTTCTGTTTGATGGTTGCCTTCCTCATCCTCTTCGCCATGTGAGGCTCCATGGGGTCACCCAGCTGTCCCTGCTGCTTTGACTCAATGCTAGTCTGTTGCTGGAGTGTGTTAAGCTTTAGCATTAAACAGCAACGTTTCTCTAACCCCACGCAAAAAAAAAAAAACAACAAAACAAAAACAACCCAGCTGTTTCCTCTATCCGAATTTTGATTTGTTTTGTTTTGGGTTTGTTTGTTTGAGATGTGTCTCAATGTAAGGTTGGCTGTCCTGGAACTTACAGGCTGGCCTCAAATCCATGGAGATCCGCCTGCCTCTGTTTCTGCCTCTCCAGTGCTAAGATTAAAGGTATGTATCACCATGCCCAGCTCCATTATCAAAAATATTATGAATAGCAATTGTTTTACAATTTTGCAGACCTCTTGAATGGGGGACACCTATATTCTCATCTGATTTTGCATTCAGTCTGTGGTGGTGTCACATACTACTGTTTTAAGGTTTCTGCGCCATGTGGTGAACACCATGACTAAGAACAGCTTGAGGAAAGGGTTTTTTCATCTTTCAGTTTATAGTTCACAATCCAGGAAAGTCGTGGCAGGAACTCAAGGTGTGGACCAAAGCAGAGGCCACGAGGTGCTGATTATTGGCTTGATCCTCCAGGCTTGTTTAGCCTGCTTTCTTCCAGTACCCAGGACCAGCAGCCCAGGGATGTTGCTCACAGTGAGCTCTCCCATGTCAATCATCAATCAAGAAAATTCACCACAGGCTTGTCCGCAGGCCAGTCTTGTGGGGGCATTTTCTCAATTGAGATTCCCTTTCCCAAAATGACTCTAGCTGTGTCAAATTGATGTAAAACTGGCCAACACATGTATTGTGTGGCCTTTGAAGGCAACAGTATATACTCTCACAAGAGGGTGGCAGTGAAAGGCCAAGTCCTGACAGGACAGTGACAGCAGTTCCTGCCTCACCGAAGCCTGTGAAGAGACTGACAAAAGCTGAGGAGCTCTGCGCACAGCAGTGTTGAGAGAAAGTGTTGTGAGATAACTCCATCAGGTCACAGACGTGGGCACTTTTAATGCCAAATGGAAAGTTTGTCCTGCTGGCTGGCAGCTGCACAGAAAGCTAGTCTCAATCATGTAGCCTGAGCCTCACCAGTCTTTGTCTTTGATGCACAAAACCCATACCGTGGTTGCCACGCTTCAGTTAGCAAGCAGTGAAACTGCAGAAGCCAAAGTAAAGTTAGTACATCTAGGGGCTTTTCTTGGATCCTGGAATCATGGATTAGGTTTTTGATGGATTAGGTTTGTGTTCCTGTTTTGACAGTAGTTGGGGCCCATGTGCTGGGTGTTGAGGTCTGAATAATACCTCTAGCGTGATATCAGTTGTGCTAAGGTCTGGGGGCTTGTTACAGAAGAACTCATGCTGTTTGGATTTTGAAGATCACTTCACCTTCATTGGACAGCATTGAAGAAAGTGTGATGCTCCCACATCATCAGGCCATATTTTTCTCTGTGACTTTGTCACTGTGAAGGCGTTTGTTACCACCACAAAGTCAGCATTCTGCGAGATTACTCCATCCCATTCGCTATGCCCTCTCATGTACACTTTGCTTACTTGGTGTTAGAAACCCTTTCAGATTTGTTCCTGTTTCAAAGCTCTCTTTCAGTAACTTTCAGTTTTCTGTTTTCCAACGAAGTCGTAAGCTGTGACAAGAATTAAAACTACTGAGTAAGACTAGAGCTAGATGGCTCAGTTGGTAAAGGCAGTTGCTGCCAAATCTAGTGACCTGAGTTCAATTACCAGGAGCCCACATAGTGGGTGGGAATACTAGACTGTTGTCTGGGACCTTTACATGTACAACAGAAATTATGTGAAGCCACACACAGAGATATACATGTTCAGAAAAATAAAGTGTAAAAAACAAACAAAAACTAATGACTAAGTTTTTTCTCTCCTAGCCCTTCACCACAAGAAGATGGGCAGATCATGTTTGATGTTGAGATGCATACCAGCAGGGACCACAGCTCTCAGGTACATGTGTGTTTTACTTTGATTTGGAAAAAGCACAAGAGTCTGTCATGTTCGTTGGCTGAAATATGAAATGGAGCTGGGCCCCAAGCCTGATTGCATTCTGAAGCCTCAGGGGTGAGCAGTTTTCCACTGGAGTATTTCTCTCACAAGGTTGGTGCCCACGGCACAGAGCACAGAGGAAAAGACTCTGTGAGCTCATGGACCTGTCACTCTGTCTCTTGGGCCTGCTCACAGTTGTGTTGCTTTATTACTAGCAAGCATAGAGACAGTGAATGAAGACAGGTGTTTGAAAGTTACTGAGTGAGGCCTGCAGACACCTTGCCTGTGGTTTTTTTCCACTGTGTGGGTTCCTGTGCTGGGCTGTGTGCCTGGTATTATCATTTTAGTCTTCCGTAGGAAGACTACACAGCTTCTCCACACCTCACTGCTCCATGTTTTGCTATTTTTTGATGCTGGAAAATCCATGCGCTCAACACTGGCTTACTTGAGTTCTCTTCAGCTGCTTACATGCTAAAACTTGGAACACCAGTTTACTCTGTGATGTACTTTATTGTGTAAAGAAGCTTGGTGCTAATTGACTGAAATGTTTACATCTCCGGCTGGTGTGAGTGAGTTTGGCCATGTGCAGGATGCTGTAACTGGTGTGGAAAAAGCACAAGAAGTTCACAGCAAAAGGCATCCCCAGGACAGAAGAGAGGAGAGCTGATGTTCTGCTGTAGGTGTTCTTCAGTCTGTTTGCTCTTTTGTTCAGACATTTTCCTAAGAGTGTCTTCCAGAGTACTGCTCAGTTAGGAAGTTCCATAAACTTTTTCTGGATTCAAATTGGTAGCAGTCCTGCAATCTCTGCTGATGAGGAGCCATGTCAGGTTGTGCAGAGCCCAAAGAAAGGAAACCAGCTCAAGCCAAGTTTTCCCTACGCATATTTTCTCTTTAAATCTCTGTCCTTCTCCTTCCATGGGCACATCTTCTCCTAGCCAGTCCTGTCTCATGGGAAGATGGCTGTATGATCAGGCACATGTGGTCACTGAATTTAACTGCAGTTTTAGGGCCGAATGCAGCCATCATAAAATAAAAAGAAATCTCTGAGATTCAGGAGAGCAAGTTTGTGAGATTCTGACAGATTGTCAGTGAGATTAGCCTTGAGCAAGGGATAAGCCATGCTGATGAACAGGCCAGCAGGGACAACATTGGTTTTGGCAAAGGTAGTATAAAGTCTATAAAGACAATGTGGGGTCTGTTACATAAGAATTTTCAAATAAGGGAGGTATATTAGTAGATGCTTTATATTGCCTTTTTAAAATTGAAGAAGCAATTGAAAAATTAAACTGGGGATTAGGAAAATGCTATTTCACAAATAAAGTTTGATGTTAGTTAAGAGCAGTTGACTGAGACTGTCCTTTTTCTTTGTGTGCCTGTGAAGCGTGTTCTACCTTTGTCTAGGGAAGTGATGAAAGACAACAGTGCTTACCAGTGTGTGCTAGCTGTTAAGTTTATGTAAACAAAACCAAACCCCACAATGTCCCACTTCAGCACTGCAGTGCTCTCAGTCCAGTGAGAGGATGTCATTCTGCTGGGTATATGGGGAGAGAGACACTTGTCCTCACACGGCCATCACCTTCGATGGCAAGGCAAGTCAGTGCTGGAGTTAGGACTGACAGCAAGTCTCAGCCTGGGGTCCCGCCCCGTCACGGAGAGCTAGCTGTACATGCAAGTAAACGGACAGATCTGCAGAACCCCAGTATGGGGATTCCTGAGCAGGCACAGCTAAGGGCAGGGTGTTCTTACTGATAGGGTGATGGCACTCAGGAGGCTCCCTGGTGTAGCAGGAAGCATACAGTCTCATGAGACACTGTTTTTTAGGGTGGGTCCGGCATGGGCTTTGGAAATAGCCTTTTTTCTGTCTTGTGAGGCAGTGGTTTATCGCCTGTCATCTGTATATGGATACAGGCATGCACTTTAATATTCCTGTTTAGAGACCTTAAGAGAACAGGAGGTGGGCCAGAGAATGAAAAATTAAATGGGTATAAGGACCAACCCCCACCTCCCAGGACTGTCTGAGGTGGTTAGGATCTTTGAGTGGAAGCACATGTTGAGGGAAGATAAAGCATGGGTCCTGTGTAGTTAGATGAGGTGCTCTTTTGCCATATTCTTTAATCACAGGAAGATAATTCAAAATCTCAAAATGAACTAAGCATGAAGTCAAGGTCTGTTGTAGTTTCTGGATTCGGGAGGCTGAGAATAATGAGGCCTGAAGGGCAGCCTAGACTCTAAAGTAAGTTTGAGGCCAGCCTGTTAAGGCTGTCTCACCATCCCTCTCTGAAACTCTCGGATTGGCAAATTTAACATAAAGCAAATGCAGAGACATCATGAACATTAAAGTTTAAGGTTAGAAATGTGCCTGTAGATAAAAACAAGTATATGAATCCAAAGATAACTTTGCTGCATTTCCCTGGAGGAAATCTCATCATCTTGAAAAAACTCAGAAACACAAATGTCACTGTTTACTCTGGAAAGAATAAAATAGTACTAACAAACAAACCCAAACTAAGCTCGTAAGCAGTTAAGAGTTTTGAGAGGCCAAACCAGGGCTTACGTAGAGTGTACTGCTATATGGCTGAGTGTAGTCAAGCCTTTGCCTGGCGTGGGGGAGGCTCTGGACTTGAGTCTCCAGCATTGCTGAAACCAAACCAAAAGAAGGGGAGGGCCAGGGAGACGGCCTGACCACCACCTTCCATTGGAGCCCCAGCACCCTCGTGGTGGAAGGAGAAAATCAGCTTCTGCAGGTTGGCCTATGGCTTCTACACGTGTGCTCTAACACATGGACCACCCCACAAATAAACATAAGTGAAACCTAAAAACAAAGGAGTGACCGACAGTAGGCAGCAGACTCAGAAGTGGTGTGCACACACGCGGCTCAGTGCTTGCAGCGTGATTGGCTTCTGCCTGAGGATGACTTCAGGGTTACTCCACAGAGCCAGCTCATGATTCTGAGTAAGCTCGGTGCCTGCTAGGAAAAGCTCTGTCCTCAATGCTGCATTGTGTTATTCAGGGGAATTTGCTAACTTCAGCACAATTAGATAAGGACCGTGCTGACAAAGGGACGCAGACATTCCCTGAGCTTTGGCCTGGATTTGGTGGAAAAGGGGTGTTATGTGTGGAGCCGGGCTCAAGCGCCTTTCTAGACAGCTGAGTCACCAGGGGCTGGAGCCGTGGGGAAGGGTCATGTGCACTGCCTTCCTCCCTGGGCAGTACTTCCCCAGGGGCTTCATCCATGGTTATTTTGACCTGTCAGTCAAAATCAGAGTGTTCAGTAGTTTTGAGACTCTGGTTTGGAGTCACAGCTTCACATTCCTTAAAACTGAGTAAATACAACTAATGTGTCATTTTAAAGAATGTATCATCTTGTTGGTTTCTGTTAAAAGAGTTTGTGAGGCATGGTAGCTTAAGTCTGTAATCCCAGCACTTGGGAGGTCAAAGGCCAGCCTGGGCCACATAGTGAATTCCAGGTCGCTCTAGGCTACTTTCTCAAAGAAACAAAAACAAGAAAAAGCTTGTGGAAATTAAGGGGTTTTTTTGGGCCTGAAAACTTAGGTTATCACTAGCAATAAAAATAATATTTTTCTTTTATTTATTAAAATAGATGTTAACTTCTGACTGACTTTAAAATAGATTATTCCCCCCCAAAACTTTACTAATATGTTTTTAGAATCTTGAGAAATGGTAATAAAGTAATTCCTCTTTTAAAAAAAATAATCTTTCAGAGAGTAAGAAACCTGGCTCTTCTGAGTGGGGCTCTTAGGGGCAATTTGCTTGGGTTAGAGAGCAGTGGCCTCTACCTTTAGTCGCAAGGCCCACAGCAAGTCGCACAAGCGCTGTCCTCACCTGCAGAACCAAGTGTGGCAGTTTGTGTTTGGAATGGACAAGTAAAGATCACTGAGTGAGTGGCTTTAGTAGACTCTGGTCTCAGTGGTCAGCAGCACCATGATTTACCACATTTCTCTGCCAGATTTCTCATCAATTTATTTTATTTCCACCTCTCTTTGGCTGTGTTCTCTTTATTTTTTCTAGTTCTGAAACATTTAAATGTAATTAAAAAGCTATGCAGTGTAGGAAATACAATGTTGAGTGCATCCTTAGGTTCAGCAGCACCAGCTCCACAGCGCTGTCACGTCCCTGCAGAGAGCTTTTCCAAGGCTACAGTCTGCCCTTCAGTGTAGCCTCTGTCTGGCTCACTCCCTCTTCTGAGATGCTCTTAGGTCAGTTTGGAGCCCTTTCAGAAAACAGGTTGTTTTCTTACATAAAAATTACCAACCTGGGCGTGGTTTGATCCTAGCACTCGGGGAGGCAGAGGCAGGCAGAGTGCTGTGAGGCCAACCTGGTCTACAAATCGAGTCCAGGACAGCCAAGGCCACACAGAGAAATCCTGTCTTGTGAAACAAAACAAATAAATTACCAATGCACAGTTGTGTAGTCTGTATTAAAAAGAATTGGCCTTTCTTTTCTGTTTTTCTTGTTTTCTCTTGCTCATCCCCTCACTGTTTGAATTGTTTTTAGTCAGAAGAAGAAGTTGTAGAAGGAGAGAAAGAAGTTGAGGCTTTGAAGAAAAGTGCAGACTGGGTATCAGACTGGTCCAGTAGACCTGAAAACATCCCACCCAAGTAAGTTACTGCATGTGTCCTAGCAGTGTGCTGTGTGTGCTCGCATGCAGGGGCGTGCAGGCCCAGGTAGCTGCAGTGCTTGTGGTCTGACACCAGCCTCTGAACTTCTTCCCCAGAGAGTTCCATTTCAGACACCCTAAACGCTCTGTGTCTCTGAGCATGAGGAAGAGTGGAGCCATGAAGAAAGGGGGCATTTTCTCCGCAGAGTTCCTAAAGGTCTTCATCCCATCTCTCTTCCTCTCGCACGTGTTGGCTTTGGGTCTCGGGTAAGTACCCCGATGAAGCCTGTGTGACGTACTGGTGATGGAAGCAAGGTGACCGAAAGAAAAAGGCTGTACTGCCTCCTTCCCTGCGTCATACTCCCAATTGGACTCATCCATGATTAGTTTTCTTTTTTTGAATCATTTAAAATTTACCTAATTGTGAATGATCTATAAATTATTAAATATAAATGTAGGAGTAAATGCAAAATGATTTCCCCCCAGATGGTAAAACACACCATTGTGGAGGATGGGTCTCGAACACACTGGTAGGCTGCTTTGGGTACTGTCTTTGTCTTTTAACTTTGTGGCATTGATTCAAAACTCAGCCTCGAATTTACCTTAATTCACTAACTTGCACTGTGTCTTCTCAATTAATAGCTTTCCCCTCTTGATTTTATTATTTAAGAAAATACGCTTCTGCAAGATTTAAGTTTGTAAGCATTAGCTTAGTTTTTCAAGACCTACTTGCTGTACTCTGAGCATGCCCTGTGGGTCATTTTCTGTGTCTGATGCATGGAAAGTGGACCTTTTTTGATCTTGCTGTGAGTGGCTCAGCCTAGCAGAGGGAAGTGTCTACTCCAGATCGTGGGCTGGTGTGCATCTCTCACTGTCTCCCCTGGGTAGAGGATTTGCCCCTCAAGTCTGGGCCAGTATTTACACGAAGGAGAGTGGGAGGCATTTGTGGAGGGTTAGGGTGGGTGCAGTGTGGAGCATGGGAGGACTCTTACTTAATACCTACCAGCTGATCAGTTAATTTACCTTCAAAAGCTGGTTTTGGGGTCTTACAGTGTTTCTTGCTTTCATGAATCTTAAGCTGTTTTTGTTGCCTTAATTAAGTTTAACTCTTGCTACAGGTGAATGTTTTAAAGGGGGGTTAAAAACCGCTACTGTTACATTGAAGATTCTGCTTCTTGTTTGCCTTGGCCTTTTTTGCTTTTGCTTTTGAAGGGTCATGTTCTTGCCTGGTATGGAAAGTCGGTTAGGTCATCTTACAAACACTGGCTCTGTGACTGTCTCTCTAGATCTGAAATAGCAATGGAGCATTTTATCTAAAAAGAAACATTTGGGAGCTGGGGAGAGTGTGCTGCTTTGGGATTTGAAGGGGTCTCTCTTTCCTAGCTTGATCTGGTCTTAAGATCACTGCCCTTGTGCTTTCCAGTCCTGACTTAAAGAGCAAACAGAATCCCATAAAATCATTTGGGCTAAGTTAGTCAGTGGACTGAAGCTCAGTTGGAGCATGCTTGTGTAACAGATAGGAAGAAGATGAGTGGCGGCTCAGGGAGTCTGGAAAACATGCACCGAGGCTTCAGAGCTGTTTCCCAGGTGTCAGTAGATCACCCTGTAGGCCAAGCTGGTATAATTGTGGGAATAGATGGAACATGATACACTCTGCTTCCTTTCAGCATTTATATTGGAAAACGACTGAGCACACCTTCTGCCAGCACCTACTGAGAGAAACGAAAAGCCCTGGAAACTCGCGTGGCCTGTGAAGTGGTGTATTGTAGTTTGAATTTGAGACCTATTGTAAGCATGATCACCTACAACCCTATTTTTACATACCCAATTCCAGTAACTCTCAAATCCAGTATTTTGCTCAAACTCTGTTGAGGCATTTACTAACCTTGTTCCCTTTTTTGGCCTGTAAAATACTTTAGAGATTCCTAACAGAGTTTACTGTCGTTAGAAATTTGCAAGGGCTTTTTCTCAGCAATGCCACCAGCAGATTATAATCCTGTCAACAGTGCATCCTCCTCTTAGTATCACAGTCACACTGCGTCACTCATGCTAGAAGCTGTATTCTAGCCATGCAGCGACCTCTCTTTCTAAGTGAGATCAGGTTTGCAAACAGTACTATAAAAGCTTTGTTTAGTCTTTCTTTTGTTTTCCAGGACAAAAACAAGCTTCCCTAAGCTTGAATTTATAGTAATTAAAAAGAAAACAAAACCAAAAAAAAAAAAAAAAGGAAACAAAAAGTCAAGACACAAGGGAAAAAATATCCTGGGCAATAAAAATTACTTTAAACCAGCTTTGGAGCCGCTCTTTCCTAAGCCTCCTGTACCGCCTTCGTTTGTAGGAGGCAGCCTGTATGAGTGACAGATAGGAAGTAGAAGAATAGGACATACTGGCAGATTTTAACATTAGTATGTTGCAACGCTGTCTTTTCTATGATAGAGAATCTTATTTCTAAGGAACTTACTCGGGCCTCAGGCCTAGACATACATGAAACTGCTTTTGAGATTTTTGTGCATTTGGTATTGTCATGTGTTACCTGCATGTGAATTTCTCATGACTTTCTTTAACTTGTTTTTCTGGTTTCTTTCTTTCTTTTCTTTCTTAGAAGAGACTTGAACCGAGTCTGATTCATGGTGTTAATAGAGGCTTCTTGTTTTAGGAAGCTTTGCGTGCACTCTGAAGCCTTTACATTCTGGAGAATAACTTCAGAGTTATTCCAAGCACTTGTGTAATTTTGAAAAGCAGACCTGGGTTGTGAGAACAGTTGAAAAGTTCTGGAAGATGCCATTCATTCTCTTTGGTCCCTTCCTGTTGTCGGCTTCAGTCTTCCCAAGGTGTCCCTTGGCTCTCCCAGGAATCTGTGATGTTTTCACGCACTTGTCTTCTCAGTTCTGTCAAATGCCTGATGTTCTGTAATACTCAGAAAATTCTTTGAATGGCAGACTTTCTTTTGTCTGTTTCTAAAATGTGAAGCATTAGGACCAAATTGTTAGCATCAGGATTGCAGATTATCTCAAGTAGATTTTGTTGGATTTCAGAACATAGCATGGCTCTGAAGGAATCTGTTTTATATATAAATAATTACTGTTTATGATGTAGATTTGCTATAGTTACAGAACCATTGTGAATTTTAAAGCTAGCAACCTATACGGTGCACCAGGTTGACTTGAATAAATATGGCAACCGGGTTTGCCAGTGTGCAGAAACTAACTCCTCTCTCACATAAAGAGTTATAAGATTGTGTGTTATATGAAAGTGGAAAGTAACATAGATAGGAAGACATTTCTGTGATTTTTCAAAAACATAGCTGTTATCTTTAAGAAAGATAATATATCCAAAATAGTTTTTTGTGACTTATTTTCTTTCTGGCATTTAATGTCTAAATGATTTGTGGTCATCTTCTGCCCTTTTTCTTTCTTGCTTTTAAACCTGGTGACACTTAATTTGCCTTCTCGCCTATTTATTTCAAGTATTTTTATTTGAATTTCTTTAGAAGGAAAGTAAATCTGATGGCCTATTGTTTTGTTGTTGCTTTGGGAAGCCTGAATCAAATTGGCCAGGCTGCAGAAGCTAACCTGCAGCACACTTTGCAATGCTGATCGTGTTACTCTAAGTAATCTTGCAGGCAGATGTCACCACCTTCTAAATCAGTAGCAGTTTTATCAGCAGTGCCATTGAATGGTGGGGATAATTATGATTTTGTTTCAACATTAAAACTAAATTCAGCTTTGCCACTTTTGAAAAGTATCTGTAAGATCATGGAACACAGCACAGTACAACTGTCCATCCATGAGCTTGTGTGGTGTTGGTTTGCAGCCCGGCGTACGGGATATTTATGCTCCTATGCAGATTCTTGTTGAAAATAGACTATCCTATCACAAAGCAGAAACCAACCAAGAATTCAGTTTTGATACACTGTTTAAAAAGCTTTATTCCTGTTTACAATTTGGGATGAAAAGCAGGCTTCGTCTTAAGTTGGTTGAAAACTGGCTCAGATGTTTGTAAGTCAAGAGGAAAGCGGCACAGAGAGCAGCGCAACTGGGTTACTCGATTGCGGTAAAGAGCGAAATGGAGACTCGACCCACGATACGAATCTCACGTGAACCAGTTGTGGGAACTCCTGGCATTAATGGAGCCAGAGTGATGTGCATCCTTCATCCGTCTCGTCAGCGCTTGTGTCATTCCTTACAGTTTACAGAACACATGTAACTTGTAGCTATAAACATTTTGTGCCATTAAAGCTCTCACAAAACTTGCTTGTTAGTATATCATTTTGACGTCACCCTTGTTGCCTGAAAAGCCTTCTTGTGTCTGTATGCAACCCTTCCCATGGAGAGCTCACCAGGACCAGAGTACCA
This sequence comes from Pachyuromys duprasi, assembly GCA_028658305.1. NCBI lineage: Eukaryota > Metazoa > Chordata > Mammalia > Rodentia > Muridae > Pachyuromys > Pachyuromys duprasi. Next base: position 16,464,509 of record CM053745.1, on the reverse strand, counting down.
AACTATGCCAAGTGCTGCTTCCCAAGCCTTGCTGTTGGGGGTTTTGCTTTCAAGTGGTGGTAGGAAGTGAAATGATAGCATGGGATCGTTTGGTTGTTTTTGTGATAGGATTGGGGGACTACCAATCTGATTACAAAATCCAAGGGTTTCCTGGCCTGACATTAAATTTCAGAATGTAGAACCGGAGATGTAGCTTACTGGGAGAGTGTTTGCCTGTCCTCTAAAGTCCTGGATTCAGCCCACAGCACTTCCTCATCCCTATCCACATGAGTATGGGACTGTGATTAAAATTTTAACCTGAAATGATGTGGTGGAGTTGCACAAAGTTCAGTGTACAGTGCAGTGTAAAGAATCAGCATCCCTTCAATTACCAGCACTGCCTTCAAAGAAATCTGCCTGCTGGGGGCTCCCATTCCTCAGTATTGTAGCAGGTGTTAATTAGTAACAGTGATACGTGGCTTCATGGCTGATGGAACTGAGGCCCAGACAGGGTTACTTAACTCACGGTCACTAGTGGCAGGATGGTACGGGAGGTTCTCTCTTCATGGCATACAGGAAAGGACTAGGGATCACGATTCAAAGGCAGTCTTCAGTGATCCACTTTAGCAGCACAAGCTTCACTTAACAGAGCAGAGCTTCCAGCTGGGGACCAAGCACTCATCTCTTGAGCCTGTAGGGCCACGTCTTATTCAAGCTGTCAAACTCATATCACATCAGTCACAGAGTTGGAGTGCCAACTCAAAGCAGAAGCTGTTTCCAGGTACTAGCCTCTTAAGAGCAAGCACTTGACTCAAGTTTTTCTAGAGCAGCCCTGAAGCAGTGTTCAGGAGAATCACACTCAACAAAATGTGACTCTAGTAATGTAGGTTCTACAGTACACAGCCAGCCGCCCTGATGGCTTTGCGGTCGCATGGCGGTGTCTGCGTCTGCTTCATTCTCCTGTCTGCCAGGAGGCTGTACTGGCCATGGCTGGTGCAAAGAGGTCTGAAGCTTCAAGGCGTTCATTGGAGCATCACTAGGTTCAGCACTATGAAGAAATTTTTTGGGGGGGGAAACCCAAATGTTTCAGCTGTTTCTCCAGCATGATCGTCATCTCCTTTGGTAATTGGCATACTGTTCCTGCCAAAGGAGACAACCTTTGGGGGATGGAATTCAGGGTAAAACGCTGGAAGAAATGGCTACTGGCTTCTTAGACATGGCCACTAGCAATTTACAAATGGCCACTAACAGGTTAATGAGCTGGCATCATTACAAGTGAGAAGAACAGAGGGAGTGTAGAGACTAAGATGGAGCACTCACCATGAGTCAGACACAGGTTTTTGCTCATGGAGATTTATGTATTTAAGAGTGTATATGTGTGAGGTCTGAGCCTGGAGGCTGGGAAGGGCATGGCGGCCTCTGTCACTCCACATAATCTTTTGGGACCCTGTACCTAAGACTTAGATTTATTTGCTTGCCTAGGCCAGAAGCCAGTGAGTCCTCGGAGATCTGTTCTCTGCCTTTAGAGCTGTGTGAGATCCCTGGCTAAGTTACATGGTCTGAACTCTAGTCCTCACGGTTATACAGCAAGCTCACTACCATTGAGCCATTTCTTCATCCTCTTTCCATTCTTTAGTCAACACAGTACCCCCAAATCATTCAATATCTTTTTGAAATGAAAAACAGCAATTTTGAAAATCATATTCTAAAGCAACAACAAAGAACATGAATTTGATACGAATAGGATAAGGAATGATGGTAGGAGATTATTGAAAGTCTCCATATTTTCTTCCATAAAGCAGAAAACCTTGCATGTGCAGTAAATTCACTGTGGTTTGTAACATGCAGTAGTCTTGAGTCTGAGCTAAAGTGCTTCAGGCAGCAGCTGTTGACAGGTGGCCAATGGTGTGCTCAGTGCATAGTGTATGCATTGTGTATTCAGAACCAAGGCTTAGGTGAAGTTGAGCAAAGCAATGCAGGAGCACTGCCAGAAACATCTTAGATTCATTGTGGGCTTGATTTTGAATTAAGAATCTATTGTGAATTCAGAAATCTGTAAGTTTTTACCAAATTTTTAAGAACTCAAACGTCGTTTATATGTCCACTAGTAAGTCTTCCTGTCTGTATACATCCTCACCAGCATTTGTGGTCGTTTGTTTTAGCCAGTCTGACTTGATCGAGGTGGATGTTCCAGCTAAAGTTTAATTTGCATTACTCCAGTGGGTAAGGATGTTGGACACTTGTTCAGACATTTACTGGTCATCTGTGTTTCTTCCCTTAAAAGCTGCCTACTCAGCTTAGTTGTTGGTTGGGTAATAGTGTTAATGTTTTGGAGTCCTTATATAGTCTAGATAACAACTCCTGTAGAGTTGGCATAGGTTTTCTCCCATTCTGTAGGCCATCTTCCCTCTACTAATCATTTTCTTTGCTGTGCAGAAGTTCTTTCAGTTCTTGAGATTTCTTCCTGTGTTATTAGAGTCCTTTCTGGCAAGTTCTTGGCTGTGCCTATGCACTGTGTATGCTTCCTTTCACGTCTCGCAGTAAGGTCTTTGATCTTTATTAAAGTAATATTTGTGCCCTGTGAGAGAGACAGATTTAGTTTCATTATTTCACATGTGAATGAATATCCAGCTTTCCTAGCACCATTTTTTGAAGATCTCTCTTTTCCCACATTTGCTTCTGACATCTTGCTAAAGATTAAGTGGCTGAAACTAGGTAGGTTTGTGTGTTTGTTGAGACTTACATTGTCATCTGTTTTAGGATGTTCATAGAATATGTTTTTCATAATTGTTGAATGTGACAACTTGTGAATATGTGATCTTTGGTACAGTTTAACTCTGATGTTTGTTGATACTTTCTTCGGATGACTTAACCAGTGATGAGCCTGGGATTTTGAAGTACCACTGTGATTTCAGGATTGACATGAGCTTTTATACCCACTTGTATATATTTTAGGAAATTGGGAGCCCCAGCACCTGGTGTGTATCTGTTTTTAATTGTTATATCTTGGTAAAATTTTCTTCTGTCCAATTTTGGTTTGAAATCTGCATAACAAGGTGTCAGAAGAGATATATCCACTCACTTTGTGGTTTTATTTGATAAGTTGATTTCCATAAGTTGACTGTGATGTTCAGTCTGTGTCTTTGCTAGTGAAGTGTGTTTCTTAGAGACAGCCAATAGGTGGACCTTGCTCTTCAGTTCAGTCAGTGTCTTCGTCTCTTGACAAGTTGAGCCACCATTTACACTGAAGGTTATTGTTGAGAAATGTTTCCTGGTTGCTTTGATTTTCTTGTTTGTTTTTCCGGTTATTTGGGTTTAGTATTTTGTTTTTCTTTCTCCCTGATAATTTTAGGAGTTTGATGGTTAGACACAATGGCAAGCTTTCCTTTGCTCTTTGTCTATCTCAAGAACTTGTGCTTGCCTTGACATGTGCTTATTTTTATGTCGGTTAAAAAGATAGTCTCATGTAGTTATAATTAATAGCTTTGCTGGTTGGATATTACAGCGTTGGCTGATAGTTACTGACTTTTGAGGCTTTCTGATTTTTATAGTTTCTGATTAGAAATCTAGTTTTAAGCCGGGCGTGATAGCGCACACACCTTTGATCCCAGGACTCAGAAAGGTAGGTGGGTTCCTGTGAGTTCGAGGCCAGCTTGGTCTACAAAGTGAGTTCAGGACAACCTGGACTACACAGAGAAATCCTGTCTCGAAAAAACCAAAAAGAGAGAAGGAAAAAAAAAAATTGGTGTTATTTTCTCTTGTCTGTATTGATGTTTTTCTCTGGCAGCTTTTAATATTGTTGGAGCAGGTTTCTGGGTCCTTGAAAATTGGAGACTGCCAATTAGATGTGCAGTGAGGAGAGAAGGAAGTTGATCTTACAGGCTCTCACCCTCCCCATGGTTTTTGGCAGTGCTGAGCCTTTACTGGACTGGTGGCGTCCGTTGGTTGCCAGAGCTGTCCTTCACTTTAGTAGCCTCCCTTCTCCCATCCGACTCTGTCCTGAAACTCTCCAGATCTTACCGCTGGGGTTCCTAATGTCACAGCGAAAGGGTTCAAGTTTTTAGAGCAGGGAAAGTAGTGAGATTGTTGTGATATTGGCCTTGCTGCTGGAGGGGTCAGCTGGAGTTTCCGAGGTGTCAAACTCCACAGGTTGGTCCTGCTGGCCTTGGGCTCAGCTGGTCAGACCCCTGGAACCCCTGAGCTGTTCCCCAGTGGCACTGAGATCAAAGCCACCTCCTCCTCTTCACTGCCTTGAGCTGAACCTCTTGCCACTTGGATTTGTTGACTTGTCAGTGTCTTGCCCTGCATTCTCCACACAACCTGCTGCCCAGGCTGTTTCACCCAACAGCTATGACAGGCTAGATTCCATCTGTCCCTGACCTGTGGTTGTTCCTTGTTCCAGGCCCCCAGGCTAAATCAGTTTTAAATAGCAGGCTCCCTCTCCAGGTGGTTCCTGGCCGTAGAACGGGATTCCTCTTCCCTTGATAACACATTGGCCAGAGGAATCACTATCTTGCCAAAACGTATAATAGGACCTGCCAGTGGGCTGCCTGGCTCTTCACCAGCTCACCACCAGTGGGCTGCGTGGCTTTCCTTTTGGGTGAAGCTTCTGCTGCTTCTCTGCCAGGGAGCCATGTCTGGAGTTGGGCTTGGCTTCCTTTTGGCTTACCCAGCTTTTTCACTGCTCAGCTGTTCTGGTGCTGCCTTTGTGATTTTCCCAGTTTTCCCTTCTTTCGGCATAGTCTGTTTTCACTCATTATAGCTCTTTACTAGGTCCTGTGGCGGCAGCTTCCAGGCCACTGTTCTATCCAGATAGTCCACGTGTTTTTATTATCACCTTCATCTGTGTTCTCTCTCTGTGTTTCTGTCTGTCTGTCTCTGTGTGTGTGTGTGTACACAGCTTCTACCCTGTAGGTTCTGGGAAGTGAACTTGGGTCAGCTGGCTGGCAGCAGTCCCTTTACCTGCTGAGCTATCTCACCAGCCAGGATGGGTTTTTAATAAAGCGAGTGAAAATATAAATGTTTCTGGTAACTCTACACAGCAGGAACTGCACGGTGAAACTAAATATATTTTTGTAATTTAAATAATTCGACTGCTAGGTTTGTTTCCAGTTTCCATAGTGTTTTTTTTCTCTCTGTCTCCCTTCTTCCTTCCTCATCCTATTTCTTTTTCACCCCTTCTCCAGAGTAACCTGTTGTATTATATCAAAAGTGAGTATAATAGGCTCAGAACAGAGTATCTACCCAGCATGTATGAGGACAGATTTGATCTCCCAATTTCACTGGGGTTGAGGAAGAAGAGAAGATTAGGCTGGAAAAGAAATAGGGGAAAAATATTAAAAGATATTTATTGGAAGGAGAAGCAGCATAGGAAAAATGAGAAACAAGTACAAATACTGATTCTTTAATACGAGGCTTATAAAGACTCAACACCCACACTCGGCTTCTTGGCAGAGCTAGGGAGCAGGCGTTGCATACTTCTGGGCACTTGGGTTCTAAACTGCTGTTCACAGCTGCTGCCTGAGTTGCTGCTGCTGCTGGAGCTGAGCAGTGAAGACTGATGGATGGAGTGGTATCCTGGGTGATGGGATGAGAAAGTCATGTATACAGATGTCTGAGTCTGAGTAGGGCCTTGTCCTGGTACCTGGGGTTGGGTATCCAGCCCTTCTGGGCTGGATCTGCAGTGAGGCTGGAAGTTTCAACCTGTTGATACCTAAGAAATACCTTTTTTTTTTTTTTTAAAGATTATTCTGGGTTGAACTTAAAGCTTCCTACTGGCTTGGCAAACACTCCTCAGCTCTTCTTCACCATAAAAGAGGTTGTACTTAGAGTTGTAACAAAATGTCCAGACTCAGTGCTTTGTCTCTCCGGGAAATTAAACCATAAAATCCACAAACTTGTATTAGCAAATTTAGTGCATACAGGAGGTTCTCTATCTAGCTATCTATCTTCCTTACTACCTACCTACCTGTCATCTATCCTATCTTTTCGTCTGTCTTTCTGTTGTCTGCCTACCTGCTTCTATCTCTGTACATGCATTGCCTCTCAGTGTGTTCTTAGGTTTACCCAGGGTCTTGCATCCTATGTAGGAACTAAGCAACATCCCAGCTGGGTTTTTTTTTGTTTTGTTTTAAGATACGGTCTCAGATGGGTGTGGTGGTGCACACCTGTAATCCCAGCACTCTGGGAGGCAGAAGCAGGCAGACCTGTGTGAGTTCAAGGCCAGCCTGGTCTACAAATCGTGTGTAGGACAGCCAAGGCTACACAGAGAAACCCTGTCTTGAGAACAAAACAACAAATAGTCTCTCCACATAACACAGGCTGGTCTTGAACTTGATATGTAGCCCATGTTGACCTGAACTCCAGATCCTCTTGCCTAAACCTAAATATTGTAGTAACATGTTGAGCCACCACACTTAGCTAGGATTCCATCATTACTGGCCCCGTGACACTGAGCTGCATTCAGGTAGGACCACAGTGGCTCTTACTTGGCCTCATATCTATGCACACAGCAGGGCCTCGAGGCACAACGTTGTCTGTTGGTTTTGATGCCATGTTGACCTCACTGAGTTACTAGAGTGCTGAGGATGCCTTGGTAAGTCAGTGCCTTGACTCAGCCTTTCCACATGTAAATGAAGGGTAAGGACATTGGCGGTTTATCTTTCCTTAGGGCAGGTGCAGCCTAAAATAGCCCCTCCCAATTTGAAGGAGTTGGTGGTTGAGTGTAATTGCTTCTGTGGAGTGTAATGGGTGCATATCTCCACCCAACCCCACCCCTGGGCACTGTGGAAATGACGGAAGAATCGGGAAGCCGCCTGACAGGGGACCTGGCACCTTCAAAGGGAGTGGAGGAGGAGAGCTGGGGAAATATGGCTTCTCAGAGAGACTTCCTGACTTGGATCTTCCTTAAGAGCCGTGTATCTTTGTGGACTGGCAGAAACTGGCCTAGTGATGCTTGATTAGAATTGCGCTTGATGGATCTCGCAGCGTGGCAGTGTCAGCAGACCCCTTCTAGGCTGGGCCCCACCTTGATTCCTGCTTCTCAGGGCACCTGCTTTGTTGACCCTAGAGGTCCTGTGATTCTGAACTAGAACTTCACCCAGTGCAGGGCCACGCAGGTCTTGCTAGTGTTACTTAGCTCTTACACTGTTGACTCATCCCAAGGAATGAGGCAGTGCTGGGTGAATTAAATGACAGTGGAGTGCCTACCATCAACACAAATAACTTGTGCCCTGGCTGATGTGTCTGTACTTCTTTGTCCTCTCCATGACCACACTAGGGCTCCCCAGGCCCAACCCAGTGAAGCCTTTCCATTTTCAGAGTCCTTCCCAAGTACCCAGGCATGTCTGTGAGCTATCCAGTCAACCCATACATTTATATATGGTCATTGTTCCACATGTATGAACCTTAACGCATCTGGAGAGTGTTTCCTGGCGCAGAGATAAGATGTACTATTTACACTCCTGAAATACCCCAAATGATGCTGAGTAGATCTGCTTCCACCCAGAACTTAGGGCAATAATGATGGTAGGTGAGCTTAATTTTCTTCTTCTGTCACACCTCCCAGTTTGTCCAGGGGTGGTCTACCTCTTCCTAGGGTTCTGACCCCTGCCCAGCAACGTTCACAAGTCTTTGTAAGAGGCAGAAAAGGATGGAGATTCTGGGTGGAGGATATTAATAACTCATTAGAACTGTTTAGACAGAAGGGTCAGTTTTAACAAATATTCCTGGTATCTTTCAGTCTACCAAGTCCCCCCTCCAAGTCTTGGCGACACAACCCCTTTTTGGTCAGATATCTGGTGTCTGGGCCTTCTTGCTGATCCTCTGTTCCGATGGGTGCTCTGTCCAAGTGAGAGCTGGCCTGGAAATAGGTACCATCCTCAGCTGAAGCCCCCAGCACTCACCCACAGGGCCTCCCAGTCTGCCTCATGCCCTCAGCTTCCCAATAGCATGCCTGCGTAAAAGCCAGACATCAAGAAGCCTCTTGTTGCCAAGACTTCAGAGTCACACAGGGTCCTGGAGGAGGCCAGGGGCACCATCCTCAGCACTGGGGGTGGGCTGGGGACGGGGACAGTGAGAGTGATTTGTCCTGTTTGCGGAAGAGCTATACTTAAAATTGGAAAGGAAACACCCTGATTCTGTCCTTTATTAACTACTGTCTGTAGTTTATTTCTGAAACGACTTGGGGTGCATTTCTCCACAGTGACCCATTCTCCAGTGCCTGGGCAGCTTGTAACTGAAGTCAGCTCAGTACTACACCAAGTTGACACGGATCTCGGCAGTCCTTCCCACTTGAAAGCTCAGTCACCTTCTGACTGCCTGCCTGCAAACCAGAGGTTCCCAGAGAAGTTCCCCTGCCCCCGCTGTCTGTCCCTGTCTCTTTCTCTCTGTCTCTCTTTATCTTTCTGACTGTTCTTGGCCTTGGACCTAAGGTCCTGAACATGCAAAGCACACACTATTAAGGGATACCCAAGCCTTAGATGCCCTTTTATTACAAAAGTCTAACGGCAAAGACCTGTCTGTCATCCCAGATACTTTGGAGGCTGAGGCAAGAAGATCACAAGTTCAAGGCCGTCCTGAGCTACAGAATGAATTAAAGGCCAGCCTGGAAAACTTAGATAGAGAAAGGGTGGTGTAGTGGTGAGAGAGCTTAGACAGTGGTTCTCAACCTAGGGGTCATGACCCCTTTGAGGGTCACATATCAGATATCCTGAAACTCAGATATTTACATGGTAATTCATAACAGTAGCAAAATTACAGTTAAGAAAGTAGCAGCAAAATAGTTTTATGGTTGAGAGTTACCACAACATGAGGAGCCATATTAAAGGGTCGCAGCATTAGGAAGGCTGAGAACCTCTGGCTTAGTAGGAAGGGTACCTGCCGGCCAACCTGAGTTTGGTCTTGGGATTCATAAGTTAGGAGAGAAACCATTCCCCCAAATTGTCTTCTGACTGCCACTAGTGTGTTTGTTCACACACAGTGGGAAGTTATGTTTCAAAAAGGTCTGGGAATTACTAGTTTAGTAATAGGGTGATTGCTTAGGGTGGTTGAGGGGCACGGCCCCTTCCTCTGGAGTTCCGCCCTGCCAGCATCCCATGTGTTCATCTCTGGAAGCTGAACTCCTCCTTTGGGGAGAGTCATCCCCTGGGCATGAGTCATGAGCGTCTTGGCCCCTGGAAGTTGACTCAAACTGCCTACCTCCACCTCCCGGTCATGGGCGGGACTGGACCTTCCAGTCTTCAGTAGTACTTTGGTTCCAGGACCCAGCTCCATACTCCCAGGAGTCAACTTATTAGCATGCACTAGGGCTGAAAGGGCTTATTATGAATAATATATGGAATTGCAAGCATCTTAATGAGCTCTGCGCTGGGAATGGGGTGATGTATGTGTCATTATAAATCACAGTATCACGAAGTGGTTACTCAAAGTTCCTCAGGAAGAAAGGAAAATAATAGCTGTCATCGTGATGCTTACCTCTGGGCTCTCACTGCTAAACATCCAGTCCTTGCTCTGTTTGGGTTCTGATCCTGGGGAGCCTCACACTGCCCGTTCTTGGCCTGAGGTCTGACAACTTACAGGTAGCCATGTGTTCTGCCTCCTTACGTTCTTTTACCTTCCTGAGGTGAGGAGGGGCCTTTGGCATCCACTAGAGCCCTCTGGATTCCTACACCTCTAGGACTTGGCAAGAGGCTAAGGTAGAGACACAGGTCGGATGAAAAAAGCCCGCCGTCACGATGGCGCCTCTGGAGTACAGTGGCTGGAGAACCACAAGAGCAATGGAGGAAGTGCTTCCTCAGTGCGCCCACTGCCACCGTGAGTGACATTCACGTTCCTGGGATCGTTTGACAGGAGTGTGGAGGAGAGAAGCAAGATGTGGTCCGGGGCTGCAGACAGGCCAGAGGCAGTGTCAGTGAATCAGTGTCTCGTCTTTTTCTCCCTTGAGACGAGGTCTCATGTCGACCAGGCAGGCCAGGAACTTAGGTCCTCTTCCCTCAGCCTCTCCAAGCGCTAGGATTACAGGTGTGTACCACGTTTCTCTCCTCTCCTGCCTCTCCTCTTCTCCCCCTTGTTTTTGTTTTTGGGGACAGAGTCCCACTATGTAGCTCAGGCTAGCCTGAAACTTATGATTGTCCTGCCTCAGCTTCTTGAGTGGTAGGGTCACAAGTCTCCAGCATGGCCATGATGGCTCTTGCTTAAGAAAACTTCCATCTGCCTGGGTGGCGGTGGCACATGCCTTTAGTCCCTGCACTCAGGAGGTAGAGATAGGTGACTCTCTGGCCCAAGGCCAGCCGGTCCACAGAGCAAGTTCCAAGATGGCCAGAGCTACACAGAGAAACCTTGTTTAGAAAAAACAAAAGCTAACAAAACAGCCATTTGTCACCATACCAAGTTAGATACTCAAGGACGGGGCATCAGCAGATGGAAGCATTCTGTTGTGTGACTGGCAGGTCAGCCCTTCTGCTGGGATTGTGTGATGTGGTAAGCTGATGCTAGGTAGGCACGGTCACCCACTGTCAGCACTGAGGAAGCTGAAGAAGGAGGTTTCCAGATTCGGCTCTATCTGAGCCACACAGTGAGACCTCCCCTAAAGGCAGAAGCTCACAAGCAGCAACCATGATCCAAGAATCACCTGGCAGTCAGCAGAGCAGCAGCTGATGGCGGCATGCTGCAGGGTAGCCTGGCATGAGTGAGTGGGCCTCACGTGCCCCTGAGAAAGGAATTCCTAGCCACACCTCCTCGGCTGGCTGTTTGTTTACTCACCCAGGGATGGCAAGGCCTGGCCTCTCGTGGTACAGCAGGCTGAGGCAGAGGAGGCAAACCCAAGCAGGGGAGTGTCTGGTTTCCTCAGGTCCAGACAGTTCAGTCTCTTCCCTGACTCACCAGCCTGGTGTAGGAGCCCGGATCCTGAGTGACAGGTATAGCGCTGTCGGGGATGCACCCGGGTGTGGGTTCACTCCCTCATTCATTCAGTTTAGACCATTAATTTTTATATGCTTTCATTTAATATTATTATTTGTTAGTTAAGTGCCTAATGTGTCAGGCGCTGCAGTACATACTGGGCTGTAAGCACTAAAAGACAATTAGTAAAAACGCTGATGCGGGAGGGAATGAGGGAGGGGGCTACGCCTGGGATGCAAAGTACCTTAACCTGTGATTGATATAAAAATAAATAAATTACATTTAAAAAAACGCTGATGCAGCAGGGTGTAGTGTCCCATTCCTGTATCTTCTTGCCAGACACAGGAAGAGTATGATGTCATAGAATCTAAGTTTGGTGGTCGTGAGGGGAAGAGAATCGACGGTTGTTCCAGGTGGGTGAACACGCAGCTCAAGGCAGGTGGCATTGCTGGCAGGTTCCTAGGTCAGAGTTGTGTGTGTGTGTGACTCAAACCAAGTAGTGTCCCACGCTACTGAACCGTTCTCCATGCTTGCCCGACTTCCATACAAGCCTGAGTTTCTTTTTTAAGACTATTTTTAATCTTTAGGAGTGTGTTGGGGTGGGTTATGTACACATGAATACAGTTCCTGTGGAGGCCAGGAGAGGGTATTGTATCCCCTAAAGCTGGAGTTACCGACAGTTGTGAGCTGTCTGATGGGTCCTCTGAGCCGGCCGATTCTCTAAACTGCCTCTTCATGCTTTGTTCCTTCTCTGAGCCCCTCCCTGTGGGGTATGCACGTTACTTCTGTTTGCTTTCTTCTCTGTTACAGTTACAGAGCTCTGCCCATCTAAGAACTGTGAAAGGTAGACAGAGCTATTTTCCTCTACAGTTTGTTTGTTTGTTTGTTTTTAAGATTTATTTATTATTATACAGTACTCTTCTTGCATGTATGCCTACACACCAGAAGAGGGCCCCAGATCTCATTATAGGTGGTGGTGAGCCACCATGTGGTTGATGGGAATTGAACTCAGGACCTTTGTAAGAGCAGACAGTGCTCTTAACCACTGAGCCATCTCTCCAGCCCTCCTCTACAGTTCTTAATGCCTCTAAATTGTACACTTAAACATGTGTAAAACGGTAAATTTAATGTCATGTATTGTCGTTCTGCATTCCCTGCCGCTGCTGCCCAGCACCGAACCAGAAGTTTCTCTCTCAGCGGTCCAGGCACGGTCAGCTTCTGGCAGGAACAGAGGAACCTGGGATCAAAGGTTCTGCTTCTCTCAGGCGCAGCTAGAGTGCTCAGAGAGAGGCGCAGCCACAAGGCTCCTGGATCTCACTGGCGGTTTCTCTGTTACAATTAGAGGTTGCCGGCACCAAGCTGAGGCATTCCATAGCCAGTGATGATACCACAGTGCTGCTACCACAGTGTTATAGCCTTAAGTTGCTGTGCGAATGACAGAGGGTGCAGGTGGACACCCAGAATCTGCTGGAGTGCAGATCAGGAGGCTGATTTGTTGGTCAGCCAAGTGGGCAGTGCTACCATCACTGCCTGATCAACAGTCACACCAGGGGTCCAGTTCTTTATGGAGGAGGGGAGCCCAGAAAAAATGATGAGTCTCAGAGGGGTCATTGTAATAAGATGATGACAGCCCATTTATTTCTTGTGGAAACAGGGACTTATAAACCTTGGGCAGTGGGAAGGGATTTCAGGGTAAATGTGTTTGAATTGCTGGGGCTAGGGGTGCCAGGGATAGTTGCAATAGCACCGTCCTATCATAAAAGGGGAAACAGAGTACTTAATTATCCTATGGGTTGGGCAAGAACTCCAGGTTTGGCTCAGAGGTCATTGTTTGAAAACCAAGGCACTAAGACATCTCTTTAGCATAGGGTGGATATTGCCAGGAATCCCCAGGTGCATGCTGAAAGGGTTTCTTATCAGGAAAAGGTTGGGCCTGTAATTTTCCCTGAGGGCTATGATAATGCTTCTTAGAGGATATGGGGTTTCCCCAGATTCTCGGGGAGAGGAGGGAACCCTGCTGAGGAAGGGAGTCTGTCATTTCTGCGCATAGTTCTGGAGCTGTCTGGTAATGCCAGACTCCAACCTTACCAGCAGGGTCCAACGATGCTTATCTCACTACCAGTTTCTGTTTCAATTAATACACACTAAATGTACAAAATAATGAATTCCATTGTGACACATCATACTTGCATGTATGTAACAGGCTTTGATAATATCCTCCCCATCCTTCTGCTTTTATTCCTTTCCTCCCAGGTTCCACGTGAAAGAAAGCGTGACAGTTTACTTTTGCTTTTATTTCCAGGCAGGTTCTCACTATATAATCCTGGCTGGCCTGGAACTCACTGTGTTGGCTTGGTTGGCCTTAGATTCACAGAGCTCCACCGGCCGCTGCCTTCTGAGCACTGGGATCAGAGGTGTGTGTCGCTATGCCTGGTAGCAGTTGTCTTTCTGAATCTGGCTAATCTTGTTTAACTTTCGATTTTCCAGGTCCATCCATTTTTCCTTGCCATTCTCTTGAAATCAGATGTCTTGATTTCATTCTTTATGTGTGAATAATACTCTTATGTGTGTGTGTGAGAGAGAGAGACATTTTCCTAATTCGTTCAATAGAGTTTTTGGCTGAGACTGTTCATCTTGGTTGCGTCTACTGCTGCAGAGATCAGCATGGGTGTGTGTCACTGTAGGAAACAGCTTGGAGTCCTTTGGGTGTATGCCCAGGAGTGGTGTAGGTGGCTCATGTGCTGGTTCTGTTTCTAGTTCTTCAAAGAACTTAATGCCTTTCATACTGGCCAGACTAACTTACTTTCCATCAATGATGTATGTGGGTTCCTTCTGTCAACCAGAATTTATCATCTATTTTGTTTTTGTTGTTGTTTTTATCTATAAGGTTTACTGCACCATTGGGAAAGTAGCAGAAAAGTTAGCAACAATTCAGTGGAAAAGCTTTTGTCACCGTAGTCATTCCACGTGGTAGCTGATGGGGTCAGGACATAGCCTCTGAGGTGCTGGTGTCCAGACTTCCTGTGCTGGAGTCTCTCTTTCCCAGGCCACTTACTAAGCAGAGTAAGCACTGTCCCACAGTGCTCTGGCTGGGCAGCATCTCCAGTTTCACTTTGTGTGGTAGTCTTGCTGTCCATTCCCTGGCCCTCTGGTATCCACAGATCTCTGCCGTAAGCCTCTGAGGACAGTGGTAGAAGGTCCCCAGCCTGGTGTCAGCAGCCAGGATACAAAGAAGGTTGTGAAAGGGGAAACATGTTCAAAGCACCAGAGTTTGGCAAGGACAGGAGCAGACCTTCCAAACAGGGAGAAGCTTTCAACATCCTCAGAGTCAATGACAGTGCATGGGCAACCCACAATTATTTTTGAATACAGGGGCTTGTTTCCTTTTGTGATAGTTATTTTGACTGGGTTGAGCAGGAATCTTGCTGTAGTTTTAGTTTGCTTCTTTCTGTGAAAGATCAGTGTTGAGGAGACCTCATTTACCAAAATGAGGAACAACAAAGGACTCAGCTTATTTGAGAAACAGAGAGCATCATTTTTATTCTTAGCCACATATTATACTGTGGCAACTTCAGTTACAAAATACATAGTGACGATGGGCAGTAGTGGCAGACACCTTTGATCCCAGCACCGTGGGAGGCAGAGGCAGGTGGATCTCTCTGAGTTCCAGGCTAGTCTGGCCTAAAAAGTGAGTTCCAGGACAGCCAGAGCAATATAGAAAAACCCTGTCTTAAAAACAAACAAACTGTAGTGAGTAAGATGCCAGTCTGTAATGTTTGCTTTTTTCTTACTGGACAAAGAACAGCTTCTTATGTTACTAATTGAACCTTTTTCCCAGAAGATTAATTCAAAGAACATGACATCTGGCCAAGGAAATACTTGCTGGAATGTAAAGGCAGCATTCTGCAAACACCCTCTTGTTTTCAAGGAATGTCTGACAAGTGCATTGGCCTGGCCTGACATCAGTTCAGCAAATCTCCTTCATTTTTCAGCTAGCTAAAAATTCTGAGCGTTCTCTCCCATATCTTTACTAGTCATCTTGTATGTCTTTTGAAAAGTGGTCAGGTCGTTTTCCATTTGTTGATTAAGTTGCCTGTTGTTTTACCTTTTTTAACTCTAAACATTGGTAACAGGGAGCAGGCTCAGTGGCTCAATGGTTAAGAGCACTGGCTGCATTGCAGAAGACCCAGGTTGGGTTCCCAGTACCCCACACTGGCTCACAGTCAGCATAGATGTACATGCAGACAAAACACTCATACACATAACAACATAAAAATATTTAATTAAATCATAATAAAGAGCTTGAGAGATGGCTCAGTGGTTGAGAGTAAGAACTGCATTTCTAGAGGACCTGAGTTCAGTTTCAGCCAAAACTGCCTGTAACTCCAGCTCCAGGGACTCATGTGCCACATACAAACACACATTCATACAGGCACATATGAATGCACACATTATAATGTGTTTTAAATGATACTATTTCTGTACTGTGGAGTAAACCATAGAAATTAAATTTCTGGAAGCAATTTCATCACAGGTTTAGCTCTTGGATTTGTTGCCTTTGTACACTTTCTTTAAATAGATACTTAACCAAATGAGATACTTGAGCTGGAAAGATCCCTGGCGCCATTGGTCATTAGGGAGATTTAGCCTAGCTATGCTCTGTGTGACTTCATTGTGTACTTAGTATAGTGGCTGAAGCGAACGCCAAGGACAGTCTCGAGTGAGAACACGAACACAGAGCAAATAAAGCCCTCCCGTGCCGCTAACAGTAACCACAGGGTGCACCCACCTTAGGAAGCAGCTTGACAGTGAAAACGTGGACACCTTCTGCTGTATGACACAGCCATGTGGCCATGAGAAGTGAAGACATATGCTCACACAGAGAGGCAGCACCGATGCCCATCAGCCAGGAACGGGGGAGACAGACTTTGGCAGTAACCATGTTACTAGAAACCTGGCCAAAGTCCCGGCTGGGGGTCTGGATGTCTCAACAAGATGAGGGCTGGTCCTCCCTCAGAAGACCAAGTGGGGAAGGAAGTGGTGGCTGAGGAGGAGGAAAGGGGTTATTCTCGGGGAGGCTGCACTGGGAGGCAGGTTCTAGAGACCTGGTGTTGTCTTTGGGATGTCTGCCAGAGCTATGGGCTTCTGGAGGTAACAGAACACAGGTAAGAGAGGGGATTTGGATGCTGGTGTACACTCGAATGCAGCTTATTATATGCCCGTTATACACTAGGAAAGCCCAAATTAAAAAACAAGCTTTGAATATATGTGTACACAAAGCTGCATTTAATAAGGAAATGAAGACTACTGGGTTATGTGGGGCACACAGGAAGGCTGTGGGTATAGCTGGCATGGTCAGACAAGGTTTCGAGCCAGGGAAGGCTGGTGTGGATGGCTTCTATGGAGGAAAGGATGCATGCGCAGCTTAATAGGCTAGAGAAAGCCTGGGGTGGAGACTTCTGGAGCTGGAACAGAACAGCCTGGCAGTACTTCCCTGGGTGAATTTTGGAGGAGTATTCTTGGCCCTTCCTGCCCCTCTGATTCCCTGAGGTGAGCCGTTTTAGTCCACCATGATGTTTCTGCCTTGCTACAGGCCTAAAAGCAATGGAAGCAGACAGCTGTGACTTACTGAGCTCAGAATTCTTCAACAAGATTGACTCATTGATGAACTTACAGACCTCCTAACCTAATTGCCTCTCGGAGGACATCAGTTGGCAAGCAGTCCCTTAACACATGAGACTTTGGGGACAAGTTTTACACTCAAACTCTACTAGTCAAACTATTAACAGCTGGTTAGTCTTGGTTGTCAACTTGCTGGGATTTAGAGTCACCTAGGTGACAGATCTCTGGCTGTGTCTGTGAGGGAGTTTCTAGATGAGGTTAACTGGGGTGGGAAGACCCACCCTCTCTGAGGGTGGCACCATTCCGTGGGCAGGGGCGCCTGGGCTGAATGGGAAAGAGAAATAACCGAGCAGCAGCATTCGGACACAGCATGCTCAGAGGCCCCACAGCCCTGCTGCTGTGATTTCCTCACGAGGAACTGTGTGTACCAATTGTGAGCCAAAACAAACCATTTCTTAAGTCGATTTGTACCAGGAGTCTTGCCACAGTAGTGAGAAAGAGAACTAACCTGGCATCCCATAATCATTATTAACCAATGGGGTCTGTTCCTTGTGCACTCTTATCTAGAAAGATACTTGGATTGCAAGCTGGGAAAGGAACAGGCAAAGAAGTAGGATCCACCAGCGTGTGGCTGTCTAAGAAAGGGGATGGTGGGTATGGCTGTAGGCTCCTGGGACAAGGCCCTCCCTGCACACTTCCTCTCCCCATTTCAACATCCCAATGGGTTAGGAAATGTGCCTTCAGCCCACAGGGAAGAAAGAGCAGTTCCGAGCTGCGAAATGACTTACTTATGGGCACACAGCTGCTGAAGCCAGCTGGGTGACCTGACCTACAGGTTCTGAGTCTAAGGTCCTTGCCCACAAGCTTCCTCTAATCTAAACAAAGTCACCTGGGCACACCACCCAACCCTGAAATGCCTCATCCTCAATCATGTTTGTCCCATGACTGTCTTCCCTTGGGAGGAGGCTGCTCTGGGCAGTCAGGAAAGGCCTCCAGAGGAAGGGGCATGTAGGCGGAGCCCTGTTAG
The DNA here is from genome assembly GCA_028658305.1 of Pachyuromys duprasi. Lineage (NCBI taxonomy): Eukaryota > Metazoa > Chordata > Mammalia > Rodentia > Muridae > Pachyuromys > Pachyuromys duprasi. Next base: position 16,446,982 of record CM053745.1, on the reverse strand, counting down.
CGTACTTGGAAATCTCGATATCCTCTGGGGTGTGCAGGAATTTATAGGGAAGAAGTTGAGCAGGGTAAAAGGTGAACACAGTTATGAAGGTCAGAACAGGCTAGGTCCACAGAGGAGAGCAAAACAGGCACAAGCCATCAGCAGATGGAAATCACAGAAGTGTATGGCGGCCTCTAACCCAGCAGGCTCAGAAGCTGACGCTCACTTGCCTGTTCTTTAAAGGGAAGAGCGCAGGTCAGGGAAAGAGGGCTTTAGGGGGACTCTGGCCTGGAGGAGCATACTGTGGCCTGGGACATAGTATCTGGAGAACTCCGCCAAACCACAGGACGGTGGGAGGGAGGAGATGAGAGTGCATGAAGGACTTCAGTCCTCCCATGACGAAGAGTCAGCACTCTCTGATTGAGATCCCAATGAGAACCAAAGGCCTTGCTGCCTCTCTTTGGCAAATCTCGTCTGGGAGAAAAGGGCAACCACAGATGAGCCCTTCTTGGGCTAGGAGAGGGAGGAATGAAGCACAGAGGAACCAGGATTAGCTCAGTTTGTAGCTGAGGGTGCCCCTGAGTCCTGCCCCAACCTCCCACGTGATTAGAGTACACTATTCACTCAGCTCTCCCTGTAACCTGTTAGACTTTCAAGGAACCAGTCGGGGGAAGGCAGGGTCTGCACCCCAGGAGCCCTGATGAATGTGAAGGAAGAGGTGGAGCTAGCAAGGATGGAGGGAGGAAATGGGAGGAGAGAAAATTGCTGCAGAGTAGAGAGAAGGTCATGAGAGACTGCAGGAAGCCACTGAGCACAGCACATGAGCTTCAGAGTTGCCTGAGATACAGAGATGGGCGCCAGGGCCTTCCCGGAGTGGCAGGCTAGAGATGGGCACCAAGATTTCCTCAGGGTGGCAGCGTAGAGAGGAGAATGGATGGATGGGAAACCATTGCCGTGACTTTGCTGGTTTGATAGGATCCTGCCTGCCCAGGCATCTGCTTGTTGTGGTTACCATGGAAACAGATTGCAGACCCAGAAGCCCCAGGTCCAACCCCTCTTATTTAAGATGATGAAAGTAAAGGCCAGGGATTTCAGTCTTTGCTGAGGCAGCCTGGAAATCTTCCTTTTGGAATATCCCAGTAGAACATACATACATAGTAGTTCACATTTTAAACAAGTTTTTTTTCTTTTCATATATGCACTAAACAAATAAATGTAATAAAATTTTAAAGGTAGGATTTTATTATGTAGCCCAGGCTAGGCTTCAGCCTCTTTTCTCCTGAATTGAAGACCATAGACCAGATGACGCTCAGCTGCTTTAACCATTTTTCAGTGTAGTTTATTTACGCAGCATCTTCACATTGCTGTGCGAGCATCCCACCGCCCCTTCCCATCGTTCAGAGCTGATGCTTGACACCATTAACTAGTTTCTGTACCGGCCCAGCACACCCTCACGTAGTGGAAAGTTTTGGTGTCTTTAAAAACTCAGTTATGTTATATGAACATGTTTTTGTTTTGATCCCAGGTGTGGGGTACGGGGCTGATTCACATTGCCCACAGCAGCAAACTTTGCCTCATGCAGGCTCTGAGAGGGCCTCTTTGCCAGCTGCAGATAGTTTGATTCTGAGGACTCTGGAGAGGGAATAAATGCCAGAGCCCAGAGAGAGAGAGAGAGAAATGGGGCCTCTGAGGAAGAAGAAAACTGTTGCTCCTAGTTGCTGTTGACGCAGTTTGAGGAGAAGTTGGAGCTATCCTGAAATGAAGCTTCGACCTGCCCCCAAGGAACCCAGTGACCCTAAACAGCAGCAAGTAGTCTAAGAGAACTACACCTCCTCTCCCCACTAACCTTTCTTTCTTACCAAGGGTTTCGGGGATTGGAAGGAATTGGGTTAGTGGACAGGATTGGGGTGGAGAAGGAATGTAGAGGCATAAGAAACCAAAATAAAATATATTTTAAAAAGGCGCCTACCCACCCACCCACCACCACTATTTTCTGATTAGGAATCTGACTCCTGGGGAGCTTAAGGGAATCGGAATTTTTCAGCATCTGTATGTTTAGGGTTGACTCCTTTCCTTTAACATAGTCATCAGGGTTCACTCACATAGTGGCAGGTATCGCTTCGATTCCTGGCTAAGGTTGGATAACATATGTGGACCACATTTTACTTATCCATTCACTGATGGCGTTGCTGCCATCTTTTGCCTGTTGTGAGTGGCGTTGCTGTGAACTCATGTGCTGGAAATGATCTCCACCAACACCATTTGTCATGCCTTAGGGAAGAGGGAAGACATTTGTCAATAACCTTTAAGTTGTTATTTATTTGCATGTATGTACACATCTGTGTAAGTCTTCATGTGGTCAGAGGAGAGCTGCCCAGAGTCAGTTCTCTCCTCACCCCTTGTGGGGATTCCCTGTTCTGACGAGGCTGCTAAGACAGCCTGTGTGTTCAGCAGGGCTGGGCCGACCCAGGATGCAGAGCATATTCATGGCCAAGCTTATCGGTTAGTTTTCTTATTGCTGTGAACCAGATAGCTGAGAGGAAGCAACCTAAGGAAGGAAGGGTATATTTTGGCTCTCAGTCTAAGGAGAGACACTGTCCCATCAGGGCAGGGAAGGTGTGGTCCCGGAAGTGGGAGGCTCCAGGTCACAATGTGTCTGCAATCAGGAAGCCGAGAGGACAGGAGAAAGGAGGGAGACAGACCACAAGGCTTGCCCCACCCCAGTGACCCAAATCCTAAAGGCTCCATAACTGGGGGGCAGGGGGCACACAGTGAGGCACAGATCTCCCCTTGGGTGCTGCTTTGGGAGCTTCTGGAACCACTGCCCAAAGGACACCTGCTCTGCTGGCCACTTACAGGAAACAGGCTCCATGATGGTAGGAGTGTCCGTCTCTGTTAAGTAGTAGGTACTTTCTGCTGCTCAGAAAAAAAACTTGTCAGAGGATGAAGGACACTGTTGACTGAGTAGAGCATCATGCGGCCCCAGACAGTTCTCTTGTCAGGGGAAGTCCTGTCAGGCCAGCCTGAGGTGAACCACGTATTCCTCATCCCCTCGCCAGGTTTCCAGGTCACGCCACACCTGGTCTTTGTGACTTGATATTGTCCTCTAGTCCCTCCACTCTCCAGCTGTTTATCTAACCTGAATTTGTGTCTAACACCCTTTCCTCTTGGCCATGGCTAGCGCTGCCCAGAGCCACAGCACCAGCCCACACCCCTACCCTTGTATCTCCTCTACTGCCTGGCCCACCTCGGATGCCATACCGTTAAGTCTGTACTCAACAGGACTGGGCTCACTGCACATCCTGCTGGAGGGGGAGTGTTCGTTTGCATTCCTTTCTAGGATCCCCCACCAGCCTGTGGGTGGTGACAGTATCATGTTTCTATTCCCATTGCAGTCTCTAATCCAGTCCAAGCGTCAGGGTGGTTAATGGGGATGGGATCTGCTCTCCCCTCTTGGACTCGGACCTCTTTCTTAGGTCTTGTGAGCTGATCTACTTGAAGGACAAAGCCAGGGTTTACTGTTTGCAAACCACAGGGCACCTTGCCCCGTGCTGAGTATAGTATTGGTGGTGGTGGCACACAGTGACGGCTTAGAACACACAGTGGCTTCTTCATTGCCTCTTCTGAGTGGAACCATCTTGGCAGAAATGAAGATATTCTAAGGAGACCCTTGTGCCCCTCCCCTTTGGCTGTTATTGAACAATAGACCACAAGAAATTAGAATTTCCTCAAAAATCTCCTTCGGGGAGAGGGGTGTCAGACAAGGGGGGAGCTCGTCTCTTGGAAGGAGCGTTTACACGGTTCAGCAGCTTATCAGACCTGCAGGAGGGACCAGAGCCTCGTGGTGGGATGATGGGCGGGGCCAAACCTTGACTAGGATTGTGTAATTACGCATACCTCTTGCCTTCTGTTTAAACCTAAATCATATTAGGGTCCCAGAGATGGGCTTTTGTAGGGTGTCACTGAACCCTTATTCCTTTTGTTAATTAAAAAAATGTATTTTTATCCATGCATGTGTATGTGTGTATGTGAGTATATGCTCTGTGTATGTGTGTGTGTGTACACTCACCTGGGGAAACCAAAAGAATTCGGATCTGCTGGAGCTGGCATTAAGGTGGTTGTAAGACACCTGATGTGGGTGCTGGGAAACTGAACTCACATCCTCTGGAAGAGCAGCAAGCACTCTTGACCACCAAGCAATCTCTCCAGCTGCCTTTTGCTAATTTACTTGAATTCATCTCCTTTCTCTGCTTCTCACTTAAAAAAAAAAATAAAGATTTATTTATTATGTATTCAGGATTCTGTCTGCATGTACACCTGCAGGCCAAAAGAGGGCACCAGATCTCATTATAGATGGTTGTAAGCCACCATGTGGTTGCTGGGAGTTGAACTCAGGACCTCTGGAAGAGCAACCATTGCTCTTAATCTCTGAGCCAGCTCTCCAGCTCTGCTTCTCACTTTTCACTGTATCTTTAATTGACCTGTTGGTGCCAGTTGGCAGAATCTAGCTTGTTAGAGCCACCAGGCCCAGCCTCTACCATAACAACTCTAGTAACACAGTGGGAAGCCCAGAGGGCATGGACGCCACCCTCCTTGCTCCCGCCCTCTGTGAGTCCCAGCCGTCCTAGGATTCAGAGTGTCTTAACACTGCGGTAAATACAGTTGCCAAGAGGGAGGGACAGTGGTGCCTCTGGCATCTCGGAAGATACCACTTGTTGTTCTCAGTGACGCTGGCTCTCAGCAGCCTCCGCTTCTGGTCACTGTGAACTCTGTTTAAAGTCTCAGCTGGACTTGGCTGAGTGGGAGGCCGTAAGGGCATGCCCCTGTTGTCCTGTGTGAGTTCCTCCGGCAGGCCTGGCAGCCTCTCTCCTGCTCCTCCTGGAAGCTCGTCAGCAGGGGGGGGGGCTGGCTCCATCAACTGCAGAATGCAAAGCATCTTCATCTCCATTCAGCAGCGAACCACAACAAATTAGACTTTCCCCAGACATCTCCTGTGGGAAGAAGAGTGTTAGCCAGAAGGGAACTTGTCTCCTGGAAGAAGAGTTCACACAATTCTGGCAGCTTATCAGACCCGCGGGAGGGACCAGAGCATATGGAAGAGCAGGCCAATGGGGCTGGCCTTTCCTGGTTTAGCTCAGATCTTTTTGTTGTTTCATTCATCCAAATGGAGAGGAGTTTCTAAGTGTAACTGTTTGACGTGATACAAGTTGCTCATATTTGTAAGAGTGCCCATGTAAATTCACTAATTAAAAAATACCGTTTGGGGGCTGGAGAGATGGCTCAGTGGTTAAGAGCACTGTCTGCTCTTCCAAAGGTCATGAGTTCAATTACCAGCAACCACATGGTGGCTCACAACCATCTATAATGTGAACTGATTCCCTCTTCTGGCAGGTGTAAATGCAGATAGAACACTCGTATACATAAAATAAATAAATCTTTAAAAAAATAAATTATTTTTAGAAAATACCGTTTGTAGCTGGGCAGTGAGAAGGTTTAATTCCAGCACTCAGAGGCAGACAAATCATTGAGTTCGAGGCCAGCTTGGTCTACAGATAGAGTTCCAAGACAACCAGGGCTGTTTCTCTGGTCCAGGACAGACAGTGAAACCCTGTCTCTCAAAACCCAAGCAAACACACACACCACCACCACCACCAACAACACCACCACCACCAACACAACACCACCAACAAGAACAAATCTATTGCAGATAGTTGTCCTTATGTTATTTTTAATGTGACTTGAAGGAAACAGAGAGGCCGACCTTTCCTGCTGGAGATGCAGTTCTGTCCCTGGACAAAAGATGGCAGAGGGCTGAGTTTGGTCGTTTGTGGGCTGTTGTGTCTGTGTTTGGTGTGTCTGTGTTCGTGAAGGTGCCTGTCTACATGTGAAGGTCAGAGTTCAAGCTCAGGGGTCATTCCTCAAGACTTGGCCAAGTTGTGTTTTGGCAGGTTCTCTCACTGGCCTGAGGCTCACCACTCAGCCCAGATTGGCTAGGCAGCGAGCCCCAGGGACCCGCTTGTCTGTGCCTGTCTGGAGCTGGGGTCACAAGCACACCTTCTGTGTTGTTATAATGTGGGTTCTGGGGGTGAGATTCGGTTTTCATGCTTGTGAGGCAAATACTTTACCAACTGGGCCGTCTTCCCAGCTCCCATAGGCTACCTTTTAATATTGCCCAAAGATCCTTTTTAGAGAATAAGGAGGTTCCTACTGTAGCCAGTTTTTACCTCCGTAGCCTAACTTTTTCCTGCCTGTTCTTGCTTCCTAGTTGCCCTTCCCGCTTTGATGAGACTTTTGTATTAACTGTGCCTTTTTCTTTCTGGATGGTGCTACATCTGGGTTCTTGATGATCCAGAAAGGCTGTTCTTGGGACCAGCTGGTCCCTAGAAACAGTCATGGCTGTCGTTTTCACATTCAAACCAATTGCTCCAGAGTCTGTACTCCACCGCCCAGTGCTCACTGGCCATTATCCAGCTCTGTCCTAATTATCCCTACAAGCCAAGGAAGCTACTCAGGCTTGCCAGTCCTCAGCTTGCACCGACTTTTCTCACATCACCATAGTAAAACCCCTTGCTTTCGTTTCCATCTGTCTCCGGACCCACCCTGGTGTTTCAGCAGATGGCCTAGGGTAACCTGCCTGCTTTGGATGCAGAAACCTTCTTCCTGACAGTCATTTTCCTCTCCTGAATGCTTTCCATGCCAGATAAAGCAAGTCTTGTGTACAGCTGGCAACAACTTACGGCCTGTCTTCAGATCTCAGTAATTCCTGGAGCCTCCTGTTGGTTCTTGGCTCCTGGCCACCATGACCCCACTTGTTAGCCAGAAGGTAAACCTGCCATGTGACTCCTGGGGCTTTCTTTTCTGTATTGTCAACCCTGACACAAGCAGGGTCTCTCACATGCTGTGAGGGGTTAGTTACCTTTACAGCCTAATTTGAGTCTTTAGCAAGGTCCAAGCCCCCAGCAGCTGCACCAAAACGTGTGGCATCACCAAGCCAGCCCCTTCTCAGAGAGTGACACCTTTTCCCCATATTTTTGTTTTGAAATGAGCGTTCTCAGCTACTTTCCCTTATAGTAGGAGACAGTGGTTCAGAATGGCGCCAGGTGCAGCATCTACTTCTCCTCCCGGAGACAACTGAGAACATACCTTTGCTCAGGATGCTCATTGTCCTGTTGTCCACAGGCAGAGCATCCAGGAAGATGGATGCAGTTTGGCCAGCTCTAGATCTTGATTTAAAACAAAAACAAAACACCCCGGAGTTTAAAATTAGAAGGTACCAACACAAAACTGGAGCCGTAACACAGAATGTCCAAGTCATTAGGAGAAAATTGTAATCTGGCAAAAGTCAGAAAAGAGCAAAGAAGTACTGTAAATATAAAGCATAAAAGAAGATTAGGAATATGCCTACCACACCAGTAATCTCAGTAAATGAGTTTAAACGTTTGCTTAAATCTTTCTCTGAAATCCAAGGATATGCAGCTATTGAAGGCATTTCCACTGCATAATGCGGTAGAAAACTTCTACATAACACATGACACTGTACCCGACATGATCATTCACCAAAAATGTCATATGGTACCTTATAAGTATGTGCCTTATAATCTATATTTGTCGGTTGGTGGGAGCTACATGAGTAGCTCGGGAGTATTTGCCTGCATATGCACAGCTTTGGGTTGGATCCCTAGCACAGCCAAAATGAAAACAAGCTGGAGTAGTGGCGCACACCTTAATCCCAGCACTCTGTGAGGCAGAGGCAGGCAGATCCCTGAGTTCAAGGCCAGCCAGGCCAGCCTGGCCTACAAAGCAAGTCCAGGACAGCCAAGGCTACACAGAGAAACCCTGTCTCAAAAAACCAAAATAAATATTTAAAATTCGTTTAAAAGATTTAAAAGATATTTTAAGGAAATCTTAATAAACATGTAGATATTTATACTATACGAAAATAGAATTCAAGGAATTATAAGATTTTTTAAAAGTTCTACATTTTGGGGCTATAGAGATTTCTCAGTAGTTAGGAGCACAGATTATTCTTCCGGAGGACCAGGGTATTTTATTCCCAGCACCCCAGTAGCTCAGTAATTAAGTAAGAATAAAACAGGATGATGTACTTGCTCCCTATTTTGACAGAAGCCAACTCCTGCTCATGGAGATGTCTGGGGAAGGGCCCTTGCTGAGGGGACAGTAAATCGCCTCATCACAGAGAGCAGTCAGGCTCTGTCGGGTTAGACCATAATGGTCCACGGACAAGTAGATTCACCCATAGCCCCTCTAGAGCAAGACTTTCATTGGCGCTGTTCTGAATCGCTGAGCACTGGAGCTGTCGCCATGGGAGCTGATTAAGGGGAAGAAGCAGCATGAGAAAGAACAAACTACTTTAGTTGGGGAGGAGGCTCAGGGGTGAAGCACTTCCTGTGCAAGTGTGAAGACTTGAGTTTGGATCCCAGCACCCACGTAAAGCAGGACACTGTAGCGCCTCTGTAATTCCAGAACTCCAGGCAAGATGGGAGGCGGTGGCAGGAGACTCCCTGGAACTGTGTGGTCCAGCTGGCGACCAGCAAGCGAGCACTGTGTGTAAGGTGTGCGCCGACCCCTGAGGCTGTTCTCTGGCCTCCACACGGGCACTGCGGCACATACACACCTGAACTCACACAGGGACATGCATTCCAATGGGAGGACAACAAAGCGCTTTGGAAAAAATTGTCAGAAGTAGTAACAGAATGTCAGGGATGTGCTAGGGGGAAGATGCACAAAAAAAGAAGAGTCTGACAACACTGAAAAGCTCAGCAGAAAAGCACAGGGGCAGGAGGCACAAAGGTGAGCCTAGCAAACAGTGGTCATCAACTAAGAAATTTGACAACCCTAAGCCAGTTGTTAGCAGGTGGATCAGTGTCTGGAGCCTATACTATATATGTATAGCCACACACATACGTGCACACACGTATATGAATATGATGTATGTGTAGTGTATGTATATATGTATATGTATGTACACCTTCAGCTGATCTCTTCCCCAGTGAGGTCCGTGCTTAGAGAATCGTAAACGACAGGATCTCTGCCTGAGTGTGTCTCAGTGCCGTGGTGACACTGCACTTGAGACACCCCCCAGCTCAGACAAGAGCCACCAGGCTCTGCGGTCCTGGCAGTGCGGGAGCTCTGGCGGCCTGCACAGCTCAGACACTGCAAAGCTAAGCTTGGCCAGCAGAGGTCCCCAGTGTACAAAGAAGGGAAGCTATGCCGAGGAGGCAGCTCCCAGAGCCACCGGACACCTTCTGGGTAGAGCTCAGTAGAAGCATGGACTGTAGGAAGGGCAGAGTCCACAGTCACCTGATGCCCCTCGCTCATTTCTTCTCTTCCTCCTCTTCTCCCATTTTATTTTTACCACTTTTAGTAGTGTTTTTACATTAGTATGTTAAACAGTTAAAAACTTTTACGTTTTCATTCTTTATGTTCTTTTATAGCTCAATTTTGTTAATGCATTTTTCTTCTTCAAATTAAAAACTATTCTTTTCATTTTATGTGTGTGGGTGTTTTTCTTGCATGTATGTCTGTGTGCCACATCGATTCTCGTTGACTATGGCAGCCAGAAGAGGACATCAGATCCCCTGGATCTAGAGTTATAGACAGTTGTGAGCTGCCATGTTAGTGCTGAGAGTCAAACCCAGATCCTCTGGAAGTGCAGCAAGTGGTCTTTAACCACTGAGCCATCTATCCAACCCTCATGCATTTTTTCTTGTTAATGGGGCAATTATTTTTCTCCTAGCTTCCCCCACTGATTTCTCAAATAAACAAGTTTACTTAGGTCCCTCACTGCCATATCCACAGCCAGTTTCTCTCTCTTACACGGTTATCACTTGTAAGACTGTGCAGTTGGGCAGATGTACATGTTGAATGTAACCTTGGAGGGCACTCCAGTCACTTGGTACCTAATATACATTCTATAGGTGGCCTCATAGCCTCACTATATTCCTCCTGGACAGAATACTCAAACCCAAGCCAGTCCAAATGTGGCTCACGCTTAGGTCCTGGGCTGCCAGGATGAGAATCTTACTGCAGCCCAGAGCCTGGCCTCTTGTGAGAATGGTTCTGAAGATCCACGGTCAGGCAGCAGTGGCCGTGCCTGTGGGTCTTGTGGCCCAGGATCGTCTCTGCCATGGTCAAGACCAGCACGAGTCACGGAGCACGAGCCGGGCCTTGTTCTTCCGGCTTCTGCCTCTCACTTGGGCTGTGGCTGGCCATTCAGCGCAAGGTCCACACTATGAGCAGCCCCAGTTTTCTCTTCTACCTCCTCTTGAGTCTATTCAAGAGTCTCAGGCCAGCCAACAGCTAAGAGGTGTGGTCCCACAGCTGGGGTTCAGGGAGCACCTGATGTTCACAGGGCAGACAGAGCCTCTTCCCCCTGCCACCTGCTGGCACACTGCACCCACCTGTGCTGTTCCCGGGACAGTGCTCTGTCAAATCATTTTGCTCCATATGTGTCTCCGTTTTTTAGAATTTTGTTTACATTCGTTGTGTGTGTCGCTGCGCAAGTGTGGGGGTCAGAGGGCACCCTTCAGGAGTCGGAGCTCTCCTTCAGCCCTGTGGGCCCCATCAGCCTCAGGCCTGCTGAGCCAACTGATGGCCCTCCCTTTTTTTCTTTCTACTGTAATTGTACTGCTATTTTGACTTATCTCATTAGTTTTAATTTTTAAAAAGTTCTGGCATTTTAATTTTTATTCCCCTTCTTGCATTAGTGCAATTTTGTCTTAAAACTTTTTAATCACTGGGAAATCTTCTGTTGCTGTTGTTTTTTTTTTTTTTCTGTGTTTTTCCTAATCTCCTGGTCTCTTTTCTTCCTCTTCACAGCATTCGTCTCTACCCACTTCCCCCCTTCTTTCCTTTTCCTTGCTTCTCCTGATGTCCTCCTCTTCCTTCTCCCCACGACTTTCCTTCATCTCATTTTCTGTCTCCACATTTATTCTGAAATTCTAACTTGACAGCACATCCTGTGTTAGTCTAGACACTTCCTGGCTTGGGCCACTGTTAGTACAGGAGTGGCTTTAACTGGTTTTCAGTCATTTCCGTGTGCTGTAGGTTTGAGGTGGTCGCCGCTACAATAGTTTGCTTTCTTCTCTCCGAGCAGTGTTGAGAATTGAGCATTCTAGACTAGACTGTTCGCAGGAAGATTCCCAAGCAAGGCTGGAAGAGAGGTCCCACTAACAAATGCATAAACCACAGCACAGAAACACGTGGGAAAGCCGGGCAGCTTGACCCTTCAAAATAGCCTAACTCCTCAGCCACTGAGTTCAAAACCGCCAAGGTAGGCAAGATACAGAAGAGTTCAAAAGTGTACTAGTAAGACTGACCATTGACTCCAGAGGGTACAAACAACAGGATGAGCTTAACCCAGGACCCAGAGAAGATGGTCAGCCACATAGAGGAAAATGTCAGGAAACTGGATGAGAAAGTTATCAGTATGGGTGCACAAGTCAACAGCATGGCAGGACAATTCAATAAGGAACTTATGATTTTGAAAATAAAATAGAAATATTGGAAATAAAAAACTTAAAAAAAAAAACCAAACCAACCAACCAACGAACCCACCCATGGTAGGAAACATCTAACACCCTGAACCAAGCAGAAGAAAGAATATCAAGAATGGAGGACAGAGCTGAGTGCAAGTGTCAGTACCGAAAAGAAGTTGAGATGTGATGGAGAGACCAAAGAAAGGAACCAGCTGACAGGGAGCTGTGCTAAAACCAGGAATCAGAATCTGTTCAGTACGTTAGAGCAGGTATCTTTCCCAACTAGACAAAGAATAGATGCCCAGACTGAGGCATTTAGGACCCAGACCACAGAGCTTCTCCACGGGACATCAGAGTCCAGATGCCAGAGGGCAAAGCAAAGACACAGTGTGGAGAGCTGCAAAGGAAATTGCCAACTCACCATGTGAACGCCTCAAAGGCAGGCCAATGAGACAGCCAGTAAAGCAATTGCCGGACCCAAGTCTTCCTAGCACCCATGGTAAGAAAGATCTGACACCTCCCATGTGTGCCATGGCATATCACACACACACTCACACTCACATACAGAGTGAGAATAAGAAAGAATGAATCTCTCCTTTTATGTTGTGGGTTCTGAAGATCAAACTCAGGTCATCAGGCATGGTGACAAGCATCTTTACCCACTGAGCCATCTTGCCAGTTATTTTTGTTATTTTTTAAATTAACAGAACAGGGTCTCACCGTTGTCAAAGCTGCCAAGACTGGACTTGAACTCCTGCGCACCACTGATCTTCCTGACTCCTCAGAGGTTGGGAATCTGGACGAACGTCCCCATGCCTGGCCCATTGTTAACATCTTGCCTTAATATTGTACATTGTTTTCCATATATGGGTCAGTATCAATGCACTCATGTTTGCGGTCCACTGTTTTACATTAGGTTCATGCTGTGCTATGCAGGTTCTCTGGGTCTGGACGAATGTGTGACGGCAGGAGTTCACCACGTGAGTGTCATACACAGTTGTTACCCTGCCCTAATAATCCCCTGCAGCGCACCTTCCCACCTCAAGGCCCCGCCAAGCCCTGATACTTTACTGTTCCTTAGTTATCCTCTCTGGAACGTCCCATGATGGGCCTCTCCCATTGCAGGGTTTATCCATTCACTTCCCTCCCTTATTGGTTACAAACAGAACTCCGTAAACATTGTGTGCAGCTTTTCGTGTGGACGTAAGTTTCCAGCCAATGTATTCTCGCGCAACTCCCGAGTCCTGTGGTCAGACTGTTTAGTTTTGTACAGGACTGCCGAGTTCTCTTCAGGCCGTCCAGGCAGCTCCTGCTGCCCCACCCTCATCTGTGACCGCCAGATTTTTGGATGTCAGCCATCCTAGGAGGTGTGCCCTGGCCCCTGCGCTGGCTTCCGTCTGTGACTCCCCAGTGACACTCGATGTCCAACATCTGCTCCTGCGCACGTCTGCCATCTGCCACTCTTCATAAATGCGAAGCCTAGGTGACAGCTGGGGGCTCCTGGCCCCTCAAAAGTCACCCAAGATTTATTAAGTCCCCTACTCCAAGCCTGTGAAAGTGCCAATGACTCCTTGAGATACATGGAGGCAGGGTTAGGCTAGGAGAAGCTTCTAGAAGTGGAAGCTTGTCTCCACAAGGAACACAGGAGTGCCTTCCAGTCCGCCATGTGTGATCTCGGCAAGCACCGATCTCCAGTAGGTGGGGTGGGTGCTGTTTATAATTATTACTCGAAAAAGGAACGCGCTGAGATAAATCGTTCCTGCTTACGAACACTGAGGGAGCAGAGTAAGGCTCTGGCCACTCTTAACTCAGCCCTAAGATCTTCTGGTGGCAGAATCCACCTGCTTGCTGGAAACCAGTGAAGCTGGTAAGGATTGAAACTACTTTTCTTTTCTTTCTTTTTTTGCATTTGTTTGTTTATTTTGTGTGGAGCTGGAGTTGTGAGTGCTTGTGGAGGTCAGCGGACAGCTTTTGGAGGCCAGTTCTTCTACCATGTGGGTTCTGGGGAACCAAACTCAGTTAAGCAGCCTTGGTGGCAGCTGTCCCCACCTGCTGGCCATTTTACCGTCTCCTCATTTTATTTTATTTTGAGACAAGATATTGTTGTGTGGCCCAGGTTCTCCTCAAACTCTCCATCCTCCGGCCTCAACCTCCCACACACTGCATTACAGGCTTAGGCCGCCACATCTGGCTTGTGTCATGAAGCCCTTTGACATGTCTGAGTCCACACAGTCGGGAAGTAGAAGCCAAGTCTCCCTGAATCTGGGAGCTGCAGTGTGGGGTCTCCCCAGTCTCTCCTGGTAGGGCTGTGGAAACAGCTTCCCAGCATTTCAGGAAGGCCCGGCATCTGTCACAGGCCGTGTGTGCTGGTCAGTCACTGAGCCAGTGCAGAAAGCAGATTCTAAGACTTCTCATGCTTTTGGCAACCTGCATGGGCCCATGAAGCCCTCCATGTGCCAGCCAGCTGCCATCAGATAACAAAGAACTCCCTTAGGAGAATGCCCTTCACGTGTGCCAGCCACGCCCGCTGCTTCCTGTATGGGACTCTTACACCATTCTCCCAGCCTAGCCACTCACAAGCAAGTCCCAAGCATGCTCAGGTGGGCAGGCCCCATGCCTGCCTGCCCGATCCTCCACACATCCCCTCTGTCCCCTGGCCTACCTCAGAGCTCCTCTGCATGGCAGCTGGGGGCACCTTCTTGGTGGGAACCGTGACTAGCAGCCAGATCCTCATCTGTGGGATCACTACTTTTTTTTTTTTTTAATGATCTCATGTAGCACAGGCTGGCCTTGAACTTGGGGTGTAGCCAAGGATGACACTGAATTTCTGATCCTCTCCTTCCACCTCCAGATGTCGGGATTACATGTATGCAATACCATATCTAGCTGACTTGGTGCTGGCAGTGCTCTACCACTGAGGTGTATCCTAGCCCAAGTCAACATATTTTCAAACAGTGAGTGTGGTTTATTTAACCCTCACCCAGGACGACGGTTTCCAGAAATATGGCAACGTGGCCCTTACCAGGAGCATGCCCTGGGCCATTGCACAGAGAAGCAGACTGTGAGGACCAGAGATCAACACCCTCCAAGACTTTTTTTTTTTTTTTTTTTTTTTGGTGTCTATAGGGTATCCCTTTTCCATTTCAGAAATTCCATAAAGAATTCATACCACCTTGTGCGGCACTTGGCGGAATTGAAGATACTCCAGCAATCAACCTAAAAGTGGGTCCAGACAGAGCTCAAAATTGCCCCTAGAGCCACAGGAGAATCCAGGGAGGGGAGTCAAGGTGTAAAGACACCATCGCCTGCTTTGGGGTGAGGTGAGGATGGTGCTTAGTTTCTGTGATCTTGAGGCAAAGCCATAGAGCCACCCTCCCATGGACATGGGCTGGCCATGGGGTATGGATAGAGAACAGCCAAGTTTAAGCTTGGACCCCACAGGCCTCTCCCTCGAAGCTTTCTTTCTACTCAGATCCTCCAAGGACAAAATGTGTGTGTGTGTGTATCATTGATAAGCCCATGGTCCTGCATCACCCATCTGCACTTCTTACCCATCCTCAGGCCCCCTCACACATCTGGCCGGCTCAATGCTGCAGATGTCTCCGTGCCAAGCCAGTGACAATGCTAAACATGGCAGCCCATGTAGATGCCAGTCTCTATAGCAACAGTCTAGCTCTGCCCCTCCAGCAAATGCCGCAGTGGACAACACATCCGCACCAAGCAGACCTGCTCCAGTAAAACTATAGGGTCCTGAAGTAGCTCAGTGGTAAAGGCACCAGCCGGCATATGCTAAGACCCCAAGTTCAGTCCTTAGCACCACAAAATAAGCAAACAAAGCTTTACTCATGGGCATGGAAAGCCAAACTTCATAAAATTTCCACAGACCACAGAATGTTATTTTGATTGAGTTTTAGCAATTCAGAAATGTGGAAAACATGCTGGGAAGTGGTGGCACATGCCTTGAATCCCAGAACTCGGGAGGCAGGGGCAGGCGCATCTGTGAGTTTGAGGGCAGCCTGGTCTACGAGTTCCAGGACAGCCAGGACTACATACAGAAACCCTGTCTCCAAAAAGCAAGAACCAAACCAAAACAACAACAACAAAACAAAAAAGAAACAAAGGAAGAAACAAAGGAAGCAGAAATGTAGAAAACACCCTTAGCTCATGGGGTGAACGAGATGGGCGCAGGATGATAGACACTGACCCCCCAACTTTTTCTGTCACCTCTCTGGTTTCTTCCCCCCTCCTTTCCTCTCTTCTCTCCCCTGCCCTGCCCATGGAGAGCTGGTCTAGCTGAGGCGAGAGATTTAAGCAAATCAATAAGCCTGAGCTACCATGTGATGGGAGCTGTAGGTTCAGTGAAGTTTAGTAGAGCAAGACCTGAAGTTCAGGCTAGGAAGGGACAGTCCCACATCTGCAGCCGAGGCAGGTGTCCTAGGTGCCCCTGGTTGCTCTGCTTTCCTTCCCAGGACCAGGCCTTTACTTCCTGACAAGTTTCCCCGGAAGTACTTCATAATAAACCACTGAAGAAACCCTTTGCCTCCTGGTCTCTGTTACAATTTGATTGTGCAATATCCCTTATAGACTTGTCCATGTGGACACTTGGTCCTTGGCTGCTTGTGGAAGGTTGTGTAACCTCACTGCAGGAAGTGGGGCACCAGTGGGAGCCTGCAGGTGTTGTAGCTGGGGCTCACCTCCTGTGTTCTGTCTTCTGATGGTGGCAACATGTGACCAGTTGTCTCATGCTCTCCTCCACAATGGACCAGTGTGTCCCTTTTTAATTTTTGAGTCAAGGTGCTGGAGCAATGACTCAGTGGTCACGTGCATGCACTGCTCTTGCAAAGGACCCAAGTTCAGTTCCCAGTACCCACACTTGGCTGCTCACAACTGCCTGTATCTCCAGGTCAATAGGGATCTGACATAAATGCAGGCCTTTGTGGACGCCTGTATTTATGTGCACACATACACGATTAAAATAAATCTATAAAAATAATTAAGTCTCAAAATGGTAAGGCAAAACATCTTTAAAGTTTTTTCCACGGCCTCAAGGAAGGGGACTAATATAGTATCCCTGGGGGGAAATCCAGCAAACAGATCTGAAAGCGTGTAGCAGTTTTGATGTCCCATGGACACATGAAACATCCCCGGATCCTGATGGGGTGAAATGCTAGGACTTACAAATTAGGGAATTAGTCTCAGGCACTGCATTCAGGAATGAGCCGTGGACTTTTGGGAAAAGACAGAGAGGGAAGCCCAGAAGCTGGACTAGTAGGGGTTCTTCACAAACAGCAGAGGATATACATATGTCGAAAAAGGTGATTTATTGGATTGGCTCATGCTGTCAGCAGTCCCAGTCTGATGCTGAAGGCCCAGAAGTTCCCTAGAGGATTGGTGCTGAGTCCACGTGGAAAGGCTGAAGAAGCTGGAGGCCAGTGTTAGTTGACTACCATTGCTGTGGTCACACACAGAAGATGGGGCTGTGCAGGATGTCTGTGGATGCCACCTTCCTTCCACTTCTCCACGATGCCTTTACCGCCAACCCTGGTCCTCATTAACCACCCAGCAGGACAAATGAGGTCCTTTGAGGCTGCTCTTCACTCTCCTGTTCCTCCGCTCCATACCCACCTTACCCCATATGTCCTGTCTGTGATAACTCCCAAGTGTTTTCCCCAGTTTGCATTTCCCTACGGCCACTGTGCACCCAAAGAGCAATCATTAGACAAGGCTACATTCCTCTGACCTGAACTACTCATGAAAAGTGGGACCTCACCATTCTGTCACCTCTTCCTTGCGGAGCAGATGACACCCCATTGTGGCTCCCACACTGCCATCACTCGGGCCCCCTTTCGTTGTTGACTTGTCCCCTCTGCCTTTCCTTTCCCTGGTACCACAGGTCTGGTGCACAGACCGGATCCTCCTGCTACATCCTCAGTCCTTGTCTCCACTCTCGGGAAGTTCAGTATTCATACGTGGACCCCAGCATCGCTTAGCGAGGAAAGTGACTCTGGCTGGGAGAACTCTCCCTACACAGCTTCTTCCCCCTATGGGGCACATGTCGTAGTCATAGTTTCATATGTCTGCAGCTGTTTGTTCAGTGCCCATGTCAGCATTAACTCATTTATCTGCATCTATCTGCCCAGTACTTCATACCCTGTCAGACTTACCCTAGGTACTCATAAATAAGTATGAGATGACTATGTGACTACCTGAATCCCTTCCTGGAAGAGCTTCACATAAGACTGATCCCCTCGGCTACCTTCTTCTTTGACTGGCAGAAAGATGCAGGCGACGAACAGTGTGAAATCATGAGTAACCCTGAATCGGATGAATCCTACTCGCCTCGGCCGGAGACCATGTCTAGGAAAGGATGCAGGCCAATGAAACCATGCTTGTCTCTCCAGCACACAGCGGTATCTGTAGCAAGGTGTGTGTCTTACAGTGTCCTGAAAAAGCCTGGAGTCTTCCGTATGCCACAATCTGGGAAGTTTGAATTTCCACATCAGACTGACAGGAAGCCCCTGAATTTAGCTCTGCCATCTTTCATTCACATATGGATGGTGTGGGCATTTGACAGCTTAGGTGGGAAGCTGGGTCTTCTAGGAACTAGCAGCTGTCTCCTGCAGGACAGAGAAAGGTCTAGAGCTCTGGGCTAGTGAGCCTCCTGCTGAGTGTTTCCAAAGACTTTGGAACAAGTCCCCATGGGATGGGGAACTGAAAAGAGTGAGGCTTAGATGCTTCTGGTCTGTGGCCTCTTCTCCGAGGATCCCTCTTTTTGAAGAAGGGTCTAGCATTAGTGCCTCTCCATCAAAGCTCAGTAGACCAGGGACACCTCACTAGCTATGACTAATAAGATGGTCTCCTTGGAACTAGGAGCTGCCACAGAAACTATTCTAGAGCATATCGAACATGTCCTTTTGGAGGCCAAGAAGAGTGAGGTCTGGCCTGATCCTGGCTTCTTGATTCACAGAGAGGCATAACAAGCTGGGAGCCACAGGAGACAGGCCAAGGTACAGAAGGCAAGAGCCATGTGGCCCTGATAGGGTAGGGTACTTAACCTTAGGCCCTGTCTCCTTCAGTCGATTCTAATCTGTAGAAGCATGGTCCTTCTACAGAGGCAGAGATGGGTTAGGGAGAGGAGGAGTATAGTGAGAGATAGTTTAAAGTAAAAACATCATATCTCTCTACTGGCTAGAAGTCAGTGTTTGAATGGAAAGGAAGAAAGTTTCTAATTAGCTGAGTGCTTATTCTAGTTCCTTGCTAGTGACTGTTTATGTATCATTTATTCTTTGAAAGAAAAGGACTTATGCAGCAGATTTTTATTATCTTCATCCACTAGATAAGGAAACAGGCTCAGAAAGGTGCCATGTCATTGACAGGTAGGTGCTACAGAAGTGGGCATGGGGCTACCAGTGGAAGCAAAGATGGCCACTATACAGCCTACTGCCCTCAAGACCTACCTGCAGACAAGAACTGGGCAATGACAGCGATGACTGTTGTCTTCCTAACCAAGAAAGCAGCAGCATGTGTTCTGCTTGATCTAAGCCTGTTCACCATGTGTCCACACTGCAAAATGCATCAAAGATGTCACCCTTGTGGAAAATCTCTTCTGTGCCTTCAGCCCTGTCTTATTTCCTCCTGTGACATGACAGGGTGAAATTAACATTGCAACCTTCCTAGGTAGATGTCTGTCTCACCCATCACTGAGGCCAGGAAGGCTATGCTCAGGGTCACAGGGGGCTGGCACATTTCCCAGGAAGGTATGTGGAAAGCTAATGGAGTACAGGGAGACGGAAGATGTATCTTCTGGCTGTGAAGCAGCAGATGTTTTGTGTCCCTGCCCTTTCCTTGTTTGCAGGCTCCTACTTTTGGTACCACATTGTCTCAGGAGCCACGGCTGGCGGATGGTGCTAGAAGCTGCCCTTCTGTATGTACAGCACATGCATGGTTTCCATGGGAACATCTCAGAAGGAGAATGCTACATTTCCAGCTCCTGGTGGCTTTGGATAAACAATGGTATTGGATGTTGCTGAGAAATCCAGAACCTTCCTTCTGCCTCTTCTAATGCTATCTCTAAGCACCCCCTCAACCACATAAAAATCAGCTGGAATGGAAAATTAGACCCACCAAGCATTTGCTATGTATGAAAAAACTTCATGTTTATTTAATGTTCTCTCTCTCTCTCTCCTGTGTGTGTGTGTGTGTGTGTGTGTGTGTGTGTGTGTATGTGTGTAAACCATATCCATCAAGCTGGCTTACAAGTACAAAGGAGCTGGGGAGACCATTCTGGTGAGGGGCTGCTGAGGTTTCTCTAGATGTTTGGGGATCTCTTATTCCTCTTTTTTGAGTCATCTATAGGTCCTACAGCACTGTTCATGCCAGAGCTTGAATAGTTTGATCCTCTGTTCTCTCGTTGGTCAGTCAGTCGGTAGCTCACTCACTAACACTCACACAGTCCTCTATTCTTGAGGCACACCTATTCCATGTTAGGTACTGTACCCCCATGAACCCTCAACGGAATGCACCGAGAACACACCAGGACTAGTTATGTCTGCCTTTGTTGTTCTATGCAGTCAGCCCAGGACAACCAGCTGAAAACATGGGTGAAAGGGTCTGGAGGGTGAAACAGGAGAGGGTGGGACTGTGAGTAGGGGATGGAATCATCTCCAATGCTGGGAAACTATTTAGAGACCATGTTCATGTTTGACCCTTATGGGCCTAAGGCCAAGGAGGGTGGCCTGTGCTCTGTGGAAACAGTTCACAGATGCCATGATGTGAGCACATTACTTTTTTTTTTTTTAACCAGGACAAAGTATCTGACAAAAGTGTTTATTTGGGCCTACAGTTTGAGGAGACATAGTCCATCCTGGAGGGGCTATCATGGCAGTGAGGGCTGAGGCAGCTCGGCACAATGTATCCCTAGAGGAAGCAGACAGCTGACTGCTCAGCCTGCTTTCTCCTCTCTATTTATTAGGAACCCCAGTCCATGCAACAGTGTAGTCTGTATTTAGAGTGGCTGTCCCAACCTCAGTTAACTGAATTTAGATGATTTTCCATAGCATGGCTGTTGTGAATAATACCGCAATGAGCATGGAATGCAGTTATCTCTTTGGCATACAGCCTTCATTTCCTTTGGGTATTACTCAGTAGTGGGGCTGATGGATGGATCGTGTGCCTCTGTATTTTGGCATTAGAGGTAGAACACAGGCCTTATGCATGCTAGGCAAGTACTCAAGCAGTGAGCCATGTCCCCAGCATGCAGGACCCTCTGGTCTGTTTAGCATGATATCTATAGAAAAGTTTCCACTCTTCACCCACAATATTCTGTTAGAACAGGCCTGTGCTTTCTCCACATTCTTACCCACAGTTATCTTTCGGGTAACAGTCCGTCATAACAGCCAGAATTTCAGTCCATCATAATAGGACAGAATTTCATTGCGGTTTCTTTTAGATTTATTTTTATTTTTAATGATGTGCACATGTGGATGCAGCTGTCTTCAGAGTCTGAAGAAGGCCTTCAGACTCTGGGGCTGGAGTTGCAGGTAGTTGTGACCTGCCCAACAACAGTCCTCTGGAAGAGCAGTGCATGTTCGTAACTGCTGAGCCATCTTTCCAACCCTTTCATTTCCCTGATGATGAATGACAATGAATACTCTTCATCTATTGGCTCACCATTTGCCTGTCGTTTAACGAATGTCTGCTCCCATTTTAAAATCATGTAAATTTTTTTCTTTTTATTGTTTGCGTTTCATATATATATATGTATAATCTATATGCATATATATTTATTATCAATCCTGGAGCAGGCCTTTCTCGAAGGGATATGTGAACAATGGATTCCCACGAATTTGCCATCCTAACTTGGTCGCAGGTAAGGTCCTAGGCCCTTAGTGATGACATCCGGGGTCTCAGACTCGGTCCAGTTAGCACGCATGCGCACACCAAGCGCCTCTGCATGGAGCTCAGCCAACACCGCTTGGGTCTTTCATTTCCTGAGTATTGGTCCTGCTTGCTTCCTCAGTCAGCTTGCTGGCCCTGCAAAGCCGCAGACCTTGCCTGACTTTAGCATAGCAATGGGAGCCTAGCATGGGGCTGAGAACGGAGGCGGGCCTTGGGAACACTTTGCTTCTCTCTGCCCTTTGATCCTGTGTGTTTTCTGTGTCCTCCAGGAGCCCCAGAGCGCTGCAGTTTCTCTATCTCAGGGTGAACTTCCAGCAGCTGAGAGCCTTCCTCCCCTCCCCCATCACCCATCACTGTTCATGTCTCAAACTGAAGACAAAGCCACGTTTAGCAAATCCTGCAGTCCCACTCTTGACACCTCCCGCACAGAAAAGCATTTGACAACTGGTTCCTATGGTAACGGGCTTTCTTTGAAATAATTTCTTGTTCGCTCTGCCAGCCCCCCACCTTGCTCTTCTTGAGAGTAAATGGCCAGCGTTGAAAATGAGACAGGGAAAGAATATTTCGCCAGCGGAGCCAGGGGTGAGGGTCAGGGGGAAGACTCTAACTGGCCTAGAGAAAAAGCTCAGACAGGATACTGCCCTCAGAGCTGTGCTGATGCTCAGCAATGGGTTAAAGTATACCAGAAGTGAAGTCCCCAGCAGTAACAGGCACTATTTAGAGCAAGACGGAAGTGCGGCGCACTCTAATTTTGGAAAAGAGCCATTTCTCTCTCGCACATTCTGAGCAACCGTGCCCGTCCTGGAAGCTGATGGCTCCCTCCTCCTGTCGCTTGTCAGCTTTGGCATACAGGCAAGGTTCTTTCCTTCATAGGGGAGCTGACCTTGTCTTTCCTCTTTTTCACCCATGGCCCCAAGCAACAATAGAAGACCAAACACGTTCTGCTCTGGACTGAACTGTATTAACCCCAAATTCCTGTGTTTCAAACCCTGGCATGACATGTGTGGAGACAGGAGCTTTGAAAAGGTGATTAAGATGCACAGAGACGGTCAGAGTGGGCCCTTGCCCAGTAAGACGAGGGACCTCAGGAGAGAAGATCAGAACACACAGAGACACTGGGGGCCTGTGTGCACGGAGAGTGAGCAGGCAAGCGCACAGAGGAAGCCAGCTGTCTCAGCAGAGATCCTTTAACAGGTGTTTCAGGTCAGGCAGGTGTCTAGCTCAGTTGGTGGAGGGCTTACCTATCACGCTCGAAGCCCTGGGTTTGATCTCCAGCGCTACAGAAAGCAGGTGTGGGGTATGCACCAGTAATCCCACCACTTGGAAGATGGAAGCAGGAGGACCAGGGGTTCAAGGTCGTGCCTAGGCTATATAGCATGTTTGAGGCCAGTATGGGCTGCATAAGATGCTATTTAAAAATTTTTTTAAGGTAGATGGTTATAAACTAGATAGCCACAACCCAAAGACATTTATTTTTCAAACTTACAGGCTGCTAAGTCCAAGATCAAGGTACTGGCTGATTCGGTGCTCACTGAAGACGCACTTTCTGGTTCATGGGTGGCAGCTTCCCACCGTGTCCCCAGGTGGCAGAAGGGTGCTCTCCAGGGTTTCTTTTATAAAGGACATTAATCCAATTCGTGATGGCTCCACCTTCGTGACTCTGTCATCTCCCAATTCACATCAATGCCAGCACACTCCAGGTTTGAATGAATGGATGCATGAATGAATGAATTTTCCATCCTTCCCCCTTCTCTCTCTTTTCTTCCTCTTCTTTTGGGAGACGGTCGCAAGCAGCCTAGGCTAGCCTTTGGCTTGCTTCATACCCTAGGATCGTCTTGAGTTCCTGATCTCTCTTCCTCCACCTCCCAGACCTGTACCATTACAGTGATCTTCAGAACTTCAGCTCAGGAGTTTGGGGAGAGACTCCAACATTTGGTCTACAACATTGCAAGCTGAAGAGAGCAGTCTCAGCACAAACCAACTCTGCTGACATCTTGCCTTGGCCTTCCAGCCTCCAGAATTGCGGGAAAAGAAATGCTGCCCTTGGAGGCCCCTCTGCAGCATTTTGTTACATCTGTCCAAAGTAATTAACACAACTTTGCCTAGAGCTAGAGTCTCCACTTGCCAGGCCAGCACCCGGGACCATGTCTGTGGTCATTCTACCTTTGAGTCCCTCTCAGGAACGGACCACCTCCACCAGACACTGGGAAAACCCATGGACTTTGCCTCCTGATGTGTGATGTTCGGTGGCTTGACGTACTCAAAGGTCTCGTTTCACGAGCTGCTCATTGCATTCAGCGAAGTCACTGGCAGACACCAGCCAACTGCATGATGCCTCTTAGTGAGATGGGACCATGTGCTTGAGCTCGTTCCATCCACCTCGCTGCTCCATATTGTTAACATTAGTCTGTGATGTGGCCCCTGAGGCTGGGAGCTACCTTGGTTTTCTTCGTATCTCAGCCACTGGCCTGATGCTGAATAAATATTTCTGAATAAATCAACATATTTTAACCAAGGTTTGGGGAACCTAAAGCTTAAAGAGAAGGAGACAAAGGCTTATGGAAAATGGATGATTTGCTCAAGGCCCAGAGAGGTAAAGCTGGGTTTGGAGCCAGGCTCTCTGCAATGCTGAATGGAGAATTTTTAGTCCGCTAGACAGCAAATGAACACACAAGCTGGTGTGTGTATGTGAGCCCACACTGGGAGAAAAGAGCTAGCCCCTACCTGTCTTTTGGGTATATCCTCTTGTGGACAGAAACCAAAGGTGAATTTGTGTGTTTCAGAGAATGTCACATCACACAGCCATTTGCGAGTATTTACCTCTTTTCTTCCCTTCATTCTCTTGACTAGGAATTCTTTCGGGTCCCAATGTCTGCAGCTTTGAGCCCAGAGTCTACAGATCATCAGCATTCTGCACATTTTTAGAAATGAATTAATGAATAAATGAAAGCAGAAGCCATTCTTAATTCCTACTTCTGGCACTCAAAGCCTTCCGCAATCTGGTCCCTCCGTCTCCAGCACTCTGAGATGTAACCCTTTCTGGTTCATCTCTAACGTGCTCGCAAAACCATGCGTAGCTTGGAACTCATCTCAGGCCCAGATTGTGCTCTGCCTTCCCCATTGTTTTATGTACTTTAGATGAGACCAGAGCCCGCAGCACACTGAGCGCATGCTCTACCCTATCTCCACTCCAGTCCATCTTCTCCCACATTGTCCATCATCTTTGAGCCTAACCAAGCCCTCCCTCCTTTGATGCTGAAAGGGGTAAACAACAGAAGAGCGTTGAAAGAGCCTCTTGGAGTGGGCTTTGTGTTAGAAAGAAAACCTGTAGAGACAGGAACAGAGGTTCTGCCTTTGCCGAGCGGTGTGTCCATGACTTCAGACAAACCCCACAGCTGAAATCCCTTCAGTTTTGTGCGGGGGGCGGGGGGGTTAGAGCAGATGGTAAGTTGCTTCCTTGACCTTAACACTAAACGTACATCAGCCCAAGATCTGCTGTCAGTCTGTGTAGAACACCCATTCCCCCTTTTTTTCCTTCTGGTGCAGGGAAGAGAATCTTCCTACCGAAGACCGTGTGTGCTCAGAAGCACAGCTTCCCCTTTCAGGTCTTCTGCTTCTCCTCTGCAGTAATGTCTTACCCATCAGCTTTTAATGTGCTAGGTATTTATTTAGAGACAGGGTCATGTGTGTTCCAGGCTGACCTCGAATTAACTGTGTAGGAAAGGTTGACCTGGAGCCTCTGATCTTCCTGCTTCTGTCTTCAGAATGTTGGGATCACAGGCTTGGGCCACTACAATCAGTTTCTGAACTGCTGGGGACCAAGCCCAGGGCTCCTGCCTGCTAGGCAAGCACTCTACCAACTGAGCAGCATTGCTAGCCCTGTGCTGCTTTCATACTTTCTGACCAGAAAGATGGATTTCCGCTTTGCCTGTGATGAATCTAGAACCTGACTTGTCTTACTTCTGTAAACATGAACAGACTGAACAAAAGACAGGGGAAGGTGTTTCCTGGTCCAAGACAGCAGTGTTGGGTTGCGACTCCTGATAGGAATGCAAACCTTATCTGTGAGCTCGCTGCTGCCTGGAGACCCCATCCTGACCATAGCAAAGGCTGGAGGTATCCAGGTAGAGACAGGCAGTAGTATCCACCCAGGGCACTGAATTTCCCAGAAAAGTATAGAGGATCAGGAAGTTATGTAGGAAACAGAGCTCCAAGTGTTCACTCAGGAGCTGTGTGCTTCTGAGAGAAGAATTGAGTCCGCAAATGGTCGTTCCTGCATAGGATAAAACTCTCTCCACCAGAACTGTGAAGGGCTTCCCTCTGAAAGCTGAGTGTGGGGCTGCAGCTCACATGAGCTGCTCATGTGTGAGGTCTGACTGGCCTGAGGACGGAGACCCCTTTGAACACTTCCGTTGCTCAGTTGAGACTACATGAGGGCCATGAATTAGTAGTACAACTACTACTATTAGCAGGAGGACTACTACTACTACAGTTAATAGTAATTAATTCTATTCGGCTCATTCTTTTCCACTTTGAAAACAAACCACAAACGGTTGAAGCTATTTCAGAAGTTATTTAACTGCCTGCTAGAACTAACGCCACTCTTTAAGGGAAGAAAGCAAACTCCAGACACCCAGTAACCTAACGTTTACAGCGACCAGTGTCATTCCCAGGCTGGTCAGGCTTCAAACATACGTATAAAATGAGAATTGGCTTATGTACATTTGAGAGGCTCCTTAAGCAGAGTTGAAGCCTGTAGGGCAAACAGTCATGCATAGAGAGAAGACATTTTAGACAACCTGCCTTTGGAGTCTAAGCTCAAGAATGGTCTGAGACATCTTTTCTTTCCTCCCTCTCTTCCTTCCATTCTTCCTCTTGTTTTCCTTTTTTTTTTTTTTTTTTTTTTGAGACAAGTTTTCACTGTGTATCCCTGGCTAGCCTTAAACTCACAGAGGTCTTCCTGTCTCTATTGTCCAAGTGCCCAGATCCTTTCTTAAAAGACTCTCAACTGGGGCTGGATAGTAAGCCAAATGGTTACAGTTATGTACTGTTGTTTCAAAGGACCTCAGTTCAGTTCCTAGCACCCATATTGGTCACCTCAAAACAGCCTGTCATTCTAGCTCCAGGGATCTAAGGCCCTCTTCTGGCTCCCAAGGGCATTACACTTGTGCACATACCCATATCCAGACACACATAATATACACATAATTAGAAATAAAAAATTAAAATATTTGAAAAGGGCTGCCAGCTGATTAAGTTAGGCATACTTTAAATAAACTTCATTTCAATAACTTGAAAATTGACATGTGTGAAGTTTTGGATTTGATCCCAGCACTGCAAAAACAATCGAACTAAAATAAACTAACAAACAGAGAACAATGAATTATGGACTTGAATTGCACATTAAAAAGTCTCCGAATCAGCACAACAGCTTGTATTTGTTCAATATTGGGAAGGTACCTGTGCTGCAGAATGGCTTCTGCTTCGCTTCTGTTTCTAACTCAATGAGAAAGGATCTTTTGTACCTCACCCAAACCAGAAACATACAAGAAAGGGAATTCTGAGCTGTGATGGAGCTCAGTGGTAGAGCAATTGCCTGAGCATGCCTGAGACCCTGGGTTTGACCCTAGGATTGAGGGGATGAAACAGAAAAGGAACTCTAGGACCTTAGTACATGTGACATGTCAGCAAGGCTGCACATCCCGTATCTCATATAAGAACATGGTTAGACATGCCATAGAGCTGGAAAACGGGACGAGACTCAGGAATGCAAGATAAATAGACCCGGACTTTATAGAGAGACAACTGGCATAACAGGAAGGACTGTAAAAGGTTATTAGACTATGTTCCAGAAATCAGAGGAAAATGTGAAGACCATGAGATGATAGAGGCGAGTGCAAAGAAGAACCAAAAGGGGTGTCGGAGCAGAAACAGTTTCTGGACCAAAAAAATTCAGCGAGAGGCTTCACTTCAGATTATGCTCTGCGGCATAACACAGCAGCAGTGAGGCTGAAGACCCAACAGCAGCACCTGCCCAGGGCGCACAGGGAGAAAAGGAAAGGAAGAAAACATTGCCCCCAAGGGAACACCAGAACAGTCAAGCTGCAGGAAATATGCATGATTGGAGTCTCCCCACAAGGGCAGCATCTGACAGTTATTTGAAAACTTTTAAAAAATTATTTATACAACATTCTGCCTGCATACCAGATCTTACTATAGATGGTTATGAGCCACCATGTGGTTGCTGGGAATTGAACTCAGAACCTTTGGAAGAACAGCAAGTGTTCTTAACCTCTGAGCCATCTTTCCAGCCCTGAAAACTTTTTTTTTAATTGTGAAAACTATATTCTTGATGTTCAAGAAGCCAGTGAACACTAAACAGGGTTTTGATTTATTTTTGTTTATTTGTTTGTTTGCTTTATTTTGTTTGTTTGTTGTTTGTTAGTTTTGGCTTTTTGAGACAGGGGTTCTCTGTGTAGCCCTGGCTGTCCTGGAACTTGCTCCAAATTCTGGGCATGAGTCCCCTAGATTCATTCCTCAGTTTACAGTTTAACTAGGTAGGGTTGACATGGGTTTAGGACACACCTTGAAAGAAGGAAAAAAAAAACAATTTCATGATACATTGTAGGGAAGAGAAACTTTAGAGAAAACAAATTAACCACTTTTTGTATTGTACATAGCTTGGGATATAGAGTTTGAACTGAGCTTGAATTCATAATGTATCTGCTACGTAATTCATGAACAAAAGTCAAAAGCTTATTTTGTGTTACTATGATAATGTGCTTTAGGCTGTGTAGTATATAAAGAAAAGAGATTTGGCTCACAATGCATTTTCTTTTCTTCTACTTTAATTGAGAATAGATTTTCTTCTTATATTATATATCCTGATTATGGTTTCACCTCCCTCTTCTCTTCCATGTTTCCCTCCCATCTGGATCCACTCCCTATCTGTCTCTCATTAGAAAACAAACAGACTTCTAAGTGATAATAATAAAACACAACAGCACAAAACTTTTAGTTTTATTTACTTATTTATTTGGTTGGAAGAGGCATATGTTTGCCTTAGCATACTTGTAGAGGTCAGAAAACAACTTGCAGGAATCTGTCTGTCCTTCCATCATATGCATGTTGGGGATCGAACTCTGTTCATCAGGCAGGGTAGCAAGCCCCCTTACCTGCTGAGGCATTTCACCAGCCCATGTGCAGAACTTCCAAAACGCCAACCTAGAACTCTATAGTCATGATAGCCTTAAACAATGGAGAGAAAGTCAGAGCATGTTCCATACCAGCAGGCTTTGTTAATTCCTTGCCACAGTTTATAAGAAGCTATTGAAAGAGTTTCTTGGCGGAGAGAACTAGAAATATTAAAGTGATAAATCTGGAGCACATTTGCTCTCATTTTCTAGTCTTTTCAGAAAAAGCGAAGCCAGAAGACTTCCATTTTCAGCTAAGATGGAATATGATGGACTTACAGACACACACATATGGGTGAGCGTATGAGTATATTAAGTAACAGTTTGAAGATATTAAATAATAGGGGGGAAAGCCTGTGATCCCCAAGATTGGGCAATCAAACCGAGTGCCCTCCACAAGTCCTCCTGATTGCTGACCAGATGAAATGCTAACCACAGTGCGGGGGTACTGACACATGCCAGTAATCCCAGCACTTGGGAGGCTGAGTCAGGATAAAAAGAAAATGCGTGGAGGATAGAGACATTTTACAAAGCACAGAGGGTATTTATAAAAATGAAGCACCGAAATATTTAAAAATATATATATATATATCCGCTCGCCAGATGTGGTTGTGTACAAGACTCTCTTCGTTTGAGGCCATCCAGGCCTACATAGTCAGTTTCTCTCTCAAGTAAATAAATGTATCCATGAATTACATTTGCAATTACTTAGAAATATCCTAAAATGAAAAGATGTTGATACCACTCTGTCCTCCCCACTGAACAAATTCTTTAATAAAAAAGACTATAAAATATTTAATAGCTGCTGGCCAGGCAGTGGTGGTGCACACCTTTAATCCCAGCACTGAGGAGTCAGAAGCAGGTGGATTTCTGAGAGTCTGAGGCAGGGGCTGGTTAATATATATATATATATTTAACAAGCTAGAGAGACGGCTCAGCAGTCACGAGGGTTTGTAGCCCTTGCAAAGGACTCAAGTTCCATTTCTAGTACCTACAGTAAACAGCTTTCAACCCGTCTCTATCTCCAGTTCAGAGTACCTGGCATCCTCTTCCGGTCTCTGCAGGCACCATACTCATGTGCATACGCCTGTCCACATAGATACACACAAATAAACAAGACCAACAAGAATTTTAAAATGCATACATATGAATAAAATGTACCCACATATATTTGGTTACACACACATATAATAGAGAAGCGGGGGGCTGTTGCTCAGTAATAGAGTGCTTCCCTACTTTGGGTGATGCCCTAGGTTCTATCCCTAGTATTGCTAAAAATTAAAAGTGAGATCAAAACAAAACAAATCAAAAACCTGATACTTTGGCCAGGCGTGGTACAGGCACAGGCCTGTAATCCCAGCACTTGAGGAGGCAGAGGCAGGTGGATCTCTGTGAGTTGTGACTTTGAGGCCAGCCTGGTCTACAAAGCAAGTCCAGGACAGCCAAGGACTTTGTCTCAAAAAACAAACAAACAAACAAAAAACCCTGATACTTCATACATTTCTATACTTAAATATATTCACGAGAGACAGATAACAAAGACCAGGGCTGGGATGTAGCTCAGTGTGGTGAAATCCTAGGTCTTATACCCAGCATTAAAAAATAAAAAGACAAGGAACAATCCTGAAGAAGCTAGAAATGAACTAGTTCATTATAAGCCAGATGAAAGGAAAGACAGGCTAAAACTAAGAATGGGAGTTAGCGCAGTGAAGATGAAGAAAACAGAAAGAGCCAGTTTTCCCCAAAACATCAACAAGATAGCTAAACCTAAGGAAAATATGAAGAGACATAATGATTCAGACCAGAAATGAAATCATAACCATAAAGTATTAATATTTTTAAACCAGAAAAGGAAACTGACAAATTTATTCCTTTCCATTTGAAAACCTGTATAAATGGAGAAACAAACTCTGAATGATTAAAATTGATCCCAGAGGAAATTAGAAATTCTGAGTGGTCCAACAGCCATCAAAGAAATACATTCTGTGGGCAGGCTTCCTTTCAGTGCCTAGTTCCCTCCCCTGGCAAGCCTCTGCATGTTACCTCCAGCTTCAGGTGACTCTGAAGGAATGTTTGTACTGAATCCTGACTGAGCTAATCTGGTGGATTAATAGCATTATTACTGCCTGTCTTTGCCTGCATGTGATATCAAGCAATTATTTCTACCATTGTTCCTCTATATCCTAATATCATGTCCTTAGAGCTGCTTCCAGGGTTCTTCATTTGCATATGTGGGTGGATGGGTGGGTGCCACAGTGTGCACGTGTGTGTCGGAGGGCAGCTTGCAGGAGAAGCAGGCTCTCTCCTTCTTGTTGGATCCGAGGACTGAACTCGGGTCAAGCACTCTTCTCCTCGGAGCCGTCTCACCAACCCTGTCCTTACAGTTTGTTCTCATCTGTTTCTAAATCTATCTTTTGTTTCTGATGTCAGTAGCAAATGCCACTGTACTCTATGTGTTGGGGTAGGTGGTGGGTGTGGTCTCTGCCTCTCTTCCTTTTTAAAAAGTTTACTTTGATTTGTTATCATTGTGTGCGTGCCATATGTGTTGGGGCACTCATGCCACAGTGTACGTGTGGGGTTCAGAGGGCAGCAATGTGCAGTGGCTTGTCTCTTTTCATCATGTGTCCTAGGGACCGGGCTCAGGTTGTCAGGCTTGTGTGGGACTCACTTTACCCACGGAGACATCTCAGTAGCTCCTGCCTCACCTCTGACTCTTTAATGCATGTCAGTGCCCATGGCTGGGCATGTGTGCTTTTCCTATCTCAAGGTGCCCAGCTTAGGTACATCCAACCTGCCCACTCCAGAAAAATAGCCCAGCCCTGTCCTGATGAAGAGAAGGCAGCTGGGCCAACTTTCCTTATTGAACAGAAATTTCTAAATTGAGCCAAAATATGTCCATTGGAATATGTTTTATCAGCCTGGTGGTGGTAGTGGTGGTAAGCACACACCTTTAGTCCCAGCACTGGGGAGGCAAAGGCAGCAGACCACTGTGAGTTCAAGGCCAGCCAAGTCTATGGAGTGAGTTCCAGGGCAGCCAGAGATACACATAGAAACCCTGTCTCAAAAAAACAAAAACAACAAACAAACAAAACACAACCAACAAAGGAATAGGTTTTATTTTATTTTGAGAGATTTGTTTTTATTTTATGTGTATGGTATTTTCCCTGCACTTTTGTGTATACACCATCGGTGTGCAGGGACCTGCAAGGCCAGAAGAGAGCATCAGATCCCCTGGAACTGAAGCTAACAAGCAGTTGTGAGCTACCATTTGAGTGCTGGAAACCTGAGTCCTCTTGACTAGCCAGTCCCCTTAGCTGTTGGGCCATCTCTTCAGTCCCTGGAATACATTTCCGATTATGCCGTCAATAACTCTGAAGCATAAAAGAACTTGGGGAGAAGCCCAAACTCCAGGATTTACCAGTCTGGTTCCATTGACTTTCTTTTGCTCAATAACAATATAAAATGGACTTTTGTGACATTTGTTTGTTCAAGGAATCTTTTCTGTTGGTAATTAAGTTTGCTGGGAAAGACCTATGGAGACTGGGAGAGACCTGCACTGGGCGGACCATATGGAGGAGGGAAAGGTCTGGGTAGCATCTTCCCTTCCTGTGGTGCCTGTCACAGCCTAGGCCAGCACGTCCGTCTGTCTGATGCACAGTTCTTAGCCACTGCCCCTCCTCCCCCTTGTTAGTGCTCTTTTTAAGGGGAGGTGGGGTGGCTGGGGAAAGCCTCAGCTGCTGTTGGAAAAAGCCCATGCAACTAATGGGCAGACCCAGCTGGTGTACTGAAAGCAAGACGGAAACCCTACACCATTTCTTACAGGGACATTGATTTGGGTTTGTGCTCCTGGAATCCTACTCATCTTTATGACGATGTCTGTCTGGGATGTCAAGGAGCACTTGGGCACAGAGAGGAGCAGTGTCACAGAGGTCTGGACCAGGACAACTTCTTCTTCCTCTCTCTCTCTGTCTTGTGTGTGTGTGCGCACATGTATGCACACACAAGCCTAACATGTCATGCACAACTTGCAGGAGTTGGTTCTTTCCTTCCACCATGTGCATTCTGGGCATTGAACTCAGATGGTCAGGCTTGTCGGCAAATGCCTTCTGCCATATTTCTAGGCCCAGGATAGGGATTTAGAGTAACCAGAGACTCTGCTGGTGGAGCCCATTTGACAATGCTCGTTTGTCTCAGATCCTCTTTCTTCACTTCTAATTCAGGCTCTATCCCTTCCCAGCACTAACTTCTGACCCTCCTGCCTTGCCCAGGCTCACAGGGATGTCTTGGACACAGCTTAGACTCCTTGCCTTTCCCCCTTTTGGATAACGCCCATTGGGATGATTAGGTCTACGTGGATAGTGGGTGGTGGGGCAGAGGGATGAACACACACCAGAAAGAAATGAATCTCTTTTCTGGGTAGAACCTGAATGATAAGGAGCCCACAGGGATGCTACTAACACCTTCCAGTCTTTCTTAGGGTGGAGGGGGCAGAGCTGCTTTTTAAACTAGGGTTACAAAGACTGCAGAACCCTGGGAGCAACACTAGGGTTCTAGTAACCACAGGTACTCAGTCAAGACTCTGCTGGTCTCGGCCACTTGTCTAGCAAACCATGGGATGTCCAGAAGGTCGGCTGAACACCACAGACAATGGATAAAACTGATGACAGCCTTGCGTTTAGTTTGGGAAGCAGAAGCCAGCTGGATGCTGGAGTAGCTGATACAGTTGTGGATGTCAGATGACACCAATGATCTGAAGCATGCAGGGGGCTGATGGCCTGGCCTGCATTTTGCACATGGGACTCAAAAGGAAAGTGATCTCCAGCAATGGTTCAGGAATCCTGGATTGTTTCATCCCTAAGGGTTAGGAGTGGAGATGAGGCACGAGGTGAGAGCCCCTCCTGGGAGGATTTTGTTCAAATGATGGGAGCAGAGCACCAGGGCCCTCACGCCTGGACTGACTGGTCACAGTGTGTCTAGCGCTGTATGAAATGCTCTCCCGGCACACTCCAGAGAGCTGAAGCAACTCTAAGGCCTCCAAAGGCAAGAGGCAATTTCTGTGTATAGATCTACACAGAAAAGCTGACTCCAGCTCCAAATGCAGGAGTTCATCTTTAGGTCATTTCACCCTTGCCAGAACACAGGCTGGAGAATCGATCTGGGCTCTTGCTTTCCCGAGCAAGTGAGTTGGAACTTTGCATCTGGTCCTGTGCATTTAATAGGAAAATCAATGATGGGTGGGCCAGGCTTTGTCTTGTCCTGGAGACACCTCCCAAGTACTTACTCTGCTCTCAGGTGTTCTTGCTTACAGAAGTTCAAGGCTTTTGGTTTTAGGTGTTCTTTGTTTCGTTTTAATTTTTTATTTATTTATTTTGTTTTTTTTTTTAAGACAGAGTTTCTCTGGGTAACTTTGGCTATCCTGGAACTGACTGTGTAGATCAGGCTGGCCTCAAACTCAGAGATCTGTCTGCCTCTGCCTTCCAGAATGCTGGGGTTAGAGGTGTGTGCCACCCCCGGCCCCGACACCTCCCTCCCAGGCTTAAAGATTTATTTTTAAGTGTCTGTGAATACCATGTGTCTCCTGGTATATTCAGAGGCCAGAGGGGGTGTTAGTCCCTGGAAGTCGGAGTTACAGAAACTTAAGAGCCACCAGACGTAGGTCAGTACCTACTGAACTATAGTCCTCTGGAAGATCATCAAATGCCCTTAACCTCTGAGCCATCTCTCCAGCCCCTGGAGTTTGATTTGGTTTTGGTTTTTTGGGTAATGGAGCTCCTTCAAACAATCACTCAGACATGTGGGAAGCAGAAAACAACTCAGGATTTCACTAACTCAGATTTATTTCATAACTTCACAGTGATAACATTCCACTTTTAGTCTGTTGATAAGTGACAACGGTTGTCGTTCCCAGGAACACAAGGCCACACGAAGTCAGGGTACAGATAATGGTCAACAATGATAATCACATCACTGTGGTTGGATGGTGTTGAGAAATATATTTCAGAAAGAGCAATCCTCACAGATGACAACCTTTAAAATTTTTTTTTTTTTTTTTTTTTTACAGTCACCAACACCTTCTGGAACACTTTTCACAGACGTGCAAGACAGCTAGTATACAGTGATTTTTCACAAAGAGCTAAATGTTTCCCTACTGCAGGAGCATCATGACTGCAATGGAAGTCTGTTACATCTTTACCTGTTTCCACACAACTAGAACAGTCAGGAGAGCATGCGTTGAGCTAACAACAACTAGCACAAAGATACTAGGATCCTCAGTGTACCGAGAGGTTTCAAAGTTCCAAACGTTACTTGAATTGCTAAATTGTGTCATCTGACCGTAATGGCAGCACTTCCTTTTTTATGAGGAAGCTGATGTTCGGACAAACTAAGCAACTCATTTAGGATACATAGGGATCTACCACGCGGCTGTACATTAACTGTGCCTGAGCTCTGCCTAGCATGTAACCAAGTGGTGCGTGTTTCTGGTACCCTAGTGCACTTGACCTGGCACACACACTCACAAGACACTACTGCTTTTCAAGTCTACGCACATTTACAGGATGTTTGGAATATGTACACCAATGCCAGCAGGGAGCTTTGTTCCATAGCAAATGGGTCAGTCTGGAAACAAAAGCAAACTTGCTGACCACTGCTAGGCTGAGACTTGGTCACCCGAACACTAGAGACTATCTGTGTGTGTTTAAGAAGTTTAAAATGCTTAAAAATCAGTTCTCTAGAGAACTAAGAAAACACATTTGAATGACATATATATAGTGGAGGGTGGATCCCTAAAGTCTTGTTCTGGGCTTCTGTCTAGGTACCACTTCTGAGCATTTTGGGGTTGAGACCATTTAACTCGTTCGACCTTTGTTCTCTTTATGATGTGAACCACAAGCACCGCCCCCAACACATGCATACAAGCATGCACCCACTCTAAAAAGAGTAGATTGCTGAATGCATTAAGTGGGACATATATGTTTCACATTAATTTTTTTTAAATAAGGTTAGTTCATTCTTTTATAGTGTGAGTAGATGCTGGTCTGCTTGGTGTGGTTTTTAAAAAGTATGTGTTTATTCAGCTTGCAGGAGTTGGTTTTCTCTTTCCCCAGTGTGGGTTCCAGGGATCAAATCTACCTGGAAGAGGGAGAGAGAGAAGAGGAAAAAAAAGACATACTTTTTTTTTTTTTGGTTAGATGGAGGTTTAGCAAGGAGCCATAGGGAAAGAGTGAAAAAACCCAAACCCAAAGTAATAGAGAATGTGTACTCAGGCTTGGGCTAGCAGCCAAAATAAAAAGTGAAAATTACAACTTATGGTGACTCTGTAGTGACTATCCAGATAACAGGGATTCTGAGACAGGAAAGTATATGCTCTCATTAAGGGGATAATTTTTCCTCCCATTTCCTTAGCATGGAGTTAGGTGAGTCTGCCTTCCTGAAGGGCAATACATTAGCCAAGCGATGGACCTGCCCAACCGGATTAACTCTTATGTTCTGGTTAGCTTGGAATGTTAGGTCTCTACCTAGGCAAGCCTAGAAAAGCCCTGATCAAGGCTGCTATCAAGTCCCTTCTCTGATGAGGTAACTCTAAAAATCATTTAGGGGATGGGCTAAAATTGGGGAACAGACACAAGCCATTTTACCATGAAAATCTATAGATCTAATTCTAAGGCTATCCACAAAGGGATTAGTTTTTGGCTGAAGTTCCAGTCCCACCATCAAGTGTAACCTCTACGAAGGTGATGATGAGAAATCAAAGCTGCTTTGTGGCATTCATGAGTCAGAAAACGAGCAACACTCTTGGAATGCCCCTAGACTGCCTAGCCACTTTCTTTTCTTTCTTTCTAAATGTTTATTTTTTTTTTAATTTTATGTGTGTGGTCTGCATGTGTGCATCACATACATGTGTGCAGTATTCAAAGAGACCAGAAGAAGTCATTGGATCTCCTGAAACTGGAGTTATAGATGATTGTAAACTACCATGTGGGTGCTGGGATCTGAGCTCCTTTGCAAGAATAGCAAGTGCATTTCACAGCTGAGCATCTCTCCAGCACCTGCCTAGCCATTTCCAATCTCTTGTTCACATCACTATCCCCTCTGAAGAGGTTGGCAAGCAACCTGACCAACCCAGCTATCTGGCTGACCCTGGAATGCTTAAAGGAAACTAAAGTAAGGAGTTTTAGGAGCTTAGTCTTGTATCTGTTAACAATATACTTAGAGTCCACCAAACTTCAGGCTTTTTTTTTTCTTCCTCAGAAAGAAAAATCAAGCCAAGGTATGGTGGTGGTGTATACCTTTAATCCCAGAGCTTGGGAAGCAAAGGCAGGTGGATCTCTGTGAGTTCAAGGTGAGCCTAGTCTACAGAGCGAGTCCAGGACAGCCAGAACAGAGAAACCCTATCTCTAAAAACAAAACAAAAACAAAAATCAAGATGGAGGTCTGCTGGTGGCACATTCCTTTAATCCCAGGACTCCGAAACTGGGAGACTGAATCAGGAAGAGTTCAAGCTCAAGGCCATCCTGGGATATAAGTTGAGACCCCATCAAATGCTTGACTTCTGTCCTGCATATTAAAGAAGAGTCCACTGTAATGGGATTGGCCTTGTCAAGCCTTGTCCTTATGCCCACCAGGGCACGTAAGGAGTGGAGGTGTCCCTCAGTTGTTCCCTACATTGTCTTAGCGGCCATAGCCCTGCCTTTCCCCTGGCTCCTCCTTGCTCTCATGTTCAAAGTAGGCCTCTTCTTCTTCCTCCTCCCGTATCACCTTCATCAGCTCTAGAAAGGTGGGGAGCGAGCCCTGATCCTTCAGCTCCCGTAGCCGGCACCACAGAACATTGGTAAGGTTGGCCCCAGCCATGACCTGCTCCAGGCGGACCTGGTCAGCGATGTTCTGGGGGATGGCCCGTTTGTCCACAGCTCTCCGGAGCAGAGTTTCCAGACGAAGCACATAGGCTGAGATCTTCTCCCCTTCCTGCTGATAGGTCTTTAGGTATTTTACCTGGGAGGTCCTACGGCTCTCCAGGCTCCCAAACACCTGCTTGAAGGCCTCCAGACACTCTTCCACGCTGATGGAAGGGTTGTCTGCTTGCACTATGTGCATGAGATCCAGGGCAGGGCCACGGAGGCTCTCCATTAACCACTTTTTCTTCTCTGCCTCGGAAATGGGCCACTCCTTGGCTATCTCAGTGGCCTGTTCCAACCAGACCTCAAAGGGCTCCTCGTCTGGGGTAGCTGCTGTGCTCCCAGAGAATACTCTCAGCTTAGAGTACCTCACGGGCAGCAGAGGCCTTGGGGCATGAACCATTGCCTGCCCCACCAAGTGGGCCAGTAGCTCAGGGGATGTGCAGGGCGTGGCAGCTGGAGACACTCCCTCACGCTTAAGGGCTCGGAACATCCCTGCGACTGTCTGTCCTTCTTTTTCTAGAAAGAGGTTCAGTCTTTGGAGAAACTCGGTGTCCTGATTAGGGGTCTTAAAGATCACTTTCCAGACACCCCCTTTTGCCCGCACCTCGTTGGGGACCACAGACATATCCGTGCCCTCCAGGAGTTCTAGTAAGACAGCGCTGGTGTTGTCTTGCTTCTGGAAGATCTTGCCTAGTAGCTGGTAGCGGCCCACACACTTGAGCGCCTCCTGGAGGACCGCCTGGATCTCAGGCTCGCCACAGTCCGCTGGTATGCCAGTCACCATCAAGGACTTCCGGTCGTCCCCGCTCACGATCTTGCACCACTCTTCCAGCAGTGCCAGCGCCATCGTCCCAGCCCGGCTCACTCCCCAAGCAGCTCAAAGCCTTGTGGACCAAATGCCTTGTCCCTTTACCTGCTAGCAAGAGCCAGGCAACTTCCGGTCTGTCTTCAGACCCACAGCAAGGCTGATTGGGTACAGCAGGATGGGTGGGGCGGGCTGCAGTTACCAGCCCTGTGGCTCTGCGGCCTGCTTGCTGCTGTTTCTGAGGGCCTTAGGTAACTGGGTGGCACTGACTCTTATCACTGTGAGACGCCTGGAACAACTGCTTTTCCAACCATCTCCTGGTTTCTGTCACTGCACCTCTCTCTAGTCAGTGAGGAGGAGGCTTCCACTCTAGCATCCAAAACTCTGGGGAGTCGCATAGAAAGACGGCGAGAACTCCTGGGGAAACAGAGGCTCATTTTTGCTACACAGCCCTCTACCTCCCAGGATGCACCCACACTCTAGTTTGGGAGGAACAAGGGGTGGACCAAGGGCTCTGACTCCCCCTGCACTGTTTCTACCCAACTCTGGCCAACCCTCTTCTTTGCTTGACTGTACCAGCTAGAAGCCAGTCTTTCCACCCCAAGGCCCCATCAGTGGACAGGATTCAAGACCTTCAGCATTCAAAAGATGAGAGCAGGAGATGGAGTTAAATACCTGTTTATGTGTTCCAGAATGTTCCACAAGAATCAATGAGCCATGCATTCGGCTTCCTGCTCAGGAAGATGTTACCACCTCTAGACAATAGTGTGTGTGTCTTAACTTCAGCCGAGTCAAGCTGCCCTGCTACACAAAAACATGGATAACATGTTTTAAAATCTAGTGGTAAAGACGAATGCCCTTACTAAAAATATAACAGTTCAGTAAAGGATGAAAAAAATGACATTCCTGCACAATGTAATGGAACATCCTAAATAAGAAAGAGTTGTCATACTTCTTTGAAGAAAAAGCCCACCTAGTTCGGGAGATACCCCCCAGTTTGCAGGATGCTTGCCCAGCATACATGTAGGAAGCCTGGAGTTCAGTTTCTAGCACCACATAAACTGGAAATGGTGTAATCCCAGCAGGGAGATGTAGGCAGGAGGATCAGGGATCTAACATCGTTCTTGGCCACATAGAGAGTTTATACAAGAACCATCTTTAAAAACAGATCCAACTGAACTGTGTGTGGTGGCACTTCTGGCATTTGTGAAGATGAGGCAGGAGGATAGCAAATCTGAAGTCAACTTGGGCCTCGCGGAGAAATCTTGTCTCAAAAGAAGAAGATGGCACAAATACAACTAAACAGGTTTAGCCAAACATTTAAGAATTACTTAAAGATTGGGTATCACAGAGAAAAATCAAGCCTCAGAAAAACGAGAGCACTTTGGAGTTAAAAACCTGTCCTCTCCTTGCCTCTAGCCAGGCTTTTCAAGGTTCACACATGATAAGCTACCAAACCAACTCTTTCTGAGGTGCTTTGACTAAAATTGGGTCCTAGAAGCACATGTATTCAAACGCTTGGTCCTCAGTAGTTGGTAGAACTTTTGGGAAGGATTTGAAGGAGGTGCGCCACTAGGGGTGGGCTTTGACATTTCAAAAGCCCACACTATTCCCTCTGTCAATCACTGTGCTTGCGGATCAGATGTAAGCACTCAGCTAACTGCTCCAGCACTATCTGTCTGCCTGGCCACGCTGCCAGCCATAATGGTTATAGACTCACCCTCTGAAAGTGCCAGCCCCCATGAAACACTCTCTTCTATAAGCTGTCAGCCGCCATTAAACACTCTCTTCTATAAATTGCCGTGGTCACAGTGCTTTGTCACAGAAATAGAAATGTAACTAAGACATTTAAATTTGACTGGGCCGTAGAGAAAAAGGCGAAAAGCACTATGAGTAAAGTGTCCACCCAGCAGCTGATCTGCAGAGCTGGAAAGACCTAAGAATGTGAAAGGGCGTGGTCCCAGGGACGGTATGCTCACTTAGGCATGGGGCTGCTTTCAGAGAAGCACCTTAGGCAGCTCCTGAATTGGCTGAACATCATGGTGTGCGGCGTATGCAAACTAAGATAGCCACGACACCCCCAGACCATTCGTTCTTTTGGGGCCACTGTGGTATGCCAACTTAAATGCTGCCATTTGGTGCTTGGCTGTGCCTCTCAGAGAC
This sequence comes from Pachyuromys duprasi, assembly GCA_028658305.1. Classification (NCBI taxonomy): domain Eukaryota; kingdom Metazoa; phylum Chordata; class Mammalia; order Rodentia; family Muridae; genus Pachyuromys; species Pachyuromys duprasi. The sequence goes on along the minus strand of CM053745.1, from coordinate 16,406,550 downwards.
TTGTAGAGGGGATGTTAGGGTGTTACAACCATTTCCCCTTTGGCCTATCTTTCCCATCAGGCTGGCCATGAGGATGACAGCAGCTGTCGAGGGGGTGGTTCCAGTCTCTCTAGAAAGTGCTGAAGGCTGTTCCACTTTGCCCGAACTGGGAAGGGAAGGTGCTGCCTTACCCCGTGCTTGACAGCATGGCAGCCCGGAACTTTAGACCAATCCAGGCCAGAGATTTTTTTTTTTGGGGGTAAAGTATGGGGGTGAACTTCCTCCCCTTGGAGCATTTGGAGGAATCACTGGAAGGGCTAGCACTGGAAGGGCTAGGAATTTAGCCCATTGGTAGACTGCTTGCACGGACCTTTGACTTAGATCCCCAGCACCAAATATGCCAGTCAGAGTGGCACATGCCCATTATCCCAGCACTTAAGAGGATCAGAAGTTCAACTCCCTTGGCCACATAGGGAGTTTGAGGTCAGTCAAGACCTTTTCTCCAAAAGCACAAAAGCAAACAAAAAGGCACTGGATGCCCGGGTCTGCAGAAAAATTGTCATGCTAAAATCTGCTAGCCTTTGAGGCCTTTCATTCAGGGCTCTGGTGAAGCACTGACAATTCCCGCGGAAGCCTTATATTAAAATGCCAAGCACATCTGGTGCTAATGTCCATAGGCCCTCCTTTCTCGGTGTGTGTGTGTGTGTGTGTCCGTCCATCAAGCTCTCTCCGGTAACTGTGGGCTTGGTAGCAGCATGCAATCCTTCCCGAAGCAAAGGCTGACAATGGGACTGATTTCTTGGTCAAACCGCCCTGTGAGAACACGCTGCAGTAAACTGCCTCTAGTAGACCAAGCCCATCCTCTTCGTGAGCATGCTCAGATCTCCCTCCAGAGCCCCGAAAGGGTGGGCAACACTTCTGCGGGATTCAGCCACTCTGGAAAAACAGGACGGGCTTCAATCCACCCAAGGCAAGGCCAAAGGGTGTGAACAAATAAGGAAAGGCCCAAAACTAGAACGCTGGCTGGAAAAGCCTCCAACCTGGTGGTCGTGGCTGGACCCGGTATGCGCGCAAACAGACACACACATTCCAAATCCCCACCGCTGTTTGACTGCGCACAATACCCAGCGTGTAATCCCTCCCCTAAACCACGGTCTATCTCTAGGCTTCACGCAAACCTCTGCCGCCCTGGAGAAGGAGCATCTGGCAACCACGGGCCTCTGGCGCAGTGTGCAACAGGGGCGGGGGCGGGGGGAGCTAGGCGGGGCGCCTTGAAAACGGGAGGAGTCTGGAGTGTGCTTCAGTCTGCTTTTGGGTGGGGGTGATGGTCATCAGTGTGTGTATCAGGAGGAGCGGGGGGGGGGATGCCAAATCAAGACCCTCCTGGCCTTTCCTGCAGGGCATGGCACCTTCAGATAATGGTGGGGGGTCCCCTCTCTCTGTTGAGTCGCGGTCCGCAGCCTGCATTCTTTGCTATGCCCCCAGGCACCACGGGCTTGCCGCTTTCTTTGCTACGCCCCTCTGCCTTTTCGCCCCTCCACAGCGGCTGCAAGCAGGGAGAGCATTCTGTGTCCCTTCTGCTCCCTGCAGTCCGCACCCCCGGCCCCCAGGTCGATTGGTGCCGGGTACTTGGGTGTCCCCGACCAGCCCTCGCTTTTTCCAGGGTCGTCCCTCCCCAGCATCCTAGCATCCCAGAGCCTGCAGGCTTTTGACCTTTGGCTCCCCCAACCCACGGCCCTCACCCGGGGACAGGGGAGCTCTAGGGCCACCTCAGCGATGCAGCGAGGCAGGTAGAGGGAGGGGGGAGGGGCTCGGCTCTGAGCCCACCGGTCCTTGTCCAGCCGTAGCCGTCCGACACTCACCCCGGCGCGGAGAGCGCTCTGCTGCGCGGCCGCCGCGCGTCCATTAAGCGGGTGGAGTGGCCGCTTCACTTCCGGAGCGCGGGCTCCCGGCGCCCCTCACCCCCCTCCTAGCCTCCCTCTCCCCGTCTCGTCTTTCTGGGTCCCCATCCTCCCCGTCCCCTCCCTTCCGATCGCGCGTTCCGCCCGCCCCGCCCCGCCCCCCGCTCTGCCGGGAACTGGCATCCTCTGCCGCAGCAGCGACCGCCCGCCCAGATCCAACTTTGCCGCTAGCTCGGAGGTGGCGTGGCGGCGCCGGGGGGCGTGGGCAGGGAGGGAGAAAAGCAGGGTCAGGAGGAGGGACCGCGAGGGGTGGGTCGCCGGCTCGCCAAGCCCTCCATCCTTTCTGTGCACCTTGCAGTCGGCAGGGAGCGGCAGCCGCGGCGACGGTGAGGGGCTAGCGCACACCCAGCCAGGGAGACTTAGGGAGCCCCGGGCAGACTGACGGACGGAGAGAACCTTCCCCAGCGCCCTCCCACCACCACCCCTAAGCCATGGCCGAGAGAAAGCAATCGGGGAAGGGGGCAGAGGACGAAGAGGTCCCTGCCTTTTTTAAGAACCTGGGCTCGGGCAGTCCCAAGCCCCGGCAGAAATTCTGCGGCATGTTCTGCCCGGTGGAAGGGTCCTCGGAGAACAAGACCATCGATTTCGACTCGCTTTCGGTGGGCCGGGGCTCGGGGCAGGTGGTGGCCCAGCAGCGGGATGTCGCCCACTTGGGCCCCAACCCGCACGGGCAGAGCCGGCGTGCTAGCGGGGAGCCATCTGTTGAATCGGGCCGGAAGGTGGAGATCCGGAGGGCCTCGGGCAAGGAAGCCCTGCAGAACATCTACGATCAGGTTGGTATGGGGGTGGGTGGGGACGGAGCGATGGGCTGACCCCTGGAATCTCGCGGGTGTGTGTGTGTGTGTTGGGGGGAGAGCGAGCATCCCCGCGTGGCGGCCGGCACGAGGAGCTGGGAGCTCTGCCTCCTGCATCTGCACGCGCACCGCCGCGCCCTGCCCGCCCCTTTACGGGAGCAGGGTGCGGCGAGGCGCGGGTTCGCCGGTGGGCGTCGGATCGCCCACAAAGGCTGCCCTCGCCTCCTTGCGCCTGGGAGGTGGGGGGACTCGGCGTCAGGCAGCAGCTGGTCCCCGGGCTGGAGGCGGCGAGTGGCGATTGGGGTGGACCGCTGTGCTGTTCTTAAATCCTCCCGGGCGGCATCCGATTGCAGCTGTGGCTCAGGGCCCCACCCTTTTTTTTTTTTTTATGCAGCTCAAAGAGCTGCAGTGGAGGGCTGCAGTGGAGACTAGAAGGCTTCCCTGGCAGGGTCTGGAGGGGAAGGGGCCCACCCGGCTCCTCGGAGTGGCGAGGTCTCCGCCTTGGGCGCGCTCGGCACCAGGGTCCTGAGCTCGGAGGTCAGGACCACGGCCAGCGCCCGGGGCCTCTTACAGTTGCTTGGGACTCTGTTCGCAGCCAGTGAAGAGTCGGGGAGGCTGTGATGTCACCGAGGAAAGCTAGATAGACCAAGTGGAGAACAAAGTTCTGCTAAGTGTCTGCAAGGGCTTCCTAGAGCGTTTCCCCAGCGCTGTTTGGAAGGTACTTTGGGAATGGGGAGAGACTGCGTGGATTATATTTAAAGAGCCAAAAAGAAAAGGAATAATTAAAAAAAAAAAAAAGAGGGTGGGAGGGGAAGACTCGAATCTGAAGACAAGACTCCCTGATTGTGTTAATGGCGAAACAAAGAAGGCTAGCCTGGTTATTCTCAGTCATGGAAATTGTTTGACATGGTCCAGTAATTCCCAGCAGTGCACATTTTAAGTTCAGTGATTTTTTTCGCACACATTTCCCTCCGTTTCAGGGTGACGTTCATGCTCGTATAATATTTTTTTCCACAGCTATAATGTCTCAGCTGATCATTTACAGTGCACGCTGTCTTAATGATCGATTGCTGCTTCTCTCCTATGCTCGTGATGAAGATAAGAAACCAATCTATGAATGACTGTAGCTTGAATCCCAGGTGTGTGCCTTCCCTTCTAGGGCAGGAGGAAGGTTAGTAGCCCTAAAGGTGCTTCCTTTCAGACAGCCACTGGAGAAGTTGGGGGCGGTTTGCACATGCTCAATGGGGGCTTTCCCAGCATTCAGCTGTGTGCTACAGAGAAGCCTCAGAGAACAGCTCTGGGGCAATGATTGGGGGCACAGGCTCCCCGTTGCCTGACGCAGCAGAGTGTTACAGCATTTGACTTTCCTAGGTTCATTTCCAGACATAGGGGTGGTGGTGGTATTTCCTTTCCTTTTTGAAAGGTGAAGCAAGTAATCGCTTAATTTACACCCAGCCATCCTCTGATTTTTACATTTATAGTTTAGTAAGAAGCAACCGGGATCTAAATCCAGAAAGCTTGTTTTATTCCAGGTGATCAGTTGAAGCAAACATTTCTTCTTGCCTTCCTTTCCTTTTCTGAGATATAATCTCACTCTGTAGTCTAGGTCGCACTTGAACTCATGACAATCCCAGGGCCTCCTGGGTGCTCAGATTAGAGATGTGAGCCACCATGACCACAGAGCTTACACACTCTATCTATCTATCTATCTATCTATCTATCTATCTATCTATCTATCTATCTATCATCTATCTATCTATATCTGTCTAGCTACTATCTATCTACCTACCTACCTACCTACCATCTATATATCTTTTCTTTCTTTTATGATGTCGGGGCCTGAACCCAGGGTCGATGTGTGCTAAGCAAGTGTTCTATCACTGAGCCACACCCCTAACCCAAATGTCTCAGTATTATTCTGAAAGCTGGGTAAGTATAAAATGAGTCCTTACGGCACTGTGTTGATGAAATATCACCCAACACCGAAGCTGGGGGAACACTCTCAAGTCAGGCAAGGTGTTTGCTTCATCCTGAACACACTGAAGGGAACAGATCTACACTGGGAGCATCCATGAGAGAACATGTAAAAGTGACAGATGAGGTGACCTCTCTCTAACAATGGCAGCATATTAATATTTGAGTCTGAAAGGCTGCTTCCCTGGCTGGCTGATCAGGAGTGATTGTTGGCACACACCCCAAATTTAACAGGAACTCTAAATGGTACGTCTAGGGCACACGGGGGGGGGGGACAATTTGAAGACAAAAGCGCCAGGCTAAATCCTTAGGTAGTTTTAATCCCTGCAAACCCATCTCTGCCTCTGCTTCCTGGTTCTAAAGGTCAATTCTGGCCCAGCCTTTCTGCAGCCCTCCCTGGTTCATTTATCACAAAAGAGGCATTCCAGTGGGATTTTGTCATTCATAACCAGGGACATTTACTCAGCTTGATGCTTATAGTATATGAATATTTCATGTTTCACGAGAGGGTGTGCATATGTATAATGATGATGGCTTCTGAAAGCACAGTCAGCTCACCAGTTTGATAGAATTAGTAACCATTGCTTATATTTGGCTCATGAGCAGGGTGTCTTCAGGCTTTTGAAGCATTTTTCTAAAAGCCCTGGCCCAGAGAAGGGTGGATGACGTGAAGTGGGTCAAGCTTCCTTCTCCTCTCTTGAATCTGTATTTGTAGGGAATCTTAAGAATGGTCAGAGTTGCTGGGTGTGGTGGCACACACCTTTAGTCTAGCACTGTGGAGGCAGAGGCTGGTGGTGAGTTTTAAGTGAGCCAGGACAGCATGATGAGATCTGGTCTCAAGAAAAAAAAAAAGTGTGTGTCTCACCTACCATACCATAAGTCCCACTGTTTTAGGAAAGCCAAGAAAGGGCCAGAACAGGCTCCTTAGCCATGTTGCTTATGGGAGCGAGAGGGGCTTGTGGATACAGTCCCAGGAACTATGAGGCAGGATGCATAGAGTGAGCAGGTCATATACAGAAAGCACTAGGAGAGGTCTGCCCCAGGCTTTCAGGATTGGGTGAAGAGAAAGAGCCAGCAGATGGGTTAGGAATGAAGAAAGATTCTGTCGTTCCCATTTGCTCTGATCAGAGGCCGCTTTTGGGCTGCAATGAAGTTATATTGATTCATACCTGTGAAGGACCCTAACCTCTTGGGATACAGAATAGAAGGATGGCTGTTTTGGTATATTTGTCAGCCTCCCACCACTCAGACAAAAACCTGAGGTGGGATACTTATGAAATAAATAAAGGTAGAATTGTTTAGTTTCATGGCTCGGGAAGTTCAGGTCCAAGATTAGGTTGCTTTATGGTTTTGGCAATACAGAGTGAATGAGACATGGGGGGAGGGAGAGGGAGGGAGGAATTATCCCCCTTTTCGAGCACACCCACAAAAACATTGGGAGTTCCCATCAAACACATACCTCTTCAAGGTCTGTAGCTCCTCTCTGGGGATCCTGTCTTCACATACAAACCTTTGGAGGACATTCAGTATTTAACCATGGCAGTTGGCTCACTTGTCAGTGAACATGGGCCTCTCCTGGAATCCCTCTCTTCCGTTGGAGATATGGTTAGGTCAGAAACATCCTCTCATCCCGGGATACAGTATCCCAAACCCCTTTCAAGGAACCTTTAGGCCCAGTTAGCTACGGGCAACCCGTGCAAGCTACCAAGCTGGAGAAGTGAGTGTCCCTGGTCCAGAGCAGGTGCCAGTGAGTGGGCTCTGTAAAGCTCTGCTGAGCTTGGCGGCATCAAGCTGTGGCTCAAAAGTGTCCTCTGAGATATTTGCTGAAGACTTAATTCCCAGTGTAGCATCATGTCGGGGAGCAAACCAATGGGAGCACCCCACCTTTATGTTGTAAACATTGATACTACAAGGGCCCGAGATGCTTGAGTTACGTAGCTCTTCCTCCTTTGCTCATGTGGTGCTTTCTACCATGTCACATGAAATGACAAAGGCTCAGGATGTGTGATCTCCATCTTAGACAGCCAGCCTCTAGGTCCAAATGCCAAATGTAATTCTCACTCAGGACTGGGGACAGAGTTCAGTCACTAGAGTTCTTACTGCAGAAGAATGAGGGCCTGAGTTGATCCCTAGCACCCACATAAAAAACCGGGTGTGGGCTGGGCATGGTGGCACACACCCAGAATCCCAGCGCTTGGGAGGCAGAGGCAAGCAGACCTCTGCGGGTTGGAGGGCAGCCTTGTCTAGGCAGCATGTTTCAGATCAGTGAAATGCTGTCTCAAAGCAAATGAGTGGTTTGTGTTGGTGTGTGCATGTGTAATCTCGGAGCTGGGGAGATACAGCTGAGAGACACAGAGGTGACTCCTGGCCAGCCACCCTCATCAAGGCAGGAATCCCTAGGGCCCGGTAAGATTCTTCATCTCAAAAAAACAAGATGGATGCTTCTTGGAAGGATACTTAAGGTCAACCTCTGGCTTCCACACACATGTGCATATGTGTACAGCCACACATACATGATCATGTTCGCATATCCCTACACATGCGTGTAAATAAATACATAATCGAATAAAACAAAGAACGAGGAAAAATGTCCATCCTTGTAACTCAGATGTTCTGTTCCAGTTGCATAAAATGGATTGAGACAGATGCCATACCTATACAATGTTTTTTTTTTTAAAATAATTTATTTAATTTTATGTGCTTCAGTGTGAAGGTGTCAGATCCCTTGGAACTGGCATTACAGACAGTTGTGAGCTGCCATGTGGGTGCTGGGAATTAAACCTGGGTCCTTTGGAAGAGCAGACAGTGCTCTTAACCACTGAGCCATCTGTCCAGCCCCCTATACAATGCTTTTTAATATGCCCGTTTGTTCTGGGTCTGCATCCCCTCTTCCCAAGTTGACTGTCTCTTAGCCCTGGGGTCCTAGTGTTCCACAAGAGCATCCCTACCCCATTCTCTCCACCTCCCTTTCCTGTAAAGAGCACTGTGTTCTCAATTCCTTCTTTCCCTCTTTGTTCCCTCCTTTTCCATTCAACATTCTCAGATCTTAGATACAGAGAAAAATCCTGGTGGTTAAGTTGTCTATCTCTGTGTAAACGGCTAATACCCAAGCTGCCCTTTGAAAGTCTTGTGCGATAACAGATGCGTGGTAGAGGTTTGGCTGGGAGCCTAGAGCCAGGCCAGTAACCTGAAACTCTTAGTGGTCCTCCTGCCTCAGCCTCCCAGTGCTGGGATTGAGAGTGTGTCACCACTTTGAGTTTTCTATGTGGGTTCTGTGGGTCAGCTTGCAAGGTAAGCAGTTTAACCAACTGAGCCATCTCCCAGTCTTTTATTTATTTATTTATTTATTTATTTATTTATTTATTTATTTATTTATTTATTTATTTATTATGTGTACGATGTGTGTTTGCATGTATACCTGCACACAAGCCAGAAGAGGGCACCAGATTTCATTTCAGATGGTTGTGAGCCACCATTGTGGTTGCTGGGAATTGAACTCAGGACCTCTGGAAGAGCAGCCAGTGCTCTTAACCTCTGAGCCATCTCTCCAGCCCTCTTTCTTTTTTATTAAGGCTGAATAGTAGTTTTATAAGCCTTTAAATTACAAGTCATTAATAACTTAAAAACCTTGCGCAGCTAGTAGATGTGCAATTAACCACTTAATTGCAGGAGGAAGAGGCAGAAGATCATGCTTAGATGAAATAAGATTCCCCAGCCCGTTGCCCACGGCCTAAGTTGAAGGAAAGCCTGCCAGTTCTGGCTGTCTCTCCTCAGCAGCTCAGGAGCTTAGCAGCTCAAGGTGATCGCCATTGATCTACCAGCAGCGAGACCTGCCCTTCAGCCATTTGAAAGTTGCACTGTTCAGACTCCATGCCATAGAAATTAAGGCTGGCCTGAGCCATTGTATCCCTGACAACATCACAGCAGCTGTTCTTAGGTGTCCATTGGTACAACAGTGCCTTTCTTTAAGGGAGGGAGAGTCAGAGCTGACCATTGTTTGAACATTGCCTGTGCTGTCGTTACCTTGAAGGTCGGAGCTCAGATGAGACTCAGTTGTTTAAACAGGGAAGAAAGGACTCCACCCCCGGACCTTAGGTGGCAGTCCTGTGACGAAGGTAGAGACCTCTTCTCTTGGTCCCATTCTAGCTCTAGCCAGCACATGCGTGCATTCTTTGCACTTGGGAAGCGGAGGCAGGAGAATGAGGAGTTCAAGGTCAGCCTTGGCTGTGTAGTCAGTATGTGTCTAACCTGAAATCATGAGACCCTGTTTCAAGCCAGCGAGACGTCTCACTGGGCAAGGGCACTTGCTGTTTAAGCCTGACAACCCGAGCTGAATCCTTAGAACTGCATGGCGGAAGAAGAAATCCAGCTCCTGCAATTTGTCCTCTGACCTCCATGTTGCTGTGGTTTACACAGCCGCTCATACACCGAATAAACACATAAATAAGATAGATAGATAGATAAATATATAAATGCGATTAAAAGGTTTTAAAAGAGACCCTATCTCAAACAAACCCTACCTCCACGACTCATGACATTAATATATTTCAAAACCAGGAATGTGCTCCGAATAGGGAAATATGTACATTCTTAAAGAACTGGAGTCTCCCTTGCAGCGTGCGTAGGGGCCTCGCTTTGGAGCCTTCCCTTTGATCGATGTCTGGTCTCCCAGCTTAAAATGAGAAAGGGGAGGTTCGCTGCTGTCTACTCACCTGCCGGCTGAAGCCTTGTTAATCTGGGAAGCGCATGGACAGCGATTAGAATGCGGCTGTTCTAACCTGCCCTGTGCTTCTTCCAACGCCTTCTGCAGTGGTCCGTTGAGAACTTCAGGGTGTGGTTCAGTTCTCTTGGCAGAGTCCCTTGTATCCCACTGAGCATCGAGGCTCTGTGGCTCAGTTCTAGGGGCAGGGCCTCACGTGTTTTCTTTTATTAATCCTCCATTGACTTTATGACACATGTGCTCCTGTGGCCCTTATTTTGCAGTAGAACTATCATCTGAAGTCAAAAGCAACTTCCTAACAAAGTGCAAAGGGTGGGATCCCAATCCAGAACTAGGAAAATGGGAACTTCTTAGTCACTAATGTGGACTGAGTTGCTCCCAATCCCCAGCTCTTTGAGACAGGGCCTCATTATGTGGCCCTAGCTGGCCTGGAATTCACTCTGTAGACTAGGCTACCCTTGAATTTTTGGTGATCCTCCTGCTTCAGCATCCTAAATGCTGGGAGTAAAAGTATATACTATCACACCTGGCTCTGAGCTACTTTTTGTCTTCTTTATTTCTTCTTCTTCTTTTAAAAGATTTACTTATTTATTATGTATACAGTGTTCTGCCTGCATATATGCTTGTACACCAGAAGAGGGCACCAGATCTCATTATAGATGGTAATGAACCATCATATGGTTGCTGGGGAATTGAACCCAGGACCTTTGGAAGAGCAGCCAATGTTCTTAATCTCTGAGCCATCTCTCCAGACCCAGTCTTCTTCATTTCTTATTCATCTCCAAAATAATTACTGCTAACATATTGTGAGTGACTACATTTTTTCTTTTTTAGTATTCACTCTTCAATGTCATTTATCAAATGGACTGACTATTGATTTGTCTTTATGAATGTGCCCATAACGGATGACTTTCTGTCCACTTATTTTTAAACAGAAGAAATGTCTTCAACCACCACTGGGACACAGGCCAAGCCTGAACAGCGTGAATGACACCCCTTTCTAAGACTGGAGGGCTGTGCTGACAGCGTACCTTCTCTAGCTGCTGTCAATCACTGTTGCAGGCGGCTGGGACTGCTGTAAGACATTACTATAGACGAGGCTTCTAGAACGCCAGGCATTCATTCTCACAGCCTCAAACTCTTGGCTCCACGACCAAGATGCTTGCAGACCCCCTGTCTGGGAGAGCTGCTTCATATTCCTCATGTTGGGGGGCAGCCTCTCTGTTTGTTAGAGAGACACCAATCTCACTGGGCAGTTCTACCACTATGATCCAACGTTCTCCAGAAGTCTCACCTTGTGATGCACTCCTGTTGGGGCTTAGGATTTAATATGTGCATTGTTGAGGGACACAAGCATTGTAGCCCACAGCCATCACGGCAGATGTGTGAGCAGAGAGGGAGTTGTAAAAAAAGCGATGGATGGGTTGGTTAACAGACCCTTGAGTTGTTTGCAGCAATGAGAGGCTTGGTGACATAGGCCTACAGCTGAACACAGTTGAGGGAGAGAACCTGACCTTGAAGGGCCAGAGTGTGGCCTTGAGGGAGAAAGATCCTGGCCATGAAGAGCCAAAGCCCGGCCTTGAGGAGAGAGAACTGTGCCTTGAAGGTGCTTCTGGTTTTGTTTTGTTTGTGAACAATTACACACGGCACATATGGGCTAGAATTCCCACAGAACTGTCTCATATGAGGCTGTGTGAGGGGACTTGGACACCTGCTGCCATCCTGGCTCTGCTACCTCAGGGCTCTGGGGCCCGAAGTCATGACCTTGAACCGCCCTCGGGCCTGCATCTCTAAGGCTTCTTACCTATCTGCACTAAGGGATTGGAAAGAAAGCCATGCTATTCCTACCCGTCCTTTATAGCAGAAAAGTTTTATTTTTACTATTCAGTGCATGCCACCATAACTGCCTAATTCCAAACACTCTCATCACCCTCACACTAAATCCTGTGCCCAGCAAGTAGGTACTGCCATTGGACTCTCTGCCAACCATGTGTCTGTTTTTATGTCTCTGTGGATTTGCCTGTTCTGAATGTTTTGTGTCCACAGAGTCAAACAATGAGTGCTGTTTGTTTCTTCCTTCTCATAATGAATGCAGTATTTTTAAGGTTCACATTGTAGTGGGGGGGGCTTTATTCCTTTTTCTGGCTTTATAATATGTCTCTTTGTATGATTTTTCCATTTGTCTCTTAATAGGTATTGGGTTCATTTCCACCTCTTGGCAATTCTGAATAAATTGGTGATTTACATTGTTCTTAAAGTAGAACCATGTTCTCCATTTTCTTGGATTCTCCATTTTCTTGAATTCCTGGGCTCTGTGGTAATTCTAGGTTCAGTTACTTTGGGAACAGTCATGCTCCTTTACATCTTATGTCTGCCCAAGTGTGAGAGTTCCCATTTCTGCATAGTCTCTCCAACACTGGTTATCTCTCTCTTTCTGTGGAATCTCTTGGTGGTTTTATACTCGATCCCAATAACATACTGTTGTGCTTGCTGGGTGTTCATGTGTCTGTCTAAAAATCTCTGACTGTTTTCAAGTTTGATTCCTTGTCTTGTTGTTGAGTGATAAGAAATCTGTATGTATTTTGGATCCTGTCTCTGAAATTGGATAGAAAAGGTTGCTGTTTAGTGTTAGTTCTGGGCATCAAATTGAGGATTTTGTGTATGACAGCCAAGCTCTCCATCCCTCAGCTGTCCCTTCAGCCCTGGGATATGGTTTCTGGCAACATTTGCTTCCTTTTCTGGGTTATTGTGCATTTTTCCAAAGATTTATTTTTATTTGTGTGCATACATGTGTCTACGTCTCTCTGGGTGTATGTACGATGTGTTCAGGTGACCTTAGAAGGCTGGGAAGGGATGTTAGATCTCCTGGGGCTGGAATTGTAACTGGTGGTTGTGAGAGGCCCAATATGCTGGGAACCAAACTTTGGTCCTCTGGAAGAGCATCTGAGCTATTTTAACTTCTGAGCCATCTCTCAGTATTTAGCCTTTTTAAATACTGTTCTTGGAGGTTCAGAAGTTTTAATGAAGTCCAATTTATCTCTCTTTCATTGCTTCTGGTTTCCCTGCACTATCCCTTGCTGCCTTTAGGACTCCAGGACTGCCTGAAAATTTATCCCAGAGCTCCAGGGAGTCCCTCCTGCAATCACAGTCAAATCACTAAGTCCTTAGGGAGCTTTGAAATTCACTTACAATAGCTGGGTGTCCCCAGTGTTGTGGGGTTTTTTTTTTTTTTTTTTTTGCTCTGGATAATGAATGAGCCTTTCACCTTCTAGTCCTGTTCATATAAAGAAGACTCCGTCATTTCCCTTCACATATGCATATCTAATTATATAATACTTATAAAATATTTAATACACACAGTAGAGTCAATAAAATAGAAATTTTAATGTGTGTACACAAACTGTATACTTAATAATATGGAAAAATTGCTTTCCAAACAACTTGGGAATGCATTGAAGAAGGCAGTGATAACAAGAGGAATTTAAAACTATTAAATCTGGAAAGCTGCTTTCAATGATTTTTTTTTAATTGGAGTAAAAACATAGAATACACGAGATTCAGTGCCTTAATGATTCGAGTGTGCAGTGATAAGGATAAGCATGCATTTGTTCATTCATCAGAATTCTCGTAGTTGACAGATCTGAAGCTTTTTCCACACTGAGTTGTTCTTGGGCACAACCCTGCCCCAGAACTTGGCAGCCCTGGGGTACTTCTTGGTCTCCACAAATCTCAGCACCGCAGCTGTGTCCTAACTGGAGGCTGCACTGTTCCATCCCTGTCATTGGCTCCTTCGTTCACCATGACAGTCTCAAGGCACACCTGTGTGACAGCACGGACAGAACCGCCTTCTTTTTGACCGAATACTGTCTCATTGCTAAGACTACATTGTGGGGCTGGGATCAAAGCCAGAGCCTTGCACGTGCTGGGTAAGCGTCACCTCCAGCCACCACCCACGTCTTGTTTATCCATTCATCCACCTTCGGACATGATGAGTGATATTTTTTATGAATGGAGTATCAAACATGTCTCTTTGATGTTTGTTCTGAATATCTACTCAGAGGCAGAACTGCGGGAACGTTCGATAACCCTGCTTTACTTAAAATTTGTATTACCTTTTTGTAAGACATGGTCAAATACAGTCCATAGTGAGCGTTGAACTCCCCACGTAGCTGAAGATGGTCTTGAACCTTGAGATCCTCCTCAGGATCCTACTTCCTGAGCTCTGCCATCACAGGGATGCGCCACCACATCCAGTGTGGGCAGCTGGGGATTGAACCCAAGACTTTGTGCGTGTTAGGCAAACGAATGTGCCATGTCCCCAGCCCTGTTTTTAACTTTTAGAAGATTAATTGTTATTATTATTAGAATAAACCTGTTTGATCTGTATGGGTGTTTGGCTTGCCTGTATGTCTGGGCACTATGCGCATGCCTTTGGAGGCCAGAAGAGGGTGTCTGATCCCTTGGAATAAAAGTTATAGATGGTTGTAAGCTACCATTTGGGTACTGGGAATTGAATCCAGGTCTTTCAGAAGAGCAATCCGTGCTCTTAAAGGTTGACCACCTCTCCAGGCCTTTATTATTCTTTAGTTGTATATCTGCGTGTTTCTGTGTGCAAGTATGTGCGTGTGAATGCATTACCCAAAGAGACCAGTGACAACGGATCTCCCTAGAACTCTAGTTTCAGGTGGAGCCCCTCAATATAAGTGCCAGGAACCAAATTTAGGTCCTCTGCAAGAGCAGTAGATGTTCCTAACTGTTGAGTCATCTATATAGCCCCTGTTTTTAGCTTTTTGAGAGACTACCAAGCGGTTTCCACAGTGGGTATTGCTGTACTATATTAGCAGCAGGGTAAAGGGCTCCTATTTTCCCACTTATGACTTTTTAAAATCACCTCTATCCCTCCATCTTCTTTTCTTCCTCCCTTTTTTTCTTCCTCTCCCTCCATCTCCATCCTCCCTTTTCTTCTTCCTCTCCCCCCTGTTCTTCTTCTTTCTCCTCATTTGAAGTGAAGTCTCCCTGTATTGTTAACTCTGGCCCCAAACTCTTGGGCCCAAGTGATCCTCCTACATAGCCTTCCAAACAGGTGAGAGTATAGGGGTGCACAACTATCCTGGGCTGATTTGGATTTTGTTTTGACAGTAGCCATCCCTGTGGGTATGAGGTGGTATCTCCTTGTGGTTCTGATCTGCATCTCCCTAATGATGTGACTGGTGGTGTCATTGTGTCTTCAGCTGCATTCTGGCCAGTTATCTGTTTTCTAGAGAAATGCATGTTCACTCCCTTGACTGTTTTTTGTGTTGGATTGAACGATCTACTGTGCCGTAGAAGTGTGCCCACGTGCTATTAGTAACAACTGAGTAAACACGTGGTTTGCAAACCTTTCCACCTTTTCTATAGCGTTCTATATCACTGTGTGGATTGAGTACTTTGGTGAAAGGAAGTTTTAAAATCAAGTTTGGTTTTGGGAAGCTGCATGACAAGAGGACCTTAGATGACACTGATAAGTGTGATGGTTGGTGTTGAATGCCTCGAATCTCCTGGAAGAGAGTCTTAGGGAAGAACTCTTTAGATGTGGTTGGCCTGTGAGCATGTCTTCGGGGGAGTTTCATAATTGTTAATTGATGTTAGAAGAACCATTCCATTATAGGTGGCACCATGCCCTTTTCAGAAGGGTTCCCTTCCTCTCTTGCCTCCCTCCCCCAAAGGTCTCAAGTGGCTTAGGCTGGCCTTGAACTAGCTACATAGTTGAAGGTGATCCTGAACTTCTGATCTTACTGCTTCCACTTCCCCAAGGCATCACCACGCCTAACTTGTAGTGTTCGTCTCAGTACAGAGTTAAAACCAGGATCGGCGAGGTACATTCTATTCTTTAGTGTTTTCTCTGTTTCTGTCTTAGAACAATCTTTTGTGTCTTTCACTGTGACCCCTGTCCCCTTCCCCTTCATGCTCATCCCCCTTTAAGGCACACATGAGATTTCCAGGCAGGAAATACTTTACCCCCTGACTTTGAGCTTGTCCATTGGCAGAGAACTCCACCATCACTGCACAGTCCCTACCACTGAGGAGTGATTGCAGCACAATATTAGCAAATATGTCTTTACACAGCATTTCTTACTATACCCTCTAATTGGTCTGTGGCATTTTTACATCCTAATTGGGTATAGTCTGAAGTTATTAATTAATCAATCCCTGAATGAAATTATCCAGGTTTAGAACCTCCGAGGGCAACATGGAAACATTATAAGGCTTTTCAGGCTGTCTTAATTGAGGTTTTTATTGCTGCAATAAAACACCAGGACCCAAAAGCAAGTTGGAGAGGAAAGGGTTTATTGGGCTTACACTTCCGAATTGTAGTACATCCCTCAGGGAAGCCAAGGCAGGACCCTGGAGGCAGGAGCTGATGCAGAGGTCACGGAAGGGTGCTGCTTCCTAGCTTGTCCCTCATGGCTTGCTCAGCCTGCTTTCTTAAGAAACTGGACCAGGTGCCCAGGGGTGGCACCACCCCTGATGGGCTGGGTCCTCCTCCATCAATCACTAATTAAGAAAATGCTCTCCAGGCTGGCCCACAGCCAGATCTTACGGAGGCAATCTCTCAGTGGAGCTTTCCTCCCCTCTGATGACTATAGTTTGTGTCAAAAAATCTAGCCAGCACACAGGACAAATGAATTTCTGCTCACACCCCAACTTTTAAACTCAGTGTGTAAACTGATGGGTTTCATAATGACATCGTCACCCATATGTACCATTGTACCCTGCTCATATTTATATCCCCTTTCCTCTTTCTGGTTTCTGGATTTTTTTTAAAGGTTAGTTAAGATCTAAAATCAATGGTAAACCCCACCAATATACAAGTCCCTTCCCTAAATGATGAATTTGCACAGAAGCTGCACACAGCATACCATCTACCTCACATCAGCTGCAAGTGTCCTACCGTGCCTGCTGTGATGTAACTTGTTGTAATGTACTATTTAGGGTTCCATGAGAAGAAGGAAAGTCCGTAGGTGTTCTGCGCTGACGTTACCACCTTAGCCCTATCTACATGGTGTACATTAGCAATAATGAAACATTGTTCTTCATCTGAAGCGGGTTGAATCCACGGGGTGGAACCTGCAGAGTCAGAGAGCCATGCTCTGGGTCCCAGGATAAGGACATTTAACGTTATCATAGGTATTGTCAGGTGGTCCTAGTACGCGACTGTCCATTTAAAACTTCTTAAAATTAGATTTTTCTTTATTTATTCTCTCTTGTGTTCTCACATGTTTGCTCACTTATACCAAGGCAAAGGCAGATGAGTATGGAGCCTGGAAGCTAGCTTGCTGGAATTTGTTCTCTCCTTCTACTCTGTGGATCCTGGAGATTGAACAAAAGCAGTTAGACTTGGTAGAAGTAACTTTTAGCATGCTGAGCCATCTCACTGGCTCGTAGACTGTCCATTTTAGACTCCCATCATCCATTCCTAAGGAGGAGACCTGTCTCCCATGATTTTACTAACACTTGATAGCAAACTTAAAAAAAAAAAAACAACACTTTCCAGTAATATGGGTTAATGAACTATCGTAATTTTCTTTATGTAAAAAAGACTAATTTTAGTGCTTTATTTATGGGTGTATCTGTGTGTGTGTGCACGCACACACATATGTCTGTATGTGCCCTCAGAGCTTAGATCCCTCAGAGCTGGAGTTATATGTATTTGTGAGATGGGGGTGGTGGTGCTGGGGTCTGAATTCACATCCTCTGGTAGAGCAGTAAGCACTCTTGACTGCTAAGTCATCTCTCCAGGACCTCTTACAGTTTTTGTTCGCCTTTCCCCTGGTGCTTGTGAGTTGAGCATCTTTTCATATGGTGCCTGGTTATTCATGGCCTTTCTCTTGTGAACTGTGTATTTATAATCAGTTTCCCCTTTATCTGTGGCGGCGATAACTGTCGTTTTAGTGTTGGTGCGGAGGAACCTCACATGTATTTTGGATACCCCAGTGTACTCTTTAGCCCACTCTAATGTGGTTACTGTCCTTACACAAACTTGCCAATGCCATAGTAGTCCCACGTGGTAGATTCAGCTTCCTCCTCCCACCATTGTCTTATTGGACAGCCCAGTATTGTGTGACCATGCTGTACTGGTTAATGTTCTCATCGCAGAGACAAAGTACCTGGCAAAGCAACTTTAGGAAGGAAGGGCTTGTTTTGGCTCACAGTTTGAGGGGATACAGTCCATCATGGCAGGGCCTCCACAGTCAGTAAGCAGGGAATATCTCGCTTTTACTCAGGCAGAGATCCCAGTGAATGGGAAATGGTACTCACAATTAGGATGGGCCTTCTTCCCCAGTGAAACCTTTGAGGAGATGCCCTCATAGACGGATCCCTTCTGTCAGGGGGCTGAGAAACAGAGGGGGGAAATGAGCATGACTCAATAGCGGCAAAGGTGAGCTTTATGGGGGGCGGAGCACACTTTGAGAAACTGCCTGAAACAGGAACTTCTTCACAGCTGGAGACAGAGAGAAGGGTGGGTCACCACCTACCTATGGAGGATGAGGGCACCATCTGTAGCAGAATGAAGGCAAATGTCCAAGTGAGGTCCCGAGACAACAAGCTTTGGAAGGTGACAGCAGCAGGGGCCTTCTATGATGACTCGGCTCATCACTCAGCTCTGCCCAACACACGCTGGCTGCAGTTTTGTAGAGGGAAAAAAACAGGAAGGCTTGGGATGGTTTAAGGTGCTTACTGACGTGATGTCAGGTGATTGGATGTGTAAAGTTTTGAGTTTGGTGCTGGCAAGGTTGGAGCCAACAATTCCAGTCTATGCGGGAAAGAGAAGGACACAGGGACCAGTGTGCAGGCTTGGTGAGTTTCCTTTCATGTCTGTGACCCTTTTGTCTCCTAATCCCCCTCATGTCTTCCCTGCCCTGTCTCTTTAATGTCTTGTATGTTTTTTTTTTTTCTGCCCCCGACTCTTCTTTATTGCCTATTTTCATGCTCTCTCTTCCTGGTTTTCTTAGGCTTTACCTGAACTTACAGCCTTTTGGGCGTTATGGGCTAGGAACCATATGTGAGGGAGAACATTTGCCTTTGTCTTTTTGGGGTTTGGTCATGTCACTTAACGTCATACTTTCTGGAGCTATCCAGTTTCCTTCACATTTCAGAATTTTATTCTCGTTACAGAAATAAATATAATTTCATATTATTTATATCTGACTACAATTTCATTGTGTTAATGAATGCATTTTCAGTACCCAGTCATCAGTTGATGGGCATCTAGGCAGTTCCTATTTCCTTGCTGTCACAGAGCAGCAGCTGGGCGTGGTGGCACAAGCCTGGAATCCCAGCAGAGGCAGGCGGATCTCTGTGAGTTTGAGGTTACACTGTTCTGCAAAGTGAGAGCAGGACAGCCAAGGCTACACAGAGAAACCCTGTCACAAACAAACAACAACAAAGCAGCAACAAACACAGAGATGTACAAGTATCACCGAGATAAGATATGGGGTCCTTTGGTTATAAAACTAACTCAGGAGATCCACCTGCCTCTGCCTCCCCAGTGCCAAGATTAAAGGCATGCACCACCACCACCTGGCCAGCCTTTACTATTTTTTCTAAGCTGTGCGCCATCATCAAATATTTACTAAGCATTTCCATCACTTCCCACCCCCAACCAAGTCCCCCTTTCCTCCATTAGTACCTCTGCCGGTTACTAATTTCCTCTTTTCCACTGTGGGTTTGTTCATTCTGGAGGTTTTATTTATATGAAAACCAATGCTTGATGAAGCCTTTGGTGATGAGCTTCTCTCCCTGAGCATAACGTTTCAAAGGCCTCTCGGGCAGTGTGTGACAGTAGCCCACTCCTTCCTTCAGAGCTGAATGGTGCTATATTGGGTAGATATACATGGCTGTATCACTACATGGGAGAGTTTAGTCCCAGAACTATGTCCCTGAGTATATGGTGGTTTGACTAAGAATGGCCCCCATAGATCATATATTTGAATGCTTAGTCACCTGCGAGTGGCAGGGAGTGTTTGAAAGGATTAGAAGGGTTAGGGGGTGTGGCCTTGTTAGAATAGATGTGGTTTTGTTGGAGGAAGTATGTCACTGGGATTGGGCTTTGAGGTTTCAAAAGGGCACACCATCTCCAGTTAGTGTTTGAACTCCCTGGCTGCTCCTTTCTCTACCCCCTCACCGCACTCCCCCACCCTCCCACCTCATGCTTGTGGATCGGAAGCAAGCTCTCAGCTACTGCTCTAGTGCCATGCTTGCCTGCCTGCTCCTGTCCTCCTCACTGTGATGATAAAAATTGGCTTGGTTATAGCGTGTCCTCACAGTCTAAGACACTGTGACTTTGCTGTTGTCGGAATAACATAGAGCAGTATTTCTATGAGCAGCTTTCCCTCAGTACTTAGTATAGGAACAGTAGGTAAGATGTCCTGGTTTGGGATGGGAGAACCAGTTACCATAGAGTCATGGCTTAAACACTGACCATTTATTTCTCATGGTTGTGCAGCCGGGATGTCTGAGACCAGATGCCATCAAGACTGGGTTCTGGCAAGGGCATTCTTCCTGGTTGCAGGCAGCATCTAGTATCCTGACAAGGAGATTAGAGTGCATGCTAGCTCTATATTCTCTTTTCTGACTTCATTGATGAGGGCTCTATCCTTGTGAAATACCATCACATGGGGGTTGAATTTCAACAAAACAGGAATCCGAGGGACAAACATTAAGTCTGTTATGTTAGGGCTGTTTCAGGGATTAATTGCATAATAAGGTGAGTAGCTGAAACAGTAAAAACTCCTCCAGTCCCAGCACTGGGGAGGCTGAGGCAGGAGAATTATAAGTTTGAGGCCGGCCTGGCTGACACTATGAGACGCTGTGTCAAAAATGAAAACAGCAACAATGAGAAAAAGTTAGCTTTTACCCTTTAAGGTTTGTGTGCTTGTTCATTTGATTGACTCATTGATTTTGTGTGAATGAGTGTGTGTGTGTGTGTGTTTGTGTATGGGTACAGGCCTGCCACTGTTGTGGAGGTCAAAGGGCAACTTGTGGGAGTCAGTTCTCTCCTTTTATCATGAGCATATTGGAAATCCAACTCAGGTCATCAAGCTAGGTGGTAAGCGCTTTTACCTGCTGACCCATCTCATCAGCCCCGGTACTATGGTTCTGGTCTGTTGATGCGAAACAGAGTGTGAGGACTTGGATTTTGGTTTCAGTGTAGAGACGAGACACACAGATCATTTTTACGGACTTGGGTATAAATCAGTTATTTACTTACGTGAGCTAGTCAGATGAGCTTATTAACTTCTTGATGTTGCTTTGAAATGAGCATGCCAGCATCTGGTGCCAGTGCACTCTTCGTCAACAAGAGCAGTGTGGTTGGTGCCTGGCACCGCCATCCTGGCAGCACCGATACACGCTGCTGCTAGTGATTTCTTCCTATCTGAATTATACATGCTGGATGGCTTGATTGTTTTAAAAAGTAAATTTTTAGGAGGATTGGGCATGGAAAGTGGATTTATAAAAGGGAGCAAATTATGTTTGAACGAAGAGGGATTTGGAATTAGGCCTATTAGAAGCAGTAGAGAAGCAAAACACATAGGGAAAAGCGATGGCTGCAGTTCTGAATGAGCAATGTAGATGAACAATGTGGAAGATAAGATGAGAGCTAGGAAGATATGGCTGCCTCTTGACCTGGGCGGCCAAAGGGACTCTGGGGTGGTGAAAAAATAAAGGTCTGGTAAATTCAATTATCTTCACAGCTGGATATTCAAAGGCTAGGCTCTGCAATGAAGATTGTTTTCATTGGTTCTCTTCTTTTCTTTTTTTTTTTTCTCTTCTTTTGTTTGTTTGAGACAGGGTTTCTCTGCATTGTCCTGGCTGTCCTGAAACCCAGGGCTTATAGATCAGGCTGGCCTCGAACTCAGAGATCCGCCTGTCTCTGCCTCTGGAGGGCTGGGATGAAAGGCGCTCAACACCACCCAATCGGTTCTCTTTCCTTAGCCGAGGCAGGGTTTGAACTCACGGTCTCTCCATCACAGCCACCGTCAACCTTAGTGTCTAGACTGCACGTGTCCTATTGCCTTCTCACAAGGATGTTGTGGGGCTGGAGCTGTGGCGTTACCTGTGCAGGTCAAGCGCTTGCCTTGCAGGCACTAGGACCTGAGCTTGATCTGCAGAGTCCATGTTTTTTTTTTTTTTTTAAGCCAGGCATGCTTGTAATCCTAGGAGCTGGGGGTCCCCCTGGCTAGGCTGTCCAGCCTATTTTGTGAGTTCCGGGTCAGTGAGTGATCCTACCTCAACAATCAAGATGGATGGCACCTCAAAAAATGACAGTCAGAGTTGTCTTCGGGCTTCTACACACATGTGCACGTGCATGTACCTGAACATACATGAACACACACATAAATAAATAACAAATAAATAAATAAGATTTTGTGTGTGTGTGTAAAACTTTTTTTTGTTTTTTTAGAAGAAAGAGTTTTCTCTGGCTTCCATGTCTTGCAAAAGGCTAGAGGCTGAAGTGGTGGGGGACGCATGGCATGTTGATAGCAGCAGGAAGCCGGATTATTACATTTTCTTTATATAGATATAATTTAAAACACTTTAAAATTTAAATATACTTTGGTCATATTCTTCCCCTCCCCTGTTTGTCCAGATATTCTTCTCCCTATCCACTTTAATTCCCTTATCAAAAAAAAATCAAACCAAAATCCCAATGCAACAACAAACACCCCAAATCTAGAAAAAAAATCACCCAGAAAGAAAAAAAAAATGAAACAAAACAACAAACAGGCCAGTGAGAGATCTTACCTCAAAAGTCAAGATGAGCAGATCCTGAAAAACGGTAGCTAACACTTTCTTCTGGCTTCTACACACGTGTGCACACATATGCACCTGTGTTCACACACACTGCACACACAACTACATACATACACACATGTAAGCTGTAATCTCCACCAAACAGTAACCAAATAAAAGCATGTGCATATGCACACACACAACAGCCCCCCCCCCCCAAAAAAAAACAAAAACGAAACAAACCAAACCAAGCCTGTGGAGTCCATTATGTGTTGGCCAACTACTCCTCCTCAACATGAGACCTGTCCCAGAGTGGTTGAAACACCCAGTGTCTGTCCACTGGAGAAAACATTCCCACTCCAACAGGTATAAATGATGGTTCAGCTGTTAATCTTTACTCTAGTTTCTTGGTATTCATTCATTCATTCATTCATTCATTCATTCATTCAACCAATCATTTTTTTAAGAAGATTTATTTATTTATGATGTAGACAATGTTCTGTCTGCATGAACACCTGCATCCCAGAAGAGGGCACCAGATCTCATTATAGAGGGTTGTGAGCCACCACGTGGTTGCTGGGAGTTGAACTCAGGACCGCTGGGAGAGCAGCCAGGGCTCTTAACCTCTGAGCCATCTCTCCAGCCTCTCAATCATTTTTTTAAATGTAAAAGAATAAAATAAAAGATAAAACAAGAACTAACAGAAGGACAAAGAACTAACAGAATTGGACAAAACAGAAGGACAAAAGCACAGGAGAAGGCACAAGAATCAGAGACTCATTAGTTTGCCCAGTCAGGAATCCCATAAAAACACTAGCTGGAAGCCATCATTTAAGCACAGAGGACCTGGGGCAGACCATTGTGCATGCTGCTTTAGTCTCTGTGAGTTCATATGAGCTTTACTCATGTTTATTTAGGGGCCATATTTTCCTGGTGTCCTTCATCCTGTTTTTGTTTGTTTGTTTGTTTTTTTGTTTGTTTGTTGTTGTTTGTTTTTACACTCTTTCCACCTCGTCTTTCCCTGAGCTCTGACGCAAGGGATTTGATGGAGACATCCCGTTCTGGGCCGAGCGTTCCAAGGTCTGGCTGTGGATCTCTATATTTGTTCCCTCACGCTGTAGGAGGAAGCGTCTCTGATGATGGTTGAACAAGGCACTGATCTATGAGTATGGCAGAATGTTTCATTAAGGAGTCATTTTATCACTAACTTATTTTTCTTTTCTTTTCCTTTTTTAGACCAGTATTATTTGGTTTTTGTCTTAGATTCCTGGGCTGTCTAGTCTCAGATTCACCCAGGCAGTGTCGGGTATGGGTTCTATCTCATGGAGCGGGCCTTAGGTCAGATCAGCTATTGGTTGGTTACACCCGCAAGCTTTGTGCCACTGTTGCCCCTAGCATGTCTCGCAGGTAGTACACCATTGCAGATAGACAGTTTGTGCCAAATTGGTGTTAATGTTTCTCCTTTGATAGCATGCAGAGTACCTTCCTGTACCAAAGACTCTAGCACGCAGGGGTGAAGGGTCTGTGTAGACACCGGCTCAATGTCTCAGTGTTCAATGAGTTGTGTAGGTGTTGTCTTCAGCAGTTTGTGAAGAACAGTCTATAGTCTTGGCAATAGCCTGGGTTGTTTGGAGATTCCATGAGGCTCATGGAAGGCTTTTTTAAAAAAAAATGAATTTCTGGGCTGGAGAGATGGCTCAGAGGTTAAGAGCGCTGGCTGCTCTTCCAGAGGTCCTGAGTTGGATTCCCAGCAACCACATCGTGGCTCACAACCATCTATAGTGAGATCTGGTGCCCTCTTCTGGCGTGCAGGTGTACACATAGACAGAACATTGTATACATAATAAATAAACAAATCTTTTAAAAAATGAATTTCTAATGAGCGACTTCACTAGATATGTTCATAGTTAAATGAAGCGCTGTAGGAATCCCAGGTAATTCCTGTTGATGCCATATTGTTGGGTAAATATTTAGATAATTGGGGCAAAGTCTTAAGGTCTAGAGGAAGCACCTTTACCTACTGGCTGATCCATCTTTATGGCCCATCTATTATGCTTTCAGTCTGTTTGTACAAAAGGGAATGTGGGATTTGAACTTTTGTCTTACTGTGAAGGACACACATATCAGTTTTGTAAGGCATGGCCTTGGATCTTTATTTTTTATTGTGGTAGATGCAGGTCTGAGCCACCTGTCCCAGAGGCTTCAAGGTCAAGGCAAATTCCAAGCTTCAGGATGAGGAAGTAAGTGTCTGCATTTGTGAGGGTTTTCTTTTATTTTCTTTCTTTCTTTTTTTTTTTTTTGGTCTTTTTTGTTATTGTTTTGTTTTGTTGTTATATTTGTTTGTAGCTTTTAGTATTTTTGTAAAAATGACTTTGGGCTGTAAAAGTGTTTTAAATAAGTTTTTATTTTGAAGTCATTTAATGTTTAGAGACCTTTGGAGGCCATTCGTAGTAATACACAGCTGTAGAGCATAAGGGTGCCGGGGAGCAGAAGCAGGAGAATAATATAAGTTCAAGGCCATCAGGATCTGCACAGTGAGTTCCAAGTCATCCCAGGAAACACAGAAAAAAAAAGTGAGAAAGACTTTGAGTATGCTATATTTTTCACTTAGCTTCCCTAATTGCTGAAATTTTACTATGTTCCCTCTCTCTGTCACTCCTGCCTTCCTCAACTGTATTTTTTTCCACATCACTTGAGAATAAGCTGTCAATTGTTGCTCCATCATCAGTTAATACTCTAGTGTACATTCCTAAAAACACAAGAACATTCTCCTTGTGACCACAGTCAGAAAACCACAATTGACATGGTACCACCTTCCACTCCTCTGAGACTGTTAACATTACGAGGCTGTTTCTTGATGCCCTTTGGTGGACCCACTGACGAAGGCATTCATATTTAGTTCTCATGCCTCCCTGGTATTTCGGTCGGAATAATCAATCTTTGCCTGACCTTTTGACTTCAGCACCTCATGGAGATTACAGGTCACTTCATCTGTAGCTTGCCACTCGATTGAAATGTAATCTATGTGCTTTCTGCAAGCTTCTTTAAAGTGATTCCAGGTCTCCTCCAAGACCTTCCCACAGTACAAGATGTCCGTGTGTTCCATTACTAGTCACTTTTACTTTGATCACTCGCTATGGTGGAGCTGCCAGATGCAGCTGTAAAATTAATTAGTAAACATACTACGTTTCTTGGAGAAGTATGTCACCAGCAAGATGGCATGCTAGGCTGTCCCACTGATCAGTGCCCCAACACAGAATCAGTGAGCAGACAACTGTGTAGATCTGGAGGAGTTCTGGGCACCATGGAGGAACAAGAAATTGAATGGCAAACACAAGCTGCAAAAGATTGCAGAGAAAAGCGCAGTGAGCATCAGAATCTGTGCCGCCCCCTCCTGACATACTGCTTTGTGGCTGCTCTGAGTGTCCCTGTGCCTTGGAGATCAGCATTCCCATGGTAGTGAGTGTGGCTCTCGTTAACCGTGACTTTGTCACCCAGCAGAAGGGGACCGTGAGGACTCTAGTGCCTCCACGCCATGGTGAACATCTCAACTCAAAGGGCTGAGGCAAAAAACAGGGGATGCTTTCCAGTTCATTTCATGAATCCTGACATTTTGCCTTGATTTCAAAACCAGGCAAAGACAGAACTAGGAAAAAAAAAAAGGAGTCACAGGCCAACATTTCTGATCAACACAGATACTTATAAACACACTCAACCAAACTTAACCTCACATGGTCGCATAGCTCGGAAAGGTGGGATTTGCTTGGTCTAATACAAGGATGTTTTAACTCAGGCAAACAAACCTATAACATGCAGACAAGGCGAAAGGAAAATACTAAAGAGCCATCTAAAGAAATGTAAAACAGCTTTTCATAGAGTCCAGCAGTTGCTCATCAAAAAAAAGGCTCAGTCAAGCAGGTTTAGAAGGTGTTTTACAGTCGGGTGGTGGCGGCACATGCCTTTAATCCCAGCACTCCACAGGTATAGGCAGGTAGGTCTCTGAGTTTGAGGCCAGCCTGGTCCACAGAGCAAGTTCCAGGACAGCCAGTACTATCACACCGAGAAACTCTGTCTGGAAAAAAAACAAAAGATGTCAAAGGTGTCTTAGTTATTGTCTGCTGGGAAGGGACACCATGACCAAGGCAACTCTTATAAATGAAATCATGTAATTGGGGGCTTGCACACAGCTTCAGAGGGTTGGTCTATTGTCATCATGGAGGCAGGCAGGCATGGTGCTGGAACAGTAGTGGACAGCTGTACTTCCTGACCCACAGGCAGCATGCAGAGAAAGAGAAACTGGACCAGGAACGGCCTTTCGAAACCTCAAAGCTCACTCCCACTGACATACCTCCTCCAATGAGGCCGCTCCTCCTAATCCTTCCCAGACAGTTCAACTAAATGGTGACTAAGCACTCAAACATACAGCTTGTGGGGGGCCATTCTCATTCAAACCACCAGAGAAGGATTCTGTCTCACCACGGTGAAGACCATCCAGGTCACATCTGGGACAGGGAGATGGCTGAGTGGGTACAGAACACTCAAGCATGAGGGCCCTATGCAAGCACAAGGGCCTTAGTTTGAACCACCTGCACCCATATTACAATAAAACATTCATGCACAGCTGTGTGTCTAAACTCAGCATTTGTGGGGAGGAGAGGAGAGGGGTGCTGCAGTGCGCTGGCTGCCAGCCTAGCTCAGAATTCAGTGGGAGACTCAGTATCAAGGGCATAAGATGGAAAAGGATGGATCAGGCTACCTGATTTTCTCCTCGGGCCTCCTACCTACTCACCCGTGTGTATCCATCACAGAGAGTGGGTGGGGAACCTCAAAACTGGTCCCATAACCAATGGGGAAGTCCAGAAATTTCCCTCTGAGTTTGGAGCAAAGCAAGGACGCCCCATGTCTTTTGAAGGCAATTAGACAAGGAACCTTGTATTACTCAAGGTTCTCTAGAAGAACAGAAGCAATGGATAAATTGTCTGTCTGTCTATCCATCTATCTAATCTATCATCTATCAATGATCTATTACTTATTTATTAATGATCTATTTAATCTATCAATTAATAATCTTTTTATCTATTATCTATCAATGATCTATCATCTATCAACTAGTGATCCACCTACTTACTTACCTATCATCTATCTATCCATCTATCTCTCTATCTATCCATCCATCCCTATATGTATATATTTACTACTATGTGAGTTTATCTACTGAGCCATCTTATGACCCCTTTCTGCGCACATCTTTATTAAAAAAAAAGTTTATTGTTTTGAGACAAACTCTTGCCATGTAGTCTAAGCTAGTCTCAAAATTGTGTTCCTCCTGCCTAAAATTCCCTAGTATTGGAATTACAAGCATGGATCACATGCTTGACTCCCATCTTGCTTTGGTATACCATAAACTGTCTTTAAAGGAAAAATTTAGAAAACAATTCCATCCATAAGATCAACAGAAGACTAAAATATGTGGGCATAAATGTGACCAAATAAGTGAAAGACTTGTATATTGTATTATATTGAAAATTACAAACTATTCATAAAGGAATTAAAGAAGACAAAGATAAATGGAAAGGAAGCTCATGCTCATTTTTAGAATTAATGTATTTTTTTTAATATCTGCATTGGCTGGGAAAATGACTTAGACATTAAAATGCTTAACCCCCAGAAGAATGAGGACTGGAGTTCAGATCCCCAGAAATCCAGATAAATGCTGGGTGGGCATGGTCGCCAGCCTGTAATTCCAGCCTCTGAAGGTGAAAATGTGATCCCAGAGCAAGCTGGGAGACTGGCCACATCAGTGAGCTCTGGGTTTGACTGAGAGACCCTGCCTCAATAGATAAGTAGAAAAGCAACAGAAGGTGATTCTAACATCTTTGGGCCTTCACATGCTTGTACACACATGTGCCCTCATACACATGCAAAAGTATGTGCACACACCTGAAAACTGGAAAAAGAAAAACAAGCTATCCATATCACTAGTGCTGGATGGTGGTTTCTTTCACAGACTGTTGGTGCTTTTTACAGAAATAGAAACCAGTCTTAACTAATACAGAACCACCAAGGAGCATGACTAAACCAAGCATTTTCGAGCAAGAAGAATAATTCTGGAGAGATCAAAGTTCCTGATTTCAAAATATATTACAAGCTATGGCGATAAATACAGGGTAGCAAGGTCATAAATACAGAGCACAGTCCGATACTACTGTGAACGCTGCCAAGAAGTCAAATCACATCTTATGGAGATGAAAACCAGTGGCGGAAAACTTGCCTTAGGAGCATGAAGGGCCAGGTTCAATCCCAACACTGTAAACAAGTAAAATCTCCCAAACCAACCACCAACACCAGTAACAGCCTTTACTTAAAAAAAGAAAAAAGCTAGGCAGTGGTCTAGCACTTGGGAGAGAGAGGTAGGTGGATCTCTGAATTCAAGGCCAGCCTGGTGGTCTACAGAGTGAGTTTCAGGATAGCCAGGACTACACAGAGAAACCCTGTCTCAAAGGCAAAAACAAAACAAAATAAGGAACAACAGCAAAAACAAAACAAAAAAGTAAAAAAGAAAAGAAAGCAAATAAAAGTCTCCCCGCCACCCCAATGTGGTCAGCTAATCCTTAAGGTGCTGAGAAAACTCATATTGAAGGGAAGCCAGATGCCAGTATGATGCAAAGCAGCAACAGCTCTCATCTGTTCTGTGGTAGGAGTAAAAAAGCAGAACAACCAAGTTGGACGAGAGTTGAGCAATTTCTTTGTCTCTTCTTTTAAGATTTATTATGTATACAACGTTCTGCCTGCATGTACACCTACACGCCAGAAGAGTACACCAGATCTCATTTTAGATGGTTGTGAGCCACCATGTGGTTGCTGTGAATTGAGCTCAGGACCTTTGGAAGAGCAGCCAGTACTCTTAACCTCTGAGCCATCTCTCCAGGCCTGAGCAGTTCCTTACAGTGCTGAATATGCTCTTGCTGGGTGATCCAGTGACTGTATGCCTTGATGTGATGAAACGTGTGTTCAGACAAAACTCTGTATGGAAATGTTGATAGCCGCTTTGGGCATAATTGCAAAACCTTGGAGGCCACCAAGATGCCTATTTTTTAAAAGATTTATTTCCTTTTTTTTATTACCTTAATGTATATGTGTGTTTGCCTGCGTGAGTTTATGTGCCTCATGTGTACATAGTATTAAAGAGGCCATCAGGTTCCCTGGAACAGGAGCAACAGGTGCCAGTAAGCCGCCACGTGGATGCTGGGAACTGAACCTGGGCCTTCTGCAAGAGGAATAAATGCTCTTAACTCCAGGGTGCTCCCCCAACATAGATGTCTTTCAATAGAGAAGCAGATAAACAGTTTTCCCTCCTGATAGAATAATTACTGACAGAAGTAAGTGATCTATCAAGCTGTGAAAAGACACGGTGAACTCTTGTGTATTGCTCAATGAAAGAAGCCAATTTCGAAAGGCCACTCACTTGGTCTATGACTCTGACAATATGAAGTTCTCGAAGAAACAAAGCAATAGGGTCAGTGAAAAGAGTGGTGCTTGCCAAGGTGTGTGTGTGTGTGAGACAGTGTGTAGACTGCAGGGGACTTATTAGGGCAGTGAAACAATCCTGTAGGATTCTGTAATGGTGGACACATGTCACTGACTTTCATAAGCTAAAGACCATATATTCAAGAGTAAACCTGCTGGGCATAGTAATCTGTGCCTATAATCCCTGCACTTGAGAGGTAAAGGCAAAAGGTCAAGAGTTTATATACATTCCCAGCTACACAGTGAGTTAGAGGCCAACCTCTGACATATGTCATTGTGTCTCAAAAACCCAAACCACAGCAATGAAGAGCTACGAAGAGCGACCTCTAATGTAAGCTATGTTCCTTAATTTCTTTAAACTCTAAACTATTTTGATTTTTTATTATATGTAAATCTGTCGTTGTTATCAGATTATACGGATTGTATATAATAATTTTTTTAATATAAATTTTCATTTATCGTAATCCACTCATCCCAGCTGCAGTCCAGCTGCATCCCAGCTGCAGCCCAGCTGCAGCCCCACCCTCGTCCCCTCCCACTCCTGCCCTCCTTCCCTCCCTCCCTCCCTCATCTCTTCATGTTCTTTAATTTATGATGTGTCAAAGTTGGATATGGTGGCTCCGGCCTGCAATCCCAGCACTTGGGATGGTGGACATAGGAAGAAACCCATTGGTTTGAGGGCAGCTTGAGCTACAGAATAAATTCTAGGTCAGCCTCGGCTAGAATGAGACCTTGACCCACTTGCTCTCCCTCCCCCCTGTACAACACATATACATATATGTATACATATATACATATGTGGCTCTCTCTCTCTATATATATAGAGCTCACTAGTGGTAAATTTATTACAGGACATAAGATGCTAATGTGTTAATTATAAGAGAAACTCTGTATTTATGGGGGAGGAGATACGGAACTCTTATTACTATCTGCTCATTTTTTTCCCCTGTGAACTTAAATGCTCTAAAATCAAGTGTGTTGCTTTTAATAAAAATAGGATCATAATATACAGTAATATACTGTAACTTACTTTTATTTATCTAGTAATATGTTGTGGACACTAAAAAGTTAATGGTCGTTGAAAAAAAAATAGTTAGAGACAACAGTTAAGTGTCACACCCAGACCCCTTAGCCTAAAGTCTCCAAAGTAGTCCTGGGGTTGAGCAGTTGCCGACTCTATGTTAGATCTCTTTCAGAGGAAAGAAATCTTTCCTTTTCAGGGGAAAGATCTTTCTTTCTTTTTCAGGGGAAGAAGCTGGTTGTCTTGGCTTGAGAATATAATAAGAGTAGAAGCTGAGGAAGGGGAGACCATGATAATAGACTACACTTTGCCAAAGCAGAACCATGTAAGAAGGGCAGTGACAGGGATATAGCTGCTGAGGACACAGCCTAGCTGATGAAACCTTTCCCCAAGTTCAAGGGAGTAACAATGTAGAAAGGAAGAGGCTGAGTTCCAGGAGAGAGAAGGAATAGGAACCAACACAGATCCCGGAATAATCCTCATTTGGACAACCTCTTCCTATCTGGCTGTAGGGAAGAAGAGAGCCTTGTTCTGGGAGTAGCTCTACACACCTGTAATTCCTGCACTTGCATGGCTGAGGCAGAAGGATCAAGAGTTGAAAGGAATCCTGGGCTACACTGGTGAAACCCTGTCTCAAAAGGACAAAGTTGGGCAAGGGAGGAAGGGCAGGTGTGTGTGATTCTGTCTCAGGAACTTAGTGCCATCCAGTCCAGCTTTACTTTTTTAGTGAACTCGTAAAGGCCAAGATTGAGATGAGCCAGGAAAAAAAAAGTCAGGTTTCCCTTAGCTGCTGAGAGATGGGGGTCAGGGTGACAGAATCAAGGACATCTACCAGGGTGAATAACGGAAGGATGCTGTGCAGACATTAGACTATGCGGGCCCACCTGGGAATGAAGAAGGGATTCTGTCACTCTCGCTGACATAGAGAGGAGGGAATGAGGGTCCAGGTAGCTCCAAGAATGGCCAAATCAAAGTCACTGAGGTCATGGGAGGGAGGGAGAGAGGGGGGAGAGGAGGAAGAGGTGAGGTAGGAGGGGGAGGACAGAGAATGTGAACGTACAGATTTCATACCAATTTAAAATCTGGACATTGTGACAGCTGTCAGTGTGGAAAGGACTGGAGGACAGGAGTGATTTGTAAGAGCCTCAGGTGGGTATTTTCATGAAAATCAGTTTAGTTTGGCTGAAATAAACCTAAAAACATATCCCTCAATCACCCTAGCTGTATCGCAGGGCTCCGCAGTCACATGGGGTGAGAGGTGCCTTGGTTGGGTACAGTGCATACAGCATGTCCCCTTCACTTCGAGATGTCCCTGGGCAAAACGTTGCTCTCCTCACAGAAGGGAAGACGCAGCCCCCCTCGCTCAGGGAGAGGTTTTTTTCTGACAGGGACGCACTGCAGCACACCCTTAGTGTTGCTTTGTGGAGTGTTGCTGTGGGGGACAGTCTGGTCAAACTGGACGTCAGAGGAGAGGACTCTTGCAGAGGCTCTGCTGTCTTGCAGGCATGCAGTCTTCTGGGCTGTAATTCTGGTGAGTAGTGAAGATTTAACAGTGCCGGGCCAGTGGGGGCATTTCTCCATGCCACTCTGATTTTGTCCATTGTGTTCTCAATGCACAAATAGACACACCTATGGCGCATCTAGATTTCCACATGCCTTTGAGGTAAACCTTCTAAGCATTTTTTTTTTTTTTCACTTAAACTTCGGTTCTCAAGACAGGAAGTCCAGGGCTGCCCAAAGAAGCTGGTTTCTACTGGGGAGGGGCCAGGATGAGGCAAGAAAGAGATGGATTTGGATTTAGGAATGGGGGTCAGGGATAGAAATGAGTGAAGACACGAAGACACGGTGGTAGATCGGCCACATCTTTCTCTCATACCAGGTGGGGCCTGGGTTCTATAAGCAAGTTCTTATCATGGAGAGAGCAGGTCTCCTGAACTTTGGGGTTCTTGGATTTGAATATTTCTCTCACTCCAGCAGGAAGCTGTGCCTGATTGGCGGCCTCTTTGTGCCTTACTCTTTCCATCTATAGTGATAGGCTGCAAAGACATACCTTGTAGGGACTGGGGGAAAGTAAAAGATTTGTATTGTGTGTGTTTTAAATGTATTCAATTTGAACTTTGCCAGTGCTGGGATCAAACTCAGGGCCTTGCATTACTCTGGGCAAACTCTATCGGTCAGCCACAGGGGCACGTGGGTTATGTGTTTAGGCTCTCAGCATCATGACTGCATCAGTCTGTGCTCCACAGACGCCATTTCCTGCCTCATCCGCTACACAGCAACACTGTAGCAGATTGGATTGTGAGCGGAAACCAGACACGTAGGAAGCTAGCCCTAACGGTAATGTTTATGACTTTTGTAGAATGAACGAGCAGGCCACATTGCACTTTGGGAAGCAGAGGAAGTTTTGAGTAGGGGTGAAATCTTCCTGCTAGCTCATGCTTTCTTGGTTTCCTCCTTCCGAATTAGAAGGTTTGGGTCTGTGGCTCAGTGCCCAGAGGAGAATAGTATTCCTGAACTTGCCTGGGGGAGACTCTGGCCCTGAGGGTGAAGCCAGGCTCAGAAGATTCCCGTGGGCAAGTGACTTAAACACCCTCTCCCAGTGTGGAGCCCACTGCTCCGGGAGGAGTGAACTCTATGCATACTCCTCATTGGCCACCAGAGGGAAGACCTGAGGCAGGAAGGCCATAGCTAGGAGCTGTGTGTCTCCAGCTGGGACAGACACCCCAAGGACAAACTGTCTTCACATACATTGGGGTGCAAAGTGTGTAATGCGGGGAGGGGGTCCTTTGGAAAGTATCTGTGCTAACCGGATACGGGAAGAGAAAGCTCGATTTCTGTTCACATCCTTGGAGTGCATGCTTTCTTCTGTGACCTCTTGGCCTCACATAGCCTGGGGATCTTCAGGGCCCTTTCAGAGCCCAAAGAGGGCAGTTTCTATCTGCTCAGTTCTGGGAAAAGCTGTGTATGACTTCCCTCATGGCCCTCACTTGTCACTGCCCAAAAGATGCACCCTCTGAAGGCAGTAGTGGGGAGGGACTCAGGTACGGCTACTTAGCTGTCCTTTGGCAATCTGTGCCCTTTGAGGTTCCGTAGCCAAGAAAGCCATTAACACTGCCTGCACCCATCGTGGACGCAGCAGAGCATCCTAGCCAAAACCCTTTGACTTTGGCAATAACCACTGCAGACCACACTGGAGGCTGCAGGCCTGGGCATCTGGCTGCAGTGGTGCAGGGGTTTGTGGCTTTTTCTTCTTGGCCACATGTAGGTTCCGATCTTCTTGTCAGCACTTTGTTTCCGAATGTCCCTTTCTTGTGACATCCTCCACATTGTGCCTCCACAGTACCCCCTCCCCACCCCACCCCCCCCAGCCGGGGTGCCGCATAAGCAGAAATGGTTACTTCAGTTTTCCACATTGGGGGGAAAATGAAACTAACAACGTTGGAGGGCTAGGCCTGGGCGGGAAATCATGCTCCTGAGGAACTGAGAGCCCTAGTCACCCTGGAGCATCAGAACGACAGCCTTCAGCCCACCACCCCATTTCCTGGTATAAACATCTTCTAAAGCCCCAGTGGGTGCTACCTGGACTCTTATCAATCTGCACAGCCATTCTTTCAAAGCCTGGCATCCTCCTGCTGCATTCTCTATATGGGTGAGCAATCGGCAAGACTTTGTAACAGGTTCTTAGCTCTGTGAGTTCAAATAAATAAACAAACAAAATAGAGAATTACTCTCCCCTCAGGCTTGGTGCTGGGGTGCACCACGTAGTAGAAATCTTGTCAGCAGGAGGAAGAATGATGCTGTGGAGGAAGGAAAGCGGTAGAGGACTAGGGTGTGGCTCCACAATGGGGTACTTGCCTGGCAAGCATACGGCTCTTGGTTAAAGTCCTTCTTCCTCCACTCTTCTCCAAAATACAGAAGATATAGTGATGGGAATGTTTTCCTAGGACGGCTTGTGTGCTTCTGAGGTTCATTTAAAGATTAATGACTCTCCCTGTTTTTTTTTTAATTTAAATTTTAATGTGCATTGGTGTTTTGCTTGTGTGTATAATCTATGTGAGGGAGTTGGAACCCCTGGAACAGAAGTTACAGTTGTGAGCTACCATGTGGGTGCTGGGAATTGGACCAGGGTAGGCTGAAAGAGCAGTCAGTGCTCTTAACCGCTGAGCCCTCTCTCCAGCCCCATGACTCTCCCTGTTAACTGGCTTAGTTAAACATGGCAGTTTTGTTAGGAGAAGCACAGCATAAATACA
Source organism: Pachyuromys duprasi (assembly GCA_028658305.1). Taxonomy (NCBI): domain Eukaryota; kingdom Metazoa; phylum Chordata; class Mammalia; order Rodentia; family Muridae; genus Pachyuromys; species Pachyuromys duprasi. The sequence goes on along the minus strand of CM053745.1, from coordinate 16,371,550 downwards.
TAGGCATCTTCCCCCTTGCCTCTCCCCACAAGAATATGCTTTTTGAGCAGAATTCCGGTGTGGTTCCAGGGACCTGGTGAAGGGGAGCTGTGTGGCTGGACCCCAGCACAGTGACAGTGCCCAAATACAGACCGAGTCTGGAATGTTTCCAGCGTGGTGGCAATGTGGAAGAGGGGTTTATAGTGACAAGGAAGTGACAAAGCCTATTAATTTATGTACCAATCATTAACACACGCTATGGGTCAGACAGTGTACTGGACAGCATCAATGCTGTCTAAAACAAAAACCAGAAGTGAAAGGAAAGAAAGCACATGTTGTTTTCTTACCTCTTTTTTTTTTGAGATATGGTCTTGGTGAGTTGGCCAGGCTGGCACCGAACCTGGTGAGTTGGCCAGGCTGGCACTGAACCTGTTCTTTTCCTGACTCAGCTTCCTGAGTAGCTGCAGCTACAAGCCTACGCCAGCAGGCCCAGCAAAACACAACTGAGCTCTGAGCAGGCTGGGCAAGTATTCTACTACTGGGTTGTATCTTACTCTTCTCTGCAAGGAGAGGTCTGCTTTGACACTCTGTGTACCTGCTGAGCACGGGGGATAAGATGGGAGGCCAGGGGGAGGAGGCCTACAACTGCAGCGAAGGCTCATGGCATTCCCTGACAGGGTGCCGCCAGCTCACCCCTCAGCTTGTTCCCCCAGGGGGCGAGGGGATGCCTGGGGTGTTACCATCATGAGGACTGTCTCACATAGACACCATTGCCTGCCCTCTTCTGGTGCTGGGTGTGGAACTGCAGGGAGGTGGGCTCTGGAAGAGACAGTGAACGCAGGATATCCATCATAGTTGTCACTCATTTAATTTTTAAATACCCAGAAGTCAGGCTGGAGACCGGCTTCTAATATACTATTCCCAGATAATGATTTCCTAGGAATTTTCCACCAAGTGTCTTTAAGTTCCTATCAGCCGATCTGTCAGTATGGATGCTTCTTTACCACCCTCCCCCCTTATTTCCCTGCATTGACTCGAGCAGTATGCTAAGAAATGCAAACTACAATTATTTTCTTTAATTAATTAAAGTTTTTTTTTTTATTTCCGGGGCCTTCTATGGGCCAACCATTTTCTTACGCTCCAGTCAGAGCAGATAAATCAATTTTAACCTTCTGTCTCTGGACATTTACGGGTAGAAATGGCAATTATCATGGGTTAAAAACCTTGTATGTATGGCTGGGGGGAAGGAGCTCGGCACTAATAAGATGAATGGATTGGACAAAACAAAATATTCCTTGGCAAATTGGTAAATTACAAGATGTATTGAAACCCATTAAGATCAAGAGCAGGAAAGTGCAACAAAAACAAACAATGTAACTAGAGGCTATTTTGCTTAAATTAATTTGAATCTCATTAACTTTGCCTGACAAGCAGCTATTTTTCCTGTGATTTAATAGGACCCTCCTTCCCCTACTGACTTCTAGTTGAACCTTACAGTTGGCTTTCCCGGAAAGGTTTTTGCTTTATTTATCAGTCAGTCTATGATATTGCCTAAGTTGATGTCTTGATCCTCCTGCCTCAGTGCTGGGGTTATAGGGCCCACCGACTGGCTAACAACAGCACTTAGGGCGTGAGCTTGCCCTGCTGGTGCATATCATACAATTGGAACAGGAAGCAGGGGCTGGCTTTTGTTTTCAAGACGCACAACTTAAATCGAACTTGAACTTGAATGAACCTCGTGCCTCACAGTCCTCCCTCAGGGTCTGTAGATTTAAGGCAGGAACCGAAAGGGTAACTTTCACACCTCTTTTGAGATGAGAATGACAGACGACCCCTACGGTGGCCAGGTACACAAAAAAACAATAAACGAAACCCAGGGAAACACAGAGCTCCAGGATAACTCTTCTCTACCTGGCTAATCGTTGCTAAGCAGGTGTGAGCCAGTTGCACAGATAACACCTTCCCCAAAGGCTGCCCAATGACCTAGATTAAGCAGTAACCACATGCATTCTTTGATTTCAAGGTGAGAAGGTGAAAGCCATGTCTCAACAGAAGCTGTCATTTGTCTGGAGACCTTTCCTTGGGTTCACCACACCAGCTCTTCCCTTCCCCTGGTATTGTTAGACTCACAGCCTGGTTTGACACAGTCAAAGGCCCCCAGGCCTTTATCACCACTGGGATCATTAAGGGAGGGCAGGAATACCCTTATTGACTAGGGGTTACTTTCTCTATGACTCAGTTTCCCCTTTCGGTGGGATATAACTTCTCCTATCTCTTGTTCTTGCCCTCATCACCCATTACACCGCTTCTGGCCTCAGGATGTCTGTGGGCGCCTTAGGGCTCCCTGCAGCTAAAGTCCCAGAAGCTTTTCCTACCCAGGTCTGCAGGCACCGCAACCACACAAAGGAGTCGGTCTTGGCGTGTCAGCCAAGAGGGCGACCGGGTGCTAGACTGGGCCCTTTTTTGCCCCATGGGCGCCAGCCTCATCTCTTGTTCTTGGTAGTCTGCAGTCACACACACACACACACACACACACACACACACACACACAAAACGTTCTGGGGCGGGGCCGGGTGCCCCGCAGCCTACGACCTTCCCGGACGCTCTCCACGTTCCTCTAGCCGGCAGTCCCCTGCCGCAGCAGCCGCGGCAGGGCGGAGGCCGCGCCTGGCGAGCGGGGCGGGGGAGGCCGCGGTGCAGTCGCGCGCTCGCCGCCAGCGAGGCCATTGGCTCTGCGCAGTCACCCCACGCGGGGCTGCAGCGGCGGCCTCCGCGGATTGGAGCGCGTGTGAGTGCCGCCCGGGCCGTACCGAAGCCCCTCTGTCTCAGGCTTGAGACCCCTCCTCACTCTCCCGGGACCAGCACCCTCCATTGTGCCCTGCATTGCAGATGCAGCATCTGGGGCCGTTGCCAGCCGTAGCCCCGCTCGGGCGCTCGCCCGGGCTCAGAGAAAGGGCGCGAAAGGCGCGCTCCCCGCTCGGGCGCAAGCACCGCGCCCTGCGCGCACTGCAGCAGTTGCTGCCCGGGCTCTGCGCCCCGCCCCGCCCCTCTCATTTGCACATCCCACGATCCTGGCCAATCAGTGAGCGCCTCTCGCGAAGCGGATGGCTTTTGCCTGGGAGGAAAGGGAGTGGCTGGCGGCGCATGCGCGGTGGCGGCCGACTAGACCCAAGGCTTTTATTGCTGTAGTTTATTTCCACCCCCTTCCCTCCTGTTCTCTCTCCCTCTCTTTCTTTTTTCCGCCCTAGCTGGATCTGTGTTGGAGAAGAGGAAAAGAGACAGAGGATTGAATTTGTCTCTTGTAGGTTTGAAATCTCCTAACAGCAAGACCAGCTAAGGGATTGTACCTTTTTCCTACAAAATATATATATCTACATATATATATATATATATATATATATATATATACATATATTTTAAACCAGGTCTTTTTTTTCTGGCTATCTTTGCTTTAAAGCTGTCCTCTTGAAATTACCTTCCCCCCCTCCCCCCGGAGAGATGTCTTATCAGGGGAAGAAAAATATTCCACGCATCACGGTAAGTTAGGTACTTGGGAAAGGCGAGCAACCTTAGAACATCTAAGAAATGTATTTTAAAGGCGGAGGAGAGAAAGAGACTCAACTTTTCTCTTCCTTCCTGCTGCCAACCGGGGCGATGGAGGTGAAGGTGGGGGCGTGGGGGTTGAAGATGTTAATAACAGTTACAAGGCATTGAGATGGGCGCGGGAGTGCAGAGGAGGTAGCCGTGGGTAGCGCGCCAGATCCGCTGTATCCTTCATTGTCAGCACGAGATGCTGCAGCGCTGCCCTCAGAGTGCGAGCTAATGGATGCCGGATTGAATATGCATGGTCGGCGCTCGGATATTGTTCTCCGGCTGCGTGCGGCGAGGCCGGGGCTCCCGGAGCTCGGTGGTGGGGAGCTGGGAAGACAGATTCTCCTGAGTCTTCCGCCCCCTCCGGAAAGCTTTCCGGAGTCTTCCTCCAGCGAGAAGGAGCGAGTTCCAGCCTGGAGGCGTCATGACAGCGGGGGGGATGCTGGAAAGGGCAGGGTGTAGCGGGATGATGCGGAGGAACGGGAGGATCGGGACTCGACGGAGAGCAGACAAGGGGCAGGAGCTTTTTGTGGACGCGGAGGACCCTAAGGAGCCCTCTGGTTTGGGGCTGGGGTCTTGGCAGGGCTTCCGGCTCTCCTTCTCCATCTTTTCTGCCCCTTCCGCCACCAGGGAGGCGGCCGTGGTGGCGCATACAAAGCGGGCAGGGCGGGTGGGCGCTGGGGACAGCAGCGAGCAGGCTGGTGGAGGTAATGGCGCTGGCTGCGACTCGCGCAGATGGCCCGGCCGGTCCCAGACAATGCTCACCGCGGCCGAGGTGCCGGCCTCGACCAGGGGCCTCCGTCCCCGCCATGCATTCGCGATGCTTAGGGGATGCAGTTGGCGTTGCCCCCGCCCTCCCCCTTTCTTTGCATATTTTACTGTAAAAAAAAATAGAAAGAAAGAAAAAGAAAAAAGAAAAAGAAAATCCCACTGGTCCAATTTTCTGCATCCTCGAAGGAAATCCCAGGCAGGGAGAATCGCTAAGGAAATTCATTGTTATATAATGCGGTGCGATTGCACTGGCCAGCTAGGAACCAAGGACACGCAGATTCGAAGGCATCTCAAATAAGGAAGATGGGTTTTCAGGCAGGATTTGAGGGTGAGGTTTTGCTTTGCTGGTCTCTGGGGCCCTGGGACCCCGGGTCTCCTTTCCTTGGTGCACAAGGACACACCCATCTGCAGGAGTGGTGTAGGAACCGTTGCCCAGAGGAGGGGGCGTGTGCCCGAGGTTTCTAGCTTGGGCTGGGTTGTTCTTAGGCGAGGGTGGGTACTAGCCTTTTCTCCAGGCACCCACCCGCAAACCTCGGTACCCCAAAGGCTGACACACCAGAGGAAATGTTAAGTGTTCGCCTCGGTGAGGGATGGCATCTGGGGAGCCGGGCAGTGGGGGTGGGGAGAGTTCCTGCAAACCTCTGGTGATTTGCTGTCTTCAGTCCACAATCAGGACAGTTTCATTTTGACAGTATGGGGAGGGGAAGAAATAGGCAAACAAGACCACTTTTTTTTTTAAAGAGCGCCCCCCTCCATCCTTTAAAAATATGTAGTCATATGCCCTTGGACCTATTGGCTCTCTCCCTTCGTCACCGTGGCCAGACTCTTATGTAAGAAGCCCTCTAGAAGGCTCTAGATTGAACAGACTATGTGTGATTCCCGCTCCCCACCCCAGCCCCCCCTGCCCGCCCGTTGGCTGGAGGATTCGCAGTGATGTTTCTGACAGGTACTGCTGGGAAGGGGAGGTGGTAAAGGCAGGACTTCTTGCCTTCCAGACTACAGACGTTCTGTTCAGTGGAGAAAAGGAGGGGCCTTGCAGGCTTAAGCTCACTCAGACTCAGTTTCTTCATGTGTCACGGTAATAGAGTCTTGCTGCTCTCACTTCAGAGAGCTTCCACGCCTCTGAGGGCAGAATTAGTAGAGATTTTTTTTTCTTTACCCTCACCATGTTGACTGTTTTCAAGGGCTTTCCCAGTGCCTAGTCTGGATAAAAGACCCTACGGTGTAAAACTACACTAATCGTATTTTTCAGTGTAACAGAAACAATATTTTCTAGGCACAATAGTGTTTACATTTGTGCAACTCTATCTTGTTTTCTTTGTTCTGTAGCACTGTATGCATATTTTTAGGAAATTTTATAATCTCTCTTTTTTGTAAGTGCACTTGCTGAGATTCTGTTTTGTAACAGGGTTCTGGGTTAACTGTTATCAAGATGAATTCTGTTCTTTGAAAGGTGAAGCGTAATGAAAGTGCAAGCCTCTGCTTGTGAGGTTTATATCTCTTCTGAAATAATAAACTTGCAATCCCCCCAACCCAGGATGGTGACATCCCATACAACCCATCCATGGTATTTTGGATTGCTGTTTTTTTTTTAAATAAAATTTTAATTATTTTTTTACATGCTTTTGGCTCTCTCAGTTGGATCATCCTTTACTTATTTATTTATTTATTTATTTATTTATTTATTTATTTATTTTACATGAACTGGACCAATCATCTGTAGTGGTATTAGAATTAAAAATCCCCTATATCTACTTTGTCATAAAGTTCTGTTTCTTACCCGCTAAATGGGTGTGTGTTTCTATAGTTCCTCCCTTGCCCACTGTACTAGCTGTGACTTAACCCCAAACGTAAATCAGCACAGAGTGGACACACCGAGCTGCAAGCTTGTTATGGCCAATGTCCCTGTGTTTGTGTAGCGTATGCTATGACAACAGACTTTGGGTCAGTTTTCCCTGACAACGCTTTGCCAAGACGTGACTTTCCTATATGTGGGTGGAATTTTTTTTTTTAAAGATGAGGTTTAGCCAGAAATCATTTCAAAAGCATTGTCATCTTTAGCTGGAATGTTCTGTAATGCCCCCTTTTGTTTTCAGGCCTAAGGTGTTCTTTAAAAGGATGGTTGTTTATCTAGGGTGAGCTTTGCCAGTGTGTTCTGACTCATCACACGAGAAACAGCTTGCCTCGCATAGGTCCATCTTGGTTAAGGTACCTTCCAAAATTCCCTGGCTTTGAGCATTACCCTTGAATGGTGAAAAACATGTGCTTTAGCTCCCTTTCCTTGGGACTGGTGCTTTTCCTAGGTCAATTATGTGTCATGACTTTGTTTCCCTCTTTGTTGTAGAGTGATCGTCTTCTGATCAAAGGTGGCAAAATTGTGAATGATGACCAGTCCTTCTATGCAGACATATACATGGAAGATGGGTTGATCAAGTAAGTGCGATTCATTGCTATGTGGGGGTGTACATACGCACACACATAGTCATGCATGCACACACACAGAAACACACAGCCCCCCGCCCCCCATGCCTTGTTCCTAAGCTTTAGATTCTTTCATGTAAATAGTCTTAAGCTTTAATGCCTCCAGGAGTTACTAAGCTTGGGCTGGAGATGTTGTAACGTTAGTAGAATGTGCATCTGGCATCAGTCAGGCACCGCTGAAAACTCAAAAGTGACCAATTTAGCCTATTTAAAGCTTGTTTTTTATTGGTGGTAATTAATAAAGTTGGGAATTCAGATTTGGGGAATTCGAAGTCAGAACACACACAAACACCCATGTATTACGTAATTGACTATTTTTAACAGAGATGACACAACATCCTCCTGTTGCCAGCTGGTATGCTTGGTTTGTGATAGGTTTCACTGCAGTTGTCTGGAATAGAGGACTTGGTCGTACGACATAAATGTGGAATGCAGCCTGTCCTATTCTGATGTGTACCTGCCTGTCTAATCAGGAAGGGCAACAGGACATTGAGTTAATTACCAGCAACTAAGACTAATGACTGCCTAACCTTGGAAGGGTTTTAGATTTCATTCCTTTATAAATTTTTTTCTCTTAGATTTTATGGATATGAGTGTTTTGGCTTCCATGTATGTATGTGCACTGCATGTGTGCCCATTGTGTCCCTGAATGTTAGAAGAGGGCACTGGATCCTGTGAAACTGGATGATTATCATCCACCTTGTGGGTGCTGGGAATTGAACCTGGGTCCTCCAGAAGAGCAGCAAGTGCTCTTAACCCTTGAGCCGTCTCTCCAGCCCTAAGTTTCATTCTTGACGTGGTTCCTAGCGCAGATAAGGCCACCCTGTTTGGCTTGTGTATTGAGGTTCTGGGTTTTGGGTGTTCTGGGACTCTGCTGGGTTAAGTGAGCACAGTGTACAGCAATATCTTCATGCCTTTCCTCTGGGGACAGCTTGCAGGCTCTGGAGAGAGCGCACATCTGTTCAAAGACAAACAGCCCAGCGAGTGACATCTTGTAAATAAGCAGTGCTCATCAGACTCCAGCAGCAAGTGAGAGGGATGAGCCGGACTGGCTCTGATGGCTTGGAAGCTCACACCCTGATTTATGAAGCCAAAATGGGGTTTAATGTTTCCATCGTTAATGCCTTCTCCATGTGTGTTTGCCTGTAGCAGCTTCAGCTCTGGGCAATCACAGGCTATGACTATCTTATTCCTTTTGCATCCCCAGTCATAGGAGAGCATGATGGGTCTGGCCGAAGGACACTGGCCTGGAATAGAGCAACCCACTGCTATTTTTAGTCATAGTTCCTTTGTCTTAGAAATTTAACTACTCCTTTATTAATTTAAAAAAATGGTAGAAAGATGTAGTAAAATTTTAAAAAAATTAATTGGATGACGAGATCTTGTCTCAAAAATAAAGCCCTTCAGTCCCATCATGTGGGAGGCATAGGCAGGTGGATCTCTGTGAGTCTGAGGCCAGCTTGGCCTACAAAGTGAGTTTTAGGACAGCTAGGGCTCTGTAGAGAGACACTGTCTCACAGAAAAAAAACCAAAACCAAACAAAAAACCCTGACAAACCAAATACCCTGCCACAAAATTCCCCCCTAATGAATATGATGCATGTCCTTACCAGCATGGATATTTGTTTTTCTTCCTTTATCTGAAACCATGCACACCTGATTCCACATTCTACAATTGTTGGAATTAATCCTGTTTACTCCTCTCCCCACCCCCCCGTTTTGCTCTCTCTCTACACTCTTCCACCTGTTTTCCCTACGTTGAAAAGGAAAATAGTGAAAACAAATGTTGGGAAGCGGAGTCGGAGCTGGAGAGAGTTGTTATTGGAAAACTGTACTGAGTGGTAGATGTCAGAGGAAGGCAGAGCGAATGTTAGAGAGGTGTTTTGGGGCCTTGTTATTATTCAATCTTAGGTGTCTGATACCTACTCATTAAATGGGGGGGGTTGCTGCCTTGTTTTGAGGCAGGGGCCTCGTTCTTTAGTCCAGGTGGGCCAGAAATTAACTCTGCAGCCAAGGCTGACCTTGAACTAGAGATAACCTGTGTCAGTCTCTTGAGTGCTGGGATCATGTGAGTCTTCCCTGTGCCTGGTTTCCTAGTTCATTCTGCATCTGCTCGTGTTTTGGGGTGAGGAGTGGGTGGTGCTCCTATGAGAGATTACAGCGACAACCCCGAAAGTGCTCATGGTGTAGCGAAGGTCTGTTTACAGCTTAATGAAAACAGATGTCAGATCCGACTCGATTCCGCATCCCGTGAGCGGCCCTCTCATCCACTCTGCTTTCTTAGGCAAATAGGAGAAAACCTGATTGTGCCGGGAGGGGTGAAGACCATTGAAGCCCACTCCAGGATGGTGATCCCCGGAGGAATCGACGTGCACACTCGGTTCCAGATGCCGGACCAGGGAATGACATCAGCTGATGACTTCTTCCAGGGAACCAAGGCCGCCCTGGCTGGGGGAACCACCATGATCAGTAAGGCTTGGGCACCATCACGCTAACATGGGTCAAGGGCAGTGTGACAATGAGTCTGTGTGGCTAGAGTCTTCTGTTGGTGAACTGGGTAGAGATTTGATCTACCAGAGAGAGAGAGAGAGAGAGAGAGAGAGAGAGAACCGTCTTCTTTCCTTTGCCTTATTTTCTGCTAAACTTTGCTCCTACAGTTGAACATGAGGATGAGCCTCTGGGGGAATTGTGTCACAGGGTAAGAGGAGGTCTTGTTGTTCTATCTGCTTTGATGCTTTGGTCCTCCTTGACCTCTAAATGTGTCTGGGTGGTGATTAGGACATTCGAAGCGACAAATATTAGAGTATAAAAAGTCCAAGGATACTTCTCAGGGTCTTTTGTGTAGCCAAGGCTGGCCTCAATCCCTCCGTGTAGTTGAGGTTAGTTCCTAATCTTCATGTCCCTCCCTCCCAAATGCTGGGATGATAGGCATATGCCACGACACTCCAGCACAGTGCAGTGTTATTAGCCTGAAATCTGCATTCCAACGATACGAATGAAGCTCAATCAAGGGAGTATTTTTCTAGCCTAAATGAGTTAGGCTACCCTGCTTGGAACAAGCCCCACAGTTATCAGTTGTCAGTTAAATAGGAAAGCTGTAGGCACCCACAGTGGTGCCTTTTCACGTATCACTCTTGGGGTTTTATGTTCTTGGCTCAACCACGTCTAAAGTGTATTCACTGGACACAGCAGCTGAATTCAGTTTGCTTGTGAATGAGTTGACTCCAGAATGCCTTTTGACAAGTGTTTTGTGTGTGTGTGTGTGTGTGTGTGTGTGTGTAAGCTGCACAGTGGCTGGGTCACAGTCCTGGGTTAGAAAAGGGATTTCATTCTAGGGCAAAAGCCAGTCAGCTGTGTCATGGACAAAAAGTTGACAGTGGGGTTGGGAAGAGGGTTTGGGTCAACACTGAAAGAACCTCACAGGTTGTGCTTTTGGAAGCCTGTCTTCCTGGGTGTTTTGGGGGGATGACTATGGCTTTGGAGTCTGTGTAGAGGGTTCTCATCTGGTTTCCTGAAGCTAGAGGAGCAATGTCCCATGTCTCCTGCATTTTAAGTTACACCCGACTCTTTGGTGTTCCCACCATCCCGGTTTTCAATCTGAAGCATGGGGAACAGCATGTGGGCCCCATGTCATACCTGAAACAGACCCTCTAGGAGTGTTCTCTGCTGCTCTGCCTTGCTCCAGCCTTGTGAGTACCATTCTTGGGAGAAACCTTTATGGGTACCCCAGCCTTCACTTGCTGGTCTGTTAGCTGCTTGGGACTTGGCTTGGGTGACTGGTCACTTCCTGAATTTTTTTTTTCTCCTCTGAGTAGCATGAACCAAAATAAACCCAGGCCACTCAAACATCAGCTAGAAAGGCTAAGTCAGGGTGGTAACTTGCCTCTGCCTTGAGTTCAGGTGGACATCATGGAAGCCTGCGCTTTGTCCTTTGAGGATTAGCATTTCCCCAGGGAGTAGTTGGTTACACTGAGCACCGCCAACCCTCTTTTACGGGAAAATGTCCATCAGTAGAAATCAGAAGCCTAGGCATTTGGTCCCTTCTCAGCATGGACTTGCTGTGTGACCTTGGGCAGGTCTCCTCACCTCTCTGGGTATCATCAGCTCATCTGTACCAGAAGGATTTACATTGCTAATAGGAAGTTCTTCCCAATCCCACACTGGCAATGCACTGAGCTCAGATATACCTGTCTATCTGTATCTCTCTAATCTCTCTATCTCTCTATATCTATCTATCCATCCATCCATCCATCCATCCATCCATCCATCCAAATTTCCCTTTAGCCACCTGGACTCTGCTCTGCTCTGGAAGACAGAGGAGCACCTGACAGGCACTAGCTATTATTTCCTCCCGTCTCTGCAATGGCTCCTTCACTCCTGGCACTTGACCTGTGCCTCAGCTCCAGTCTGCTTTGTGCCCCTTCCCAACTCTCTCCTGCCACAGGCTATGTCCCTTCTTGCTACCCTGATGTCCCTTTGGCCTTCTGCCTCCCTCCGTCCCTCCCTCAGCACTTGTGAACTCTCTTCCTTCCCTAGGTGGAGGCATCTTTGTCCACTATGGCGATCACTAGAGGGGCCCCGAGGAGATGTCTAGGGAAGGGAAGAGGGCCCCAAGGGCTCTGTCTTTTGGGAGGGAATGTGACAGCATCAATGCCGGTTCAGTTTGGCTCAATAGTAAGCGGGCTCGATGAACAATCTCACAGAACAGAAAGGCTGGGCATATCTTTCAGCAGTAGATCTTGCATATGGGAGGTCCTGAGTTCGAACCACAGGTTGTAAAGCCTGTGCAAAACCACACATTGTAAAAGGTGGAAAGAGAAAGACACTCTTGTGTGCTCAGAGTTGTCACACCCAACCTCTTGTCGACTTGGTAGTCTGTGAAAAACACCAGCGACTCTTGGAAAAGCTCACCATGGTTGCTAATTCCGGCAGGATTCCCAGAAGCCCTCTGCCTTCCCCCTGGAGAGGGTGCAGGGGAGGAATGGGGATTTGATTTTTCCCCTCTGTCTTGTGCTTGTGGGGTGCACATACATTCTTCTTGGCTTAAGCTTGCTTTGCAGGGCAGGGGCATAGCTTCATGTAACTCAGTGCCAGCCTCTTTAGAGATGTCCCTAGCTTCTTGAATATATATACTGGGGCCAGTAAGAAAGGCTGTGGGTGTTTCAAGGGCAAACTCGATGGGCTTCTGGCTGTTGTGGAAACAAGTAGTTGGGTAAATTGGTACAAAGACTGCCTACCCCTTCTCCGTCTTGTCCCTCTCCCCTCCTCTAATCCCTGTCAGCTGCACTGCTGGCTGGATCTTCACCTTCACCTTCCTTGCTGGCTCTGGTTTCCCTGACCCTCAAGGTTCTATTTCTGATTGGCAAGGCTCCCCCTGCTGAAGAAAAGCCAGCCGAATGTTCCAGTGGGAAGGTGGGAAGAAGGTGGCACACCACCGGATCACCAGCAGAACGTGCTGTTACCATCAAGCCAAGCTGCTGCTGGGCACCACACAATGGGATCTTTGTGAAGGATCCAGTGCAGGGTGGTGGGATGCCCTTTGCCCTTTCCATCCAGGGATGGGTGGGCAGAGGCAACCAGACAGAGCCACCAGCTGGTGGCATCCAGACTGGCCTCACAGATGTGGTGGTGGCTGGAGGTGGCTGGTTGTAGCGGTGAATGGGATGCTGCTTTAGCAAAATGGGGATTGGTTCTAACACCCCACCGCCCCCCAAGGAAACTCAAATTTGAGGGTGCACAAGTCTCTTGTGTAAAGCTGTCAAAGTATTTACATATTTCCTACACACACCTTCCTGGAGACTTTGAATAACCTCTAGTTTATTCATGACACCTAATGCAAAGCAAATGCTCGGGGGTGGAGAATTGTTGTCATCCTGGATTATTTCAGGGTGTGTTCTAGTTTGCTTTCTTGTCTGGCCAGAAGCAGCTTGTGGAGGAAAGGGTCTATGTCAACTTAAACTTCCGGGTCACAGTCCATCTTTGAGAGAAGTCACTACAGGAACTCAGGCAGAAACTTGGGAGGAATGCTGCTTACTCTTCATTCTGGCTCCTGCTTAGCTAGTTTTCTTATACAGCCCAGGCCTGCCAACCCCGGGGCCAGTGTGGCCCGTGGTGGGCTGGGCCGTCTCACATCAATCATTGGCCACAGGCCAATCGGATGGAGGCAGTTCTCCAGTTGTGGTTCTTTCTCCCCAGGTGACTCAGTGTTGTCAAGTTTATGAGACAGAGACTTGACGACAAGAAGGGTCCACACATGTTCGGTTAGATGAAATAAAAGAAAAAAATGGATTTGGGTTAGCTGACTTATCAGATGCAGAGTGTGTGATTACAGAGCACTGTGCGGCTCGCCGAAGCCTGTGCTGGCTCCACAGGCCAGATCCCCAAGGGTGGAAGTTGCTGTTGCTGACCTGCGTTCAGGGCTTTTCCTAGAGGTGTGGCACCCGGCACAGTACCCTCCCGGTGTCTCCTCTGCTGTCTTTTCCAGTGCCCAGTTCCTGAGCATTAACTCATGGTCACACTGGCTTGATTCCCAGAGCCTCCCTGGATCTTCGCTCGCTCTTGTGCATTTTGCTTCTATAGTGAGGTGATTTCCACCGTCGCTTTCCCGTGTCTGTAGTTTGGCCTCAGCCCTCTGTGGCTGGAATCTTTCTCCCCAAGTCTTGCTCATGCTGTCTCCCTCTTTTGACTCCTTCAATGGTTCCCTCCTGCACAGAGAACGACAACCCAAGCTGTCTGGAATATGGTGCTAACCTGCCACCCACCCACTGACTTCCCGTCCTTCGCCCTGCGAGAACCCTCACTCCCTCTGAGGTTCAGCATAGGGGCCCCCCTCCCTACAGTCCGTTACTTTTCTGTACCTTGGCTAAAGACGGGCTTTTATCTTAAATGTTGTGACACTGAGTTTCACGTAGTGTGTCCATTGAGGCCCTCTGTTTTGTTTTTAAGCTTCCTACTCAGCCAGTGTCAGTGCTAAGATGGATGGATGGATGGATGGAAGGGTGAATAAATAAAACTCCTGCGAGACTTGATTTGAGTGATGTGCTGTCACTGAGCTAGGTGGCTTTGTAAGAAGTCTGTGTGTCTGGCAGTGGCTGCTTCCCTAGTGCTCCAGCCACTCCCAGCTGGGGTTAGCTCTACCAGCAGCTGGGGAGAGCCCAGGGCTCAGGCGTGTCAGCCTGTGTCTGTGGACCGGGCAGGCGCTCTCCCTGAGCCGTCCTTGTGTAAATGCTGGAGACTCTCACGGTGGTCCAAATAGCAAAGAGCGCTTGCTGTCTGAGGACAGCGGCTGTAGGAGAAGTCACATATCACTAGAGACTCTGATGGACTCAGAAGCCTTTCCCAGAACCCTTTCTGTGGGTGGAAGAAGCTTGAGAGGACATGGCCCAGGAGAGCTACTGTGGTACAGCCATCGCTTGTCATTTGTTCATCCGTGTGGCATTTGGGTTTGCTCCCTGCCTGTGGCGGGCCTATGTATGAACACACAGTGTGAGCTGGATGTGTCTGTAATAGATACTTTGATTATTCCCTTTGCAGTGCTCGTTTGACTCTGGTTAGAGAGTGTTTATAAAACACCCAACCACATCACACTGAAGTTTCCAAGTCCAGGACCGACATTGTTGCCACAAAATCTGCCTGTGGTCTGGTGATTAGAAAGCCACGTTAGCCAATGTACCATCTGGGTGGGTACACCCCACCCCCTCTCAGCTTTTTATCTCCCCCACGCCCTCCATCGATGAAGTCACACGATTCACCTAAGGACATGAAGGCCTCTTCTAGACCTGCTCAGGTGTCACTGGATGGTTGGATGGGAAGGTTTGGTCCATGGCTGGGCCAATCGCTTGATACCTGTTGCTGAGGAGACTAGAGCAGAGCTTCCTGGAGTACTGCAGAGCTCTTCCCAGTGGTCCAGCACCCATGTCTCACAGGGGTTTTCTCTTGAAGGAGTCCAAAAATGTTGGGCTTGACCAGCCTGCTGGGTAGGATATTGGAGTTTATTCAGTTAAGCCCTGCATTAGGATATTCCTGTGTGCCTCACTAGATCCACTTCAAGGTATTGTGGGAGTTGCCACAATCCTTCACGGTGTCTTTCTTGTTTCCTGGTTTTAAGAGCTGGCAACCATAGGCTTAGAGAGCAAGCCAGCTTAGGAAGGGATGGTTTCCATCTCCCGAGACATCTCCCTCCTCCTGGATCTCAGTCTCTATTCTGTTTGTGGGGGCTGTACACAGATCTGGGAGAGTCTCAGTTCTTAGATGCTTCTAAAACGCTCCAGTTTTCCCTGGAGTGTTCAGACTGTTGGGAAATCTCCATCAGTCCCATTAGTGAGAATGCTAACTGGAGCCAGGAGCAGTGGTGGGGCTGCAGGGAACATGTTGGGGCTACAGCCAGGACTCCCCTGCCTTCAAGAGTGAACAAGCAACAGGCTTCCATAGGGTTCCTGACGGTAGATAAGAGCCCCCACCACCCAAAGATTCCCTGTTCTGTGACCCAGCTGAGTAAACAGGGCCTAGAGTTCTGGAGGGCGGGGCTGAGCTCTGTATGCCCCTGGCTTTCCAGGAGCAACACTGGCTGCCTGGCAGGTTGCTTTACTGTGGTCCTGGACAGCCTGATGTACCCCACCTGACAGAGGACTGACCAGCTTATGGTGATGGTGGGTGCTGGTGAGCTAGGAAAGACCCGGGTCCCTGCCTCCATTTTCACTTGTCTTTCCCCTGTTAGTAGCTGTCCACTCTGGTAATAGCTGTCAACCAGGATGCTCTGTTCTGGAGCATTCTAGAATTTGGGCAAGGGTGGTGTGGAAACCACCCCTTTTCCTGGTTGCCCACCTTCATCGCTTACCTTCCTTCTACAGCTGGGGCCCTGGCTAGCTTCCATATTGATTCACAGGGTAGAAAGGGCTTAGTAAATAGAGGCAGAATGCTCAGTCACTTAAGAAGCTTCATTCTGCTCAACACAGGAGCTGAGGTAGAGCACCTGTTTAATCATTTGAAGCACACCATGCAAGTGTGAGGACCTGAGTTCATTCCCTAGAACCCATTAAAACAAAACAAAACAAAACAAAAAGCTGAGCGTGGTGGGAAGGTTCATACTCGTAATATCAGCGCTGAGGACACCAGATAATTCCTGGGGCTTGCTGGCCAGTCACCCTAACCTGCTTGGCCTGTCCCGGGCCACTGAGAAACCCTATCTCAAAAATCAAAACAAAACAAAAAGCACCTGAGGAACAACATCAGAAGTTTCCTTTGGCTTCTGTGTTGGTTACTTTTCTGTTGCTATAATAAAATAGAGTGACCAAGTTTAACTTAAAGGAGGAAGGGCTTATCTTGTGTTATCGGTCCGGAGAGATAGTGTTCATGATGGTGGTGAGGCATAGCAGCAAGCAGGCATGATGGCAGGAGCATCACCCGAGGACATAGGACATGCTTCCACCAGCCAGGTTCTACCAGCTAACCCTACCCAAACAGCACTATCTCCAGAGGGCCAACTGTTCAAATACCTGTGACTATGTGGGACATTTCTCACTGCAGATTGCACACACATCTGCTCATGCAGAATACACGCACACATACACACACACACCTGCTCATGCAGAATATGCACACACAGATAGACTACAGATGGTACACAATAGTTCAAAAGCAAAACTGAGTGCCTTAGGGAGGGGTTGGCCAAGAGACATGTTGTTTTTCCCTCATAGTTGATAGCTCTGGCCCTAAGTCACTCCCTTAAGGTTCTTTTTCTGCTGTTATTTTCCCCTTTGAGTAGCCATTTTTTTTGTTTGTTTTGTTTTTCCATTTCTTCCCGAGCAACAAGCCGATCCCTTCTTTGGGTTTTGAGGGCCCTGCCTCCGACTTGCTGCCATTGTTGGGGGAAGCCGTTCATTCAAATTCCTTGCCGTTGGTCAGCCTCACTGCTGTGCTTAATGATAAGGGGGCTTACAGTGAGTAGAAATTAGAGTTCTTTCTGGCTAACCCGATTGGGAGGCAGCCCTTCTAGAATGTGACTGAACGTTCCCCTAATGATAGAGCAGATGCTGCCTGGAGTTGGGTCACGGTGGCCCAGGCTTCTCCAATAAAGGGAATTTTGTAGTGGTCTTTGGCCAACATTAAAAAGCATAACTGTATGCTCAGACCCCCTGGGGAGTTTTAAACAAACTACAGACACAGAATCTTCTGACCTATTTCTAGGTGGGTTTAACATTGCTAGTTTGGAAGCTTCCAGCTTGTAAGATCTTGACTCAACAGTTGGACGTCTGGTGAAATGGAATGAACGAATGTTCACGGAGATTCCTGGAAGCCAGAGGTGCCCTCTGGGCTATGTCCCTACTCTACTCTCTCCTCTTTGCAAGGGGAGGGGCTTCACAGCTATGACCTGGTTGGGGACCTGGCTTGCAAAACTGGGTTGTTTTCAAGAACCTTAGGAAACCAATGGGACTGAGCCTCCTGATTCAGTTGCTGTCCTTGGTGTCTAGGAGATTTCACGTGGCTTCTTCCTCATCACTGGTTAAGACTTGGAGTGAGAGGGACAGGCGGTGAGCAGGAAAAAGGGGCAGGAGCTGGAATGAGAGGAGCACAAGGCAGAAGTACACAGGCAGACCGGGCGACCGCCTTCCCTAGCCCCATGGGCCACCCGCTGTGCTGCGTTTCTGCCAAAAGCCTACTGTCTTAGCTTGACAGTAGTGTTTATGACCTAGTCTCCCTCTAATGATAGGTCAGGACTGGAGTCCTTCCTTGTGGGGAGCCTTTGTACAAGGAATCAAAAAATCTTGATAATGACATAGAATCAGGGCAACCATTCAGACCTTCTATCGCAGTTCCACTCTTGTGGCTAGGTGAAACTCAGTGGACCACTTTGGAGGTTGAGCTTCACAGGACAGGTGGCAGGCACCAGGAGAGCACCGAGAATCGGATCTGAGCTCGTTTTCCCTTTGTAGTATTTCTCTTCAGAAGCCATCATCCTAATGTATTTCTAGGTGGCAATTTTACATTTGTTATTTCTCATAGTTACGTACAGAATAAGTGAGATATGTGAACCTTTTCTTTGTATACCATGATATTTACAAATGGTTCCTGTAATATTTCTGGTGTGTGTGTGTCAATCTCATGTAGCCTATCCATCTTCATCTGCTAGTCTACCTGGTATCTCATCTCTGTGTCCATGTATCTATCTACCAGTCACCTGTCTATATTTATCATTTATCTTTTTCTCTATCATCTATAAGTTGTCTTCCATATATCTATATCTGCCATCTATCTTAATCAGTCTGCCTATCTGTCTACTTACATTGGGCTAGTCTGACAAAATGCCATATGAGGCAGTTTATAAACCACAGAAATTTATTTCTCACGGTTATGTAAGCTGGGGAGTCCATCATTAAGGCACTAGCCAATGTGGTATCTGGTGAGAGCCTACTTTATGCGTTACAGGAACTTGTCTCCTCACTATGTCTTCACTTGGTGGAAGTTTTTGGGGACTTCATGGACCTCTTTAACGAGAGCACTAAGTTCATTCATGGAGTCGTCACTTTCATGATCTAGTCACTTCCCAAAGCCCCTATCCCAATGCTATCCTGCTAAGCGTTGGATTTTCAACATAAGAATTTTGGGGGGACACTACTGTTCTTCAGGTCACAGCTCACCGTATGACCCATCCATCTACCTCTGTCTGTTTCTGTTTGTCATCCATTCTTCTCCTGTAATCTGTCACATATGCATCAATCTAATGTATTGATACTGGCATCTGTCTCTCTAATTTGTTGCAATACTAAATGTATCTGTGCCTATGTATAATCTATTGAATTGGCCATCTATGTGTTGTCTTGTCTGCCGTTCATCTAATCTGTCTGTCCCATCGGTCATCTGTCCATCTCTTCTGAACAGAGGACACAGGAGGATGCAGTCACCTCCTGCTTCCCTGTGCATTACGTCACAGTACTTGATAAGACCAGGAAGAGAGTTCAAAGTCTGTCTTATGTTAGAGCCTATGTAAAGGAGTTCCTCTTTTGAACACAGCAAGAAAAACAATTTACAAAGTAAAGTAAAAAAAAACTGTAACCTTTTCCTTTTCTCCACTAGATTTTTCTTGGCAACACATGTGGCCCTGTGGATGTAAAGTTTAGGACAGTGTTCTTACTGGATCTCAGTTCTCGGCTGTCTTTGGAATTCAAGCGAGGCCAGTGCTGCGCCTGAGCTGCTGTGTGCACTGAGCCCCTGTGGTTTCCTGTTGGGCCTGTTACCCAGTCTGTCTCTTGGTGTCTATACCTTCCTCAGCCGGCAGCCACGTGCCCTGTTCCACCACCTTGTCCTGTAGTTTGCTGGGGATCTCAGGACACAGCCCTGGGTCTTTCCTCTGCCAGTCTTGGTGACAGATCCTTTCCAGTGGGTATTTTGACTAAGGAACCATTTAGTCATATTGCGCCTACAACTCAGGAAGTGGCCTTGGGAAGGGGACTGCCAGAAATCAGAGCTCCTTCCCCTCTGTGTGGGCACTGTGGGCCAAGTCTTCCTGTTTCATAGCATCAAACCAGCAGACCACATCATGGCTTCCAATATCCAAATACTGTACTCTGCACCATGGGTGGCCAATGCAGGAAGGGGCGTATGGCAGGCACTTCTCCTCCTTTCCTTTAGCCGATAATCGTTGCTCTAATTTATTTTGTGCCTTAATTCATTATTAACACAAATCACAACAGATTAAAAACTAGGCTGAATATAGCCACTATTAGACCTGGGAAAGAGTTGTCAGTAGGGGACTATGTCCCCAAAGACCTGACAGGTAGTCAGGGCTATCCTGAAGTCTCTTGTGTGTGGCCATTTAATATTTTGGCGGGAAAGAAACTTTTGCCTCAGAGTTTGAAGTGGGAACCCGACAAGAAGTCACAGCTTAGGTAGCTTGGTTATGTTGTTAGGTCATTTTTGTGGAACTGCTCTAAGGACAGACATTTAAGGTCCTGTCCAATGGATGCACTTCAACTTACATCTTATTCGTGTGACATTGGAACAGTAGTACCAGCCAGACCCACCCAGGAAGGCATGTGTTGCTGGACCATTAAGGTCTTCTTCTGTTTTGGTCCCTGGGTCTCTGATAAGCTCTGCCAAGTGACCTCGCAGATGCCCTCTGGACATCTCCACAGACCCCCGGCAGGAGTCATGGACAGGATTCTGACCTTGTCACAGGATCCGAGAAGAAAGTTCATTTGCGGGTGCAGATAGTCAATTCTTTGCACCGGGAATCTGTAAGCCCTGGGCCCTCATTTTTTTGGTCCTGTCTTCCCTTTGATCTTGAAGGTCAAGAGCTGATTATCTGGTTAGAACTGAAGGAATGGGAAGAAGCCCAGAAAAGCCTCGGGACTTGCTTTGTTACTCTGAGTTTAGATAAGGACAGCGGTTCTGATCTCAGCTCTGAGTGCAGATCAGAGTCAGGGAGTGCATGCATGCATGCGTGCTTGTGTGCCAAGGAAGCTGGGTCAGCCAGCCCTAGAGATTCACCCATCTCCTCATCTCCAGTGCTGAGGTTATAAGTGAACACCACCACATCCAAATTTTTTTACGTGGGCTCTGGGGATTGGAGCTCAGGTCTCCATATTTGTCAGGCAAGCACTTAACCAACTAAGCTGTTTCCTCAGCCCAAAGTGTTTGCTTTGTTTGTTTTTTTATTTTTTGACAACTAGAGTTCTGTGTGTGAACGCCACAGAAACCCAGGGCACAGCCCCTGCCTATCTTGAGTTTGCCTGGAGGATCAGGCTCCTGTCCAGTCCCCCTGACTCCCCAGCAGCAGGAAGATTCTGGTGTGGAGGCTTTGTCTTGCATTTCCAACCAACCATCACTTCGAAGTGCCATTCCTTTTTCTGTAATGTAGGGGGAGAAAATGACCAGTTTTGGTACATCTCCCACTAAGAGGGCGGCCACACCCTGGAAGAGAGGCTTGCCACCATGGTGGTCTTCTGAGTGAGTACCTCTGCTCTTTCTTTCTGCACTGGCACCATGACCTAGATTTCCCCTGCGTCCCAGAGGGCTATTTGGACAGCAGTCCACAATGGTGACTGATGCCATGAATTCACCAGCCTGAGTTAATCTCACTTGTGAGGGGCCCCAGCCCCTGTTCAATGTTAGGTTGAGTCATTTGCCCTCAGGAAGGCTGCCCTTGGAGGCTCTCTGATCTTGTCTCGGGCTCCTTTTTCCCAAGTTTCTGTGAGGCTCATCAGCTCAGCCCTCCCTATACTCCAGGAATTCGGTGCTTTCTGATGTTGGGTGGCGTGGGGAGGGGGGTGTCTGGGGATAGGGAGGAACATCAACAATGTCTGGGCTTGGGGCTGGTGCTCTCTGTATTGTTATTTTTCCTTTGTGTAGATATCCCAGGGATTCACTAAGGAAACATGAGGTGTAGTGGAAAGAATTTGAGGCCTCACTCTCTCAAGGACGCCCTCCTTCTTGGAGGGAACCGGGGGACCTTAGTTCTGGGATAAACTGCTGCCTATTAGCTCCGGCAAGTAGCTCCATGTCTGCCTAGCTCTCCTTGCTTGTGGGAAGGCTTTCTTGCTTCCTGGCCCCTCCTGGAGGGTTCAGGGTGTTGTAGATTGGATGGAACTAGGGTGAGTTACAGAGGCGGAGGGAGGTAGCTTCCCTTCTGACAGCCCAACTGGTTTAGAAGAATGTTCAACTCCTGGGAGATTTTAGGGGATAAAGTTGTTTTGTGAACTGACTTCTGCGTTGGCGAGACTGTTTTATCATCCATCTCTTAGACTTCTACTCTCTGCTTACAGTGCTCCTCATTGCCCTGAAGTGGTTTTTGTTCTGTTCTAGGGACATGTTTTTATTGTCACCTGATTCTTCTCTCTTGTTAAGATCGTTCAGCGGTCTTCAGCCACTTTCTATGGCTCTACCTAAATACCACAGATTGGGTCATTTATAAAGAACAGAGGGTTTGGGGTGCATTGGAGAGAGCCTAGGAAGTCCGAGAACGTGGTGCTGGCGTTTGGAGAGGGCAGCGGGACTGTGGCAAAGCAACAGGAGGGAGGTGTTGCATGGTGAGACGTGGCCAGACTTGGCCTCCCTTCCTCTTCTTATAAGATCATTAATGCCACCATGCCCTTCCCCCCCTTCTCTAGTCTTAACCACTTCCTGAAGTCCCTGCCTCTGACACACCATTGACATAGGAATTTTGAGATGAAATTTTAAACACGCTTTAACTTAGGGGAGCTCTGTAATCTTTGGGGGATACATTCAAATCATAGCTGCCCCCTCTCTCCCAACATCTATAGAAACATCTTTCCTGTCTTCCTTTGAAGGCAGGATTTGCTTTGCCGACATGGGAGGGCAACCCAAATGTCACCTCCATCACCACAGTGGTGGGACATCTCTCCTGCCAGGCACAGCCTCTAGCTCAGGAGAGAGTCAGGTATCCTAGGTCATAGGAGAAAGATCATATAAGTTCAGGCTGCAACACCCATGTCGTTCTGTCCCTTAAGGGTATAGTAGAGCTGGATGACGAATTTAGATGCTCTTTGCTGTAGTTATTTCTTGGGTGGTGCACGGAAGAAAGGAGGTTTGACCTTGGGGCAGGGCGGAGGTCACCTGTGCCATCTTCCCATTCCACACCTGAATCCATTTTCTGTCTGTATGGATTTGCTTATTTCGTGCCTTTCACGTATGTCAAATCATAATCTGTATGGGTTTCCTTCAGGGCATCCTTCCCAGGGTTCACCTGTGCTGTGCTGTGTGCTCCTCCCCCTCCTCCCAGTGCTAGGATTAGGTACATGTACATGCCTCGTTGAGAACTTGGGTTTTAAGCCTGTTTTGCTAATGCCGATGTGACAAGTTCAAGGTGAAACATAGAAAACAGGAAGTCAGGGCCACTACAGGAAAGTGGGACCGGCACTCTGTTGCCTGCATGGACAAAGAGAATAAAATTATTGCAATGTTTTTCAGTGCATCCCTTAAATAGTCAAAGGGACTGATGGAAGAAAATATTTGCTATATAGAGAAGTTTATTGAGATGATCAGTTTGAAAATATGTGCTAAAGCTCAAAGTGTCGATAATAAACCATAAATGACCAATGAGAAAATACAATTTAAATATCCTTTTGACGGTAGCAACACAAGGATTTTAAGAAGATAATACTGTGTATGCTACCTAAGAGGAACATTCAGCAAATGAAAAGAAATGCTTTGTTCATTGAAAAACTGCATGCTCTAAAGCAAGATGCTTCAGCAATTACTTTCTGTAAACTCAAAATCTCAAAAGGTGGCCCTGGAGAGATGGCTCAGCAGATAAGAACACGTATTGCACTTGCAGAGGACCCAGGTTTAGTTTACGGCTCCTGTGTTTGGTGGCCTTAGGCTGTGTGTAAGTCCAGCTCCAGGGCATCCAGCACCCTCTTTGTGCACCTGCACTCATGTGCACAGACCCCAGGCCCCTCCAGACAGATAGAGAAGCACGCACACTCACAATTAAGAATAAAAATCTTGAAAGAAATCTCAGAAGGTGCATTTGTGTGTATGTGTGTGTGCCTCTGAAGGTCAGGTGGAAGATTACATGGATGGTAAGAGACAAGAGAATAATCTGAAAGATTATAATAAAGAGAGACAGGAGACCACAACTGTGCAGATATTAGAACAAACCACAAAATGGCAATAGTTACAATAGAGCATATTAAGTTGACCACACTGACCAAAGTAAGTGACTGGTTAAATAAAGCTTGTGACTTCCTCCCTCAGAGAACGTAGTGTGTAGTTGTTAACAACTGCTGTGGAAAACTACTACTCACGTGCTGCCTTCACAGGGTATCTATGGGAAGAGACAGTCTGGTCAGTGTGTCCAGTTGGATCCTGCTTTTTCTTTTTGGTTCCGGGCATTGAACCCAAGACCTGGTACTCGTTAAGTGAAGTTATAAATTAGTTACAAACCCAAACTTTTTGTTATTTTACCATTGCTGATTTAAATTTAGTCAATTAAATATTTAAATTGCATTTATTTGTACATGCGTGTGTGTGTGTGTTGCGCTTGCTCGTGTGTGCATATATATGGAAATCAAAGGTAAAGCTGAAGGAAATGGTTCTCTCTTTCTACCATGTGACCCTGGGAGTTGACTGGCTGATAGGCTTGGTAGCAAGTGTCTTTATCTGCTGAGCCATCTTACCAGCCCTAATTAGTTAATTTTTATTTTACTTTATTTAATTTTACTGCTATAGGGTCTCTTCCTGTGGCCTAGAATGGTTTTAAACATCTGAGCTCGAGAGATCCTCCTGCCTCACCTCCCGAGTTCTTGGACTATAGGCCAATAGCATTATCCCTAATGGACTCCCTCCCCCTTTTATTTTAAAGGGGGAGCTTTAGTGCTGAATAATTTATAGACTATACTATTTTAGCACTGTATTTAAATTATATTTATGTGTATGGATGGGTAAGAATGACATAGATATTCATTAAAGTAAAAGTCCGTTGAGTATTTTCCTTGGCTGTTTTTCAGTTTTCAGCTGCTTTTGCGTTCAGAGCTGTGCTTGTCACTCCTGAGAACCGGGAGGACATCTTGTGAACGTGTGTTACTGTGAGCACAGGTTTGTGTTTCTGAGTGACGGGCGTCCGTCACCTGGATGCTAAGCACAGTCCCTTATCAGGCTTCGCCAGCGTTATCAGGCACAGTCCAGATTGGCTCCTATTCAGTCTTTCTAACGGACTGGGGACAAAACAGGCCTATTGAACCGTCATCGCCAGTGGAAAAGGGGGACACTGGCCAGTGCAGTGGCTGTGTCAGGCTCCAGTGAGGCCTCGATATGGTTTGTGCTGTGCTTTTGAATTCAGTCCAGATTCCTAGGAGGAAAATACCCCCTCCCCCACCCCCTTTTGGCTTTAAATTGAGTCCAGTCAACAGATGACCTCACCAAGTCTTCCTTCCCTGCTGGACTTCGTTTGGAGGGGATGTAAGAGGCATTGTGCAATGTTGGAACAAACAGTGGAGGCCAGCTCCTTTGTTTTTGTTTCTTAGTTTAGCTCCAAGCCCAGAAAAACTGATCTATTCCTGACTGCGCAGGGAGCCGTCCCAGCAGCTTTTGTATAAGGGTGGATGTCTGCCCGTGTACCGATGGGGTCCTATGTATGCTGTGGTTAGTGTCTGCACTAAGTGTTTCTTTCTTTATGCTAATCATGTGTCATCCATAAACTATGCCCCCACATAGGTGTGAGCGCTGTGTTGTTTGTTTCACTTCATATCTTCACAGATGGGTAATTGTCATCAGGCTGCAGTATTTCTACGTGGACAGCAAGAGAAATGTAAATGTAAACATGGCCCTTCTCGATTGGCACATTGTTTTTTCCTGTTATTGTCTGTGGCCTTTGGGCTTTTGGGAACACTCGGACACAGCTTTGCACAAGTAAATGTGTGTTTCTGTTAGTGCCTGCTAATGGGAAGTCTGGGTCCTCAAGCCTGTCCTTGGAGTGTCTTCTGGACTAGGAACCTTCTGGAAGGAAAACTGAGTTAATCCCATTTCTTTGTACATAGAAGCCTTAGAGCATATGACCTACCTTCCTTCCTTCCTTCCTTTCTTCCTTCCTTCCTTTTTTTTCTTTTTTCTTCTTTCTCATCGCATCTGATGTTCCACCCTGCCCCTTAATCCCTTATTTTTGGCAAGCCAGCACCAAATCTGTGGTCCTGTAGC
This sequence comes from Pachyuromys duprasi, assembly GCA_028658305.1. Taxonomy (NCBI): domain Eukaryota; kingdom Metazoa; phylum Chordata; class Mammalia; order Rodentia; family Muridae; genus Pachyuromys; species Pachyuromys duprasi. Next base: position 16,346,078 of record CM053745.1, on the reverse strand, counting down.
CCAGGGCAACTGAAAGCTGAGACAAACAGAGGAAGTGTCATGAATGACATATTTCTCCAGCCACCTCATCTGGCCAGCCCAGCCAGTGGCCAGCCCCTGTCATGGTGGTGCTCACAGCTCAGTGTGGCCAGGGAGGGTTGACCTAGCCTCACGTGAACAATCTTTAGGTTGCTTCCACGGTCTCCAGACTCATCACATCTCTTTACTCTTTCTGAAGTTTGCTCATTGTCTGGAGTTTATTTCTGGCAGGCTGTGGTGAAAATTGGGAAGTGTCTTGTATTTCCCTTAAGCAGTCCAAAGGCCCCAACCCCTTCTTGTTGGTCAAATACAGGTCTACATGCATGTTTGAGCTTCCATATGCATACATGTACGTCCACCCATAGGCACATGAACACACATGCACGCACACTCGCGCACAAACGCAGAGTGTGTGCATATGTACATATGGAAAGGGAAAGAGCCAGGCATCCAGCCAGCATGAGCTTCACGTGTCCCTAGGGGTTTTGAGAGTAAGTATTGCTCTAGCACTTTCAAAGCCTGTTGTGGGTGGGACTGATGTTTGGGGAGATCTCTAGGAAGCTTAGGGATCAGGTTGCTTTCCTTTTTATTGGAATGACAGAGAGCCCTGCTAATGAGGCCAGTTTGTTATCTGCCCCGATTGGCAGCTTTCCCCACACCTGAGTCCTCTTAACATCGGGGAAGCGAGTTTAGGAGAGATCCTAACACTTTCCATATAGGAAGAATGTGTTTTGTTTTGTTTCGATTTGTTTTGTATCCTGGTGTCCTTGCATGGGTAAGGGTAGGGGTGGGGTAGCACAGGGGATTTCCCCAGGAAGTGAGAAGTCTCCTTTTCTAACAGTCCTCAGAGGATCTCTGCGGCTTACCCACTTGTCCCGTAAATAGGACAGCTTCGTCTTGTTCCTTGGGTTTTGGTCTGTTTCTGCAGAAGCCTGTTCCTCTGAGGGGATGACTCAGGGTTCCAGGCCTTTCTTGTGGCGCTGTGGCCTTGGCCTTCCCTCTGCAGAGCCTTTATCCAGATCCTCCCCACACCCTGTTCTTCCTTGCTGAGACTCCCTGCTGGAGGCCACCCTCATTCCCACCCCCTCTCCTGCTGCTGGGAATGTGTGGCTGGTCTCCCCAAGAGAGACCACAGTGCGGTCAGGAATTGTATGAAACAGCTCTCTGTCCTCTTATGTTGCTTTTAGCCATTTGATGCAGGCTTGCTAGGACCTCTTGCTGTAAGACCTTGATATATGCGATTTCCCAACAGCCCAATGCGCAGGTGTTAGAATGATGTCTGTTTTACAGATGAGAAAACTGAGGTCCAGAGAGAGTCAGGGACCCTGAGGTTCTACAACTAGTGGGAGAAATGGCACTCAGTTGCAGACCCAGGCATGGAGGTTTCAGCTTCCCAATACTATTTGATAGACAGTGTTGCTATGCCACCTTTTCAGATGGGGAGATAGAGCCACTGAGGAGTTGATTAACTTCCTCAGCTTCCTGGACCTCATCAGTGACAGTGTCAGGATTTCAGGCCAGACCTGTGGCCTCTCATGTTCCTGTTTCCTGTGGGCTTGGGGTGGACAGTTAGAGCAGTGGGTTCTGTTCTCATATAATACGAATTTTCCTGGTCCTCTGACATTTCTTTGAATGAGCAAGTATCTCATTGCATCTTTTCAGATGAGTGAGTCCCCGTGGTCTGCACGGAGGATGTGAGCTCGGGAGCTTGCAGCGTCTCTGAGAGCAGGGGTGCTAGCAGAGCCGGGCAAAGTCACTTCTCAGAACGACAGAGCTAGAGGAATTCCAGGCCTGACACACCCATCGGAGTCAGAGTGTGTTTCTCCCTCTGGTGAGGAGACATGAGCTGCTGTCAATGTGGCTTTTGTTCAGAGTCCGATCCAGAGTGCTGGTCTAATGACAGGAAACAGGAACTTCACCCCTCCCTCAGCCAGTGACTTCAACATTTTTTTTTTAAGAAATCCTACACAGCCTGGAGCCTGCAGCATTGCAAGTGAACGGGTCTGACTAGTGTGTCTACCTTTGGCTCTCCTTGCTTTCTCCTGCAGGCCACAGTTGTGTCATCCTGCTTTAGGGATGCTATTTTCTACGAATTGTCTGTATTTCGAGATGAACATGGGGTAGAGACAGGATACCGCTTTTCTCAGTGCTGGGAGCTAGGGCCTGGGCTGCCCAGCCACACTGTCTCCATTGTGCATGCCTAGCGTTAGTGTTGGCTGAATGCTGTCCTGAATGCAGGTCGAGACTGAAGAAGGGTTGAATGAGAGCTAGAACTAAAATGGCACCAGCGGCCGCTGAACTAGGCTCTCATGACATTGTGAGTCTCTCTGTAGAGCTGGCTTACTAGGTCCCCACATGCTTCTCGGCCCTCCTAGATGGGTCTTGGAAAGTGGCCAGTTTTCTAAAACAAAGGCAGTCAGGAAGAGGGAAGGGGGTGTTGTGTTTGCAAATAGCAAACATGTCAACTGAACACTGGCATTATCTGGAGTTACATCCCCATGAATTGCTGGTGGCAGAGTGAAGTCATGCCTTTCTGATCATCTGGATTACGAGCTATAGTCTGTCCCTTCATGCTGACTTCAGCGTCCTCTCCAGGGATGGACCTTGAAGTAGGGGACCAGTTAGGAACATGTGTGTATTCATAAGAATATTATGCGTCGTTGGGGGAGATGTGGGGAAAGCCACACGCTGTTCTTCAGGGAAATGGTGAAATTGATGGACACCCTCAAGGATGACTCTCCTCAGAAGATGGTAACACAGCATGTTGTTAAGAGAAACCGAAGCCCCACACAAGTAAAAAGGAGCGTGGCCTGTGGTCACACCCATGTTAAACATATGTATCTGCATGTATGTCTGAATAGTTACTAATAAGGTGATAGGATTATGGGTAACATTTTCTTCTTTTATAGTGAAAAGGAGAAGAACAGATTTAGGATTCAGACCTGAGTTAAACTTTAAAGCTGTTTGATCTGATTACTTATATTTTTTAAAAAATTAAAGACAAATCCCGCACATCTACTTATTCAGTATGCATGGTAGATGCATGCATGGTGAGAGAGTGTCACAGTGTGCAAGTCAGAGAATATCCTGGTCTTCTCCTTGTGCCGTGCGGTTCTGGATGTCACACCTCAGGCCATCAGGCTTGGGGGCAGGCACTTCCACCCACTGAGCTGTCCCAGCTAGCTTACATCCATTGGCTTCTTGGTCATATAGTAAGCCCTGTGTGTGAAGTCTTCAGAGGGCTTCTGTGGTTAACCTGGGCTTCTGCAGATCAAGGTTTTTGGTGTGTGTGCATGTGTGTTCATCTGTGTATGTGCATGGAGACCAGGGGTTAATTTCAAATGTCTTCCCTTATTGCTCTCCACCTTATTTTATGAGCTGGTCTCTCACTGAACCTGGAATAAACTGTTTTTAGCTAGACAAGCTGGTCAGCAAGTCTTAGGGCTGTGCCTGTTGCTGTCCCCAGTACTGGGGTTACTGGTGCGTGCTTGTATTGCAGTAGGTGCTAGAATCTGAACGCTAGCCCTCATACTTCTGCAGCAAGCATTTTGCTCACTTTGCCCATTGAACCATCTGCCCAGCCACTTGGCTTGTCTTAGTCACTGTTCTGTTGCTGTGAAGAGACACCGTGACCAAGGCAACTTATAAAGGAAAGCAATTAAGTAAGGGCTGGCTTAGAGTTTCAGAGGGCTAGTCCTTTATCATCATGGTGGGGAGCATGGGAGCAGGCAGACAAACATGGCGCCGGAGCAGTACCTGACAGCTTACTTCTGATCCACAACCATGAGGCAGAGACAGAGGGGGAACAAAGGGGTGGCGTGGCTTTTAAAACCTAAAAGTCCAACCCCACAGGAACACACTTCCTCCAACAGGGCCCAGCAATCCTTCCCAAACAGTTCCACCGACTGCAGCTCAAGCATTCCCATATATGAACCTGTGGGGGTCATTCTTATTTCATTCAGACCACTACATAGCTCATGGCTTGATAAAACTTTCAGATAGTGCCCGAACCACGGACAACGTTCATGAGTGAATGAGCTCAAGCCATCAGGCCCTAGGAAGCAAGTACAGCTGTTTGTGGTAAGGGTCATTCTGGGCCTTCTCTTCCCACGCCTGGCTCATGCCCGACCTTTGCCCAGTAGTTGAGTCTAGTGGGCCTGTCCCTGAGACCTTGGCCTCCTGCTGTCTGCAGATGCCTTTCACCCACCCCACGTCTCCTCTCACCCCTCTGCATCTGCTTTTGATGGGTCAGGGAATTATCGTTTGTCATTTGGCCTATCACTCTTTAAGGGATTTACGTGTTTTCGTCACGACACACAGACTTCACTAGTCTGGCCTTCGATCTGGGTTGCCAGGAGCACGTGTGTGAGGAGCAGGGAGGAGGGGGTTTTATGAGGTGCCGACATGTGGACAGGCCCTTACCTTGATGCCCCAAGTCAACGTTCACCCACGCGAGGGGCTGTTTGCCTTTTGACCCCGGAGTTCCATTTAGAGCCGCCTGCTTTAGGAGACCTGCGTGTGTTTGGAAGGCAGACAGGCTGTGACAATGGGAACCGTTCCTCAGCACAGCTGCTCAGAAGATGTTGAGGCTGGAGGCAAGAAGCAAGGCCAGCTGCTTCACAAACCCTGTTTGGATGTGTTACTTTCTATCGATATGATAAAACCCATGACCAAAGTATGTTGGAAGAAAGAATTTTTTTTGGCTTACAGTTCGGGAACAAAGTCCATAATGGCCGGGGAAGGTGTGGCCTCGGGCTGGTGGGGCAGGAGGCAGAGAGAGATCGCATCTCAAACCACATGCAGGGAGCAGAGAGGGTGAAATAGAATTGGGGCGGAGGTAAGAACTGTCAGAGTGGTCCGCTTCCCTCAGCTGGACCAGACCTCCTAAAGGTTTCTTCCTTCCTAAGCAGTGCCACCAACTGAGGACCAAGCGTACAAATACCTGAACTTTTAGGGGGCGTTTCTCATTCAAACTGCTGTACTGCCAAAGTCACTGGGGCCCGCATGTCCCCCAGCCGTGACCGGAGGGCCATACATCCCCCCTGCCCGCCTACCCTAAGAGTCAACCAAGGGAAGGCAGTTGGCATCACTTTGCGATGTGCTAAGACAGGATCCCCTTATGAGTGGATGGGATTTGCTGTGAAGTACATACAAGCCGAGATGTGGTACTGTAACAGCTTCACCAGCTCCTCCTCGCCATTGGTGGTAGCTGGACAGGAGAGCGGGTCTTTCTTGGATCAGGTGCTGTGAACATGCATGCTCATCTGGGATAGAAGCCAAGACTGGAGGTGCCTTTCTAAGGGTGTTAGCATCGGACATCACCAAGTTGGGAGTGCTTTTCTCTGCCTTGCTTCCAACTTCCAGTTCTGACTGTTGATTCCCTGAGAGTGGCCATCTTCCTGCAGTTTGGAAGAAACGGGCAACTTCCCCCTGCCAGGCACAACCCATGAGAAGGGAGCCTTGGTTTGGTGGACTTCAGAGGCAGGCGGCTCCACAGATCTCCCTGGCAAGTGCTAGGACCAAGACTGGCTCTGAGGGAGACTGAGGCAGAGGAAGGTCAGGGGAGAGGAGAGGAGGTAAGGAGCCCTGAACTACCCAGGCAGGCAGTGGTCTGCTGCTCAGCTCTTCAGACCCAGAGCATTGTGCAAATTTCTGCACCACTTTTAAAAAGATGCATGTGAGGGCGTGGGGGAGATGGCCCAGTGGGTAAAGAACTTGTCATGTAAGGGTGTGGGTTCCGGGCATCAATGTAAAGGTTGTGTGAGCATGATTGCTTCCCCCTAATCCCAGCACTTGGAATCCCCAGAGCTGGCTGGATTGCTATACTGGCCAAACTGGTGAGCTCTGGGGTCTAATAGTAGACCCTTTCTCAGTGAGGGCAATCTCTGGCCTCTACATGTGTGTACTCAAGGATGCACAGTCACCCATACACACATGTGAACGTACACACATATACATGCATACACCACAATACACAAATAAAAACTTCATTGGAGCCTACAAC
>CM053745.1:16289026-16339556 GCA_028658305.1 Pachyuromys duprasi | reverse complement strand
TGGCCTTGTTCGTATCTATTTAAAGCCAAGGCCATGTGGGCTGGTAACCCCCCTCTCTCTATAAGTTGATTTTTCAGTTTCATTCTGTGTAAACAGACTAGTCACATACGTAGGTTACATCACTTTTCACTGGCTACAGAACCCCTCTGGGGAGTGCTATTGTACAAAGCGTGTCTTCCATCTTGGGCAGGGATTTCTATAGGGGTTTTGGGGAGGGGGGGACGGGAAGGTTGTCAGTCAGAGCCTTGTGTGGGACACAGGTTTGCTCACCTTAAGTAACTTCCTGCCAGGACACCGAGGCTGCCTTCCCGAGTGAAGCTGGCTCTCCTGAGATAGGTCTTGGAAACTAATTCACTAAGTGTAGCTTCCAGCACTTTCCCTCAGGGATGTTCTGTGGAGCACCTAATACATTATGAAGAAGCAGCTCCACTGTCACCTGTTGGGCTATCCAGAGTTTGGCTAATCCCACCGAGTGCTTTCATGCTTAGGCGTTAGCCCAGCCTACAGAGCTGGGAAGTGTAGCATTGACCTTGACGGGAACCTTAGCCTGCTCTGAGGTGAACACTGCAGAGGGACTCCTATCTTCCTTCCTGTGCCCACAACCTGCTCGTGTTATCTTTCCACCTCGTGTGGTGTGTCTCAGGGTATCTGCCTCTCTCCCTGGTGTTCCCCTCCCCTCTGTCTCTCTGTGTGTGTCTGCTTTGGCCTGTACAGCTGTTTCTACTTGGCTGCATGATCTGAGTAGATCAATAGGGCTGTGGGATGTTGTCACTGGTGGGTGATTTGGTCCAAGCTCCAGAAGAAATTGCTCAATGGTTACTCAGCCAGCTTGCTTCAAGAGACAATGGCTTCCAGACCAACCCAGTGATTTCTGGCCCCTGCTCTTTTGGGGCTCAATTGACCAGTTGCTTTTAATTTTTGAGAGCCTGCCCTCTCCTGGCTGCTTGAAGAAATTGCCTTTATTTAGTGGTGGTGGTAGTGGTATCGTTTTTGGTGTTTTGAGACATGGTCTCATATAGCCCTGGCTGGCCTGGAACTCACTGTGCAGCTTCAGATGACTGCAAGTTTCTGACCCTCCTGTTCCACCTCTCTTGAGTCTTGGAAGCACAAGTGTGCACCACCAGGCCCTGTTGAAAAAGGCGTTCAGAATTTGCTTTGAGTATTTTCTGAGGAGACCCTGTAGGTGGTGACTGACTCTGTGGTCCTTCGTCATCCAGGCGCACTTGTGAGGTGGCTGGGGGTTCAGCTTTAGCGCCGAACACCCTTCCTCCCGCTCTCATGTAGCATGGGCACAGTGGTCCAGGGTCCGAAAAGGGGGAGCATGGTGGGCAGCTAATTCTGTGCATTTTGCTAGTCATTCCACACCCTTATGATAATAAGAAGTCAGTTAAGGCAAACAGTCACCTGACTTTGGATTGTGGCCTTCCCATCCAAAGTATAAAACATCATAGACTCACCTTGGCAGAGGGTGGGGTCAGCCCCTCAACAGACCACAGCGGGGGTGGAGTCAGGAGCCAGCTCGACACACCACTGTCCCCCCTCCCAAACCTCTGGTCATCCCTGAAGTGTGAGGCTAAGCCATGCTCCCGCAGCACAATTTCACTCCAGTATTCTGCCTCAGGGGACCGGAGAATTTTTTTTTGTTAACTTTTGAGTCTGGCCAGAAAGGGAAACAATTCAGTCAGTTCTGTTCCAGGACCTTCCATGCATGCGCACACCATGCTTCTCAGGGTTGCTTGGCCATCCTTCAAAATTTTGAAATTGGACAGACCCAGATCGCTGGAGAATTTTACCATCTTCAGGACAGGGCAGCAGAAGGGACTAACCCTTTAGCAGGCTGGCGAGGCTTTTGCACTGTGTTTGGGTTTCCTAGCATCCCCAGGAGGCAGCCTGGGCAGCGGCCCTTCCTCTTTTGTTTTTCTCTGAAGCTCAGAGCTTGGGAAGCGTGGAGTTTGGGCTGATGACTGGGCCTCTAACTTCAGGCTCCAACTTTCCATGTTAATGTTTGACCAACTCACCTTTCCTCTTGGAGGTTATTTTAGGAGAGGAGATTCTGGTCTGTATGGGTTGTGGCTTAGTTCAGGTAGAGACTGGGGCCTGACCCTCAGTCCTGGGTAATGAGGAACAACTATTCTCAAACAACCAGGAAGGAAGCAGTGGCAGGCTGTATTAGGATTTTTTTTTTTCTTTCTGGGATTAATAACATTGTTCATGATTGAGGATTGGCAGATACAATGACGGTTTCAACCTGCAGTGTGTTCAGCAAGGCAAGCCAAGTTGAAGACATCCATGTGTTTTTCCTGGGTAATACTTCAGTGCCAGGAGCAAAGAGTGGTCTTGACCTTGGGCAAAAAACATCTGCCCTTGGAGGGAGGGTGAGGTAAGAGCAGAAAGTCACAAGGGGAGTGGTCAGTGCTGTTGTGGCCAAGCAGAGCAGGACTAGAATACAGAATAGAGAGGCCTATGAGGTACAGACTATGGGAAGGATTCAGAACAGCAGTTACAGTCTTAGCAAATGTCAACAGGCTCTCTCTCCATGTGCTATAAACCTTCCTCTCCACAAACCTCTGGCCCTATGTCCAAGGTAGGAGACATTAGGGCAGATAGAGAAATGAGATGAATAGAAAATTACAGGGCAAAGAGCCAATGAAGACTATAACTGCAAGCCAGCTAGAGCTGGCACAATAGCAGCCTGTCTTTTTGGAGTGACCCAGGGCTACCACTGTTCTGTGCCATGCATCAGGACATCACTTTACCTCACTGTGCAGAGAGAGAAATGATACACAGCCAGGACTGGAATGTGCTATCCAGATATACTAGCTAGATTTTAATTTTAATTTTTCTCATGTTCTATTTTATTTTTACCCATTACTGGGATTTGAACCAGGGACCTTGCACATGCAAAACAAAAAAGTGTTCTTTCTCTAAGCTCTATTCTGATACCTCCTCTTACTTTGTACTTTGGGACAAGGTCTCACTTTATTGCCCAGTCTGGCCATGAACTTGTGTTTCTCCTGCCTCAGGCTCCCAGGTAGCTGGATTAAAGGCCTGTGACCTCAAGTCCTGGCGTGGGTCTTAATAAGAATTTAGACAGTGGTTGCTTTAATAAGCTCTTGTCACAGAAGAGAAATTGAAATGCAGAAACTGAACATGTTGTTTCTAGTCATCCAGCCTAGGGGAAGTAATAACTATGATTCCAGACAGCTGCCATCTGTTTGTCCTGAGTGTTCAGGGTGGGGCCTTCTCCCTCAGAACACCCTCCCTCAGGATGCCTTTTGTTCATGTGAGGAGCCCTGTGTGGCCACAGATACCTTTCTGAAGAAATGAGCAGTGCCTGCTGATATCACCCCGTGGACATCCTTCTCTACCCTTATTACCCACTCTTAGAACCAAGGGACAGCTATATTCAAACAGTCATGGCTGCTGAGGGACATTAAGCTCAAATCTGAGACAAGACTTCTCTTGATCTATAGGCCAATGGGTATGTTGGACATCATGAAAATCCCATGGTCATGTCATGTATAAAGACTGCTTCTCCTCAGGGAGGCCTCTGGGTTAAACTAATTTACCACATAGTAATCTTGATATTGAGGGTGACATGTGACTTGGGTTGTGAATATTCATTAGTCAGAGAAACAGCCCATTGGAGGATGGAGGAGGGGACAGGCAGACAGAGGTGGATTTATTTCAAGGCATCGCCTGCAGGAGTATGAACTCTTTAGGAAAGGCCAGTAGGCTGTCGACCTAGGTGAGAGATATCCAGAGGCTGTGAAGACAGAACACTTCCTAGTCAGTGCCCACATTTGAACAGCACATGCTCCGGAGGCTGCGAATTAAGTTTGCATCATAATTCAACCAGGTGGGCTAAGATCCTGGGTTTGATTTTCAGCCACCTGTGCTCTGCGTCTAACACATGCACCAGCTTTCTTAGGACAGACAGAAGACTGGTGCCTGACTTGGAAATTTGAATCCCTACATTCATTATTTTCTTTCTGACCTTTTGTCCAGTACCATTAGAGGCAACCAAGCAGTGTCATTCTGCCTGTTAATTTGATTTAAAAAAAAATGACCTATAGTATCAAAAGCAACAGCCTTGCTTCACAGAGGTATTTGACTCAGGGCCCCCAGTGGTGTTTTGTGGGTTTCATCACGCCATTGTGGTGTAGACTACATGGTTTTTCTTTGCTATAGGAAGAATCATTAGTATCCCTAAACTACCTCAGACTAGAGATGAATTTTAGGAACTTCAGAAAACTTACTTTGAATATTTCCTTTCCTGTCCCATGGCATAGTATGTGCCTATGATCCAAGCGCAGGGAGAGGGATTCATATCGTGAGAAGTCTGTAATGGTCCTTAAGGCTAAGACATGAAAGGAGGATTACGAGTTTAAGGCCAGCCTGGGCTATATGTTAGTACAATCCTGACTCAAAACAAAACAACAACACACACAAAAAAACCAAAAACGGGTAGGGAGGTAGAGTTGGCAGACAAGCACAGCACCTGAATTTGTCTCCCAGAATCCATGTAAAGAAAGCCTGAGTGTGGGGTTGCATGCCTGTATCGAGTGTTGGGGAGGCAGAGCCCTGGGCTCGCTGGCCAGACAGTCTGGCTTACTTAGAAAGCCCCAGGCTGATGAGATACACTGTCTTCTATATGCTGACGCACACACAGTCTTGCTTTAGAACCGAACTGTCCTTGCTATCAACACCTCACTGCATAGATCACAGGTAGTTGGGGCTGTGGCCCGAGCACTCCAAGGGGAAGGCAGAGTGATGTGGGCCTGTCTGCCTTTCCACTGGGTCTCATTTCCCTGGGCCTCCGTGGCCGTGCTTTGAGCTCCCTATATGTGATTTTTCCATTGTTCTTGATTTGGATTTGTCCTGCTTCTCGTTCATGGGAAATGACAAAAGTGTCGGTGCCTGGAGCTGTCAAACATTTCCAAACCCCAGCTTGCAGTTACTCTTCATGAATGTGCTCGGCCTGGGGCTCGGCCTGGGGCTGGTTGTGAATAAACATCACCCGCCCGTCCCCTGCATTCCAGGCCTGACTAGGGCAGAGTCTGGCTTGGGGTCACATCCTGCAGTTCAGATTTTCCCGGGAGGAGAAAAGCATAAAACTACAACAGCTGCCAAGAAAGCATCAGCAGTGTATTTAGAGAAGCATAAAAAAGGCCAATTAAGCCGCTCGTGGTTTATTATTATTAGTGGTAATGATTGCTGGCACACAGCAGCTCACTGGTGTCTATGGTCTGACTGACCTCTGGAAGCCAGTCCATGGCTCCCTCCAGCACAGGCTTTATAGGGAGAGGAGCCCATGGCTCTGAACTTCTGAAGGTGAGGCTGTGTGCGTGTGTGTGCGTGCGTGCGTGCATTTGTAGAGAGACCAGAGCATGAGCCACAGCCTGCTGAAGGTGGAGACCTTGGACATGGTGGGTCTATCCTAGTTTGTGGAGCTGAAAAATAGAAATAAAAGCTGGTAAGGGCCTGTGAGGTTTAATTGCAGCAAAGCAGGAGCTGAAGGCATTGCTCAGCAGCTGAGAGTTCTTGCTTTTACAGAACACCAGACCGAGTTCAGTTCCTAGCACCCACCTTGAACTCCTCACAACACTTACAGCTCCACCTCACGGGGATCTAACACTCTCTTCCAGTCTTTGCTGGCACCCATACTCACATCTGCTTATTCGTACACAGACACACACATGCACACAGATCAAAATTTTAAAAATTCTGTGAATAGAGTTAAAAAAAAAAAGGAGGAAGCCTCAGTTTGGGGCACCATCCCTCTCCCTAGGTCTCTGCATGGCTCGGTTGTGGGCTGGCCAGGAGTCCTTTCTCTGTGATAGTCTAAGGAAGAAGGTATGAGTCTCCAGTGATCTTGGAAGCGTGCACCTGTCTTGGGGTTTCCAGAGCTTGAAGGTCGAGTTCGATGTCCTATAAGGTGTATGCTACAGTAGCAGAGGGCAGAGGACCCAGCCCTTATCAAGCAGTGCCACGCCTACTCCAGTGACAGATGAAGCCCATCTGTTCCTAGTCTCCAGCCTTCCCAGTCAGAGTTCCAGTGCTAGGATGAGGTGAGACTCAGGAATAGCGTGGAGGATGGCAAATTCCAGGGCATTCTGGGAATGTACATTTCCCAGACAGCTAAGCTGTTAATTTCTCCTCTGAGCACCATTGCTGTTCTGAATTTATTTTTAATGGTAACAAAACCTGTATACCCTGAGGGCTGTGGGTTCTTTGTGCTCACGTGGACAGTAGACAGCAGGGCTCTTAGACATGGCTGGATCAGGGGGTGGATTTCACCAGATCTGTTGGAAGTTCCCACAAGAGCCCCTGCTTTGCCCCTGAATGTAAAAACAAGGGTCCTGAGGAACAGCTAACAGCTGGGTTTGGCTTTATGAGGTGTTTTTTTGTTTTTTTTGTTTTTTTTACATTTGGGGGTATGTGCCCAGCGTGCTTGTACAGGCTTCTCCTGGAAGAGCTTCCAGTAGGTCAGGAATGCTGGGTTTCTCTCCTGGCGCGAGCTTTCAGGGCTTTCCTTCTGGACAGGCTTGCCTTCAGTTGTAGAAGCCTCCCTCATGCCTGGAGACTGTTACTGAGCATGGATAGGAGGCAGCTGTGGTTGTGGCCTCCCAGCACCCTCTAGTTGAAACAGCCACTTCTTTGTGACATTCCTGAGGCAGGAGGGGTCAGCTCCCTGGAGCCAGCTTTGAGTGTCTGGGCAAAGAGGGTGTTGTGGAATATTATCCAGTGATAAGCCTTTGCAAGGACTGTGGAGAGGAAGGGAGACACATTCCTGACTGAGAAGGGCTTGGCCTTGAGGGCCGAGTGTTTGGAGAACAGAGGAGCTTGTCGGGGTGCCGGAAGGAGAGGCAGATGAGAGAAAGTTCCAGCTCTTGGGCCTTTAATTAGTTAAATGTTAGGAGCACTGAGTCATCTCGACAGACGTTTGTTCAGTGTCTACTGTGTGCAGGCAGAAAAGCGATCATCATGTCACCATCAAGGGTCAAAAAGTTCAAAAGTGGGTGATCATTTGGGTGTGGGATGCAATGGGCAGGAAAGTGGTGGTGCCTGGGAAGGCCAGAAAGCCAGGCATGGTGGCACAGTATTGTAATCTCAGCTCTCTGGCAGAAGGATAAGAAGTTCAAGGTCTTCCTCTGCTACGTACATTGTACGTTCAAGGCTGGCCGCAGCTAGGTAAAAAAGAGCTTGGCTTTGAATCATGTTTGGGGAAGAGGTAGGTTTGTTGTTGTTTTGTTTGGTTTGGTTTTTTTTTAGTTATGGAAACCGTGATATAAGAGGTTCTTAGAGGGATTGTGTGGAGGGGAATGAGATATGGAGATGTTCTGTGAAGAAGCTCAGCCATGTCACAGCATGGCTGTGGACAAGCTAAGGAAGTAAGCACAAACCTAAAATCCGGTGGAATGAGCTAGGAGAAGGGCTGAGGGCTGGTCAAGGAAAGAAGGCATTTAAGGTACGTAAGAACAAACATCCACTAGTATAAGTGGCCCCAGCTGTCTGGCCTACTCTGAATGGACAGAAAAGGCCTCATTTGGACATCAGGGGAGCTATGCTCTCTCTTAGACATCGTACGGAGTTAACCTGGGCTTGTAAATACTCTGAAACCCCAGTGGCCTAACTGCAGATTCTCATGGAGTCGGCTATGGCTCTGATGGCTGCCATTGATGGCTCCCCTCACATGGTGACTTAGGCATCCGGGCATCTCTGGAAGATCCCAACACTGCTCTCTGATACCTCAGCCCTGGGATTTCATCTCTATAGCTGGAATTAGACATGGTGAAAGCGGGGAGGGGGAGACTCCTGTTAGTGAGTAGGGAGGCTAACTTCTGCTCAGTAAGGCTAAATCCACTCATCATCCAAAATGGAAGCTTCTAGATAGTCCTGAGGCCTGGGTGTTGGAAGCTGAGTTGAAGATCATGGCATGTAACATGTGCAGTGTTTAGGATTGTCTCAGGAGAGAGGATATCTTAGTACATGCAAGTTGGGTGGACTTGGCTGCCTAGGGTACTGGACTTTCTGGTCTTCGGTGTCACCATGCAATGAGGCTGTGTCTCCTAGAGGGAGTGCTGAGCGCATTCTACACTGCGGAGCACGCAGTAACATCCGCTAAGGCTGCTCCCTTGATCTTGCTCTCGACTGAGCCGCCTGCATTTTGTTCGTCAGGAACTGTGGTGTATGGTGAGCCCATCACTGCCAGCTTGGGGACGGATGGCTCTCATTACTGGAGCAAGAACTGGGCCAAGGCTGCCGCCTTCGTCACCTCCCCGCCCCTGAGCCCCGACCCGACCACTCCAGACTTTCTCAACTCCCTGCTGTCCTGGTGAGTGCTGTCAACTTGCTTACATCTTGACTGTAGATCTCACCAGGCCGAAACGAGCCAGTAGCTGACAACACAGTGGCTGGGAACAGGATTAAAAATAGAGCCCCGTTGATCAAAGATGTGGTGGATAAGTGAGAAAAGGAAGTATTATTCTATTACCATCTTGGATGGGGATTCCTGATACAAACCTGGGTCATTCTGACAGCCAACGGAAGGGTCTGAATGAGGTATCAGAGGGGTGCCAGCCTGGTTGGTGGGACATCACCTATGAAGTATCTCACAAGGGATCCTCATGTCATGTGTTTCCTTCCAGCGGAGACCTCCAGGTCACTGGCAGTGCCCACTGTACCTTCAACACTGCCCAGAAGGCCGTGGGGAAGGACAACTTCACCTTGATTCCTGAGGGCACCAACGGCACAGAGGAGCGGATGTCCGTCATTTGGGATAAAGCTGTGGTAAGGGCTGATGGCCTCCCTCATGGCTGGTCCAGGCGGGCCCCTGTCTCGGAGGGGGGTGTCACTAACGTTGGCCAGTTGAGAACATTCTTGAAACTAGAACCTGTGAGACGGTATTTCTCCTGTATGGAAATCCAAGGCAGCTCCTAATAGTTGACTTCCTCCTAAATGTTACACTGACATGCATCGATGAGGAAATAGCTTTCTCAGTCCGCTGGTGGCCTTCCCAGTCAGTGGTCTTCAGCTCCATCCATTTTCTTGAGACTGTGTTTTAGGGCTTCCAGGCTTCTGTATTTATACCCACCGCAGGCTTCTGCTCAACCTGTTTTGGACAGATACCGACACTGATGGTGGAGGGGGGGATTTTTTTTTCCCTTTAATGTTCTAAAGTATAGTAACAGATTCTTTGGTTTTTAATGAATTCCTTAGATTATGAGAGTAAACACCGTCTTGCATCAGAGGTCATCTACATTGAACATTTTGGGGAATGCCTTCAGTTTTTACCATATGGGCAAAGTCTGTGTCAGTGTGCGGGTGACTTTAGCAACATTGCTTCATGTTTAAAAAAATTCTTCACATATCATAAAACTCATCATTCTTAAATCTGCACGAGAAACAAGAAACTTATTTTTTATCTTCTTGTCTTTTGTGTTTTGTTTTTGTTTTTGTTTTCTGTGAGGCAGGGCTCACTATATGGCCTCCATTGGCCTGGAACTAGCAATGTAGACCAGGCTGGCCTCTAACTCACAGAAATCCACCTTCCTCTGCCTTCTGGGTGCTGGGGTGAAAGGTGTGGTCACCACACCCAGTGAAAAGCCTGACTTTTTTTTTTTTTTTCTTTTTCTTTTCCCTCTGAGACAGAGTTTCTCTGTGTAACAGTCCCGGCTGTCCTGGAACTCACAGAAATCCACCTACCTCTGCCTCCCAAGTGCTGTGGTTAAAGGCTTTGCCGCCACACCAGGCAAAAGGCTGATTTTAATGGTAGACGGTTCTCTTTTCTCCTAAGTCATTTGTCTATAATTCTTTGACTAAAACTTTTTTGTTGTTTCTGTTTTTTTAAATGGAAATGAGTATCCCTATAGACATATCCTTCGGTACATCTTTATGTTTGCGCAAGAAGTTTCTAGAAGTAACTTTGCCAGGTCAAACGGAGTCTGTTAAAGACTGTGAATACACAGTATTAACACTCTTCTGCAAAGATTACAACACCTGACATGGTGTTTGGCACTCCTCAGTGGGTTTGAAGAGCAGAAGCCCCAAAATGGGACTAATTTGATGAATTTTGTCTTTGTTATTTGACACTCAGTTTCTTTGATTGTTGATTGGAATGAATTTTTTAATATGTTTTTTGGCCATTAAAATTTTCTTTTCTTCTTCTGAGTGCACACTCATTTCCTTGTTCTCCTGTGTTTAGAGCAGGTTTGGAAGGGAGGGACTTCAGGAAATGATTGATCCTTACTGTATACCTCAGGAAGATAGATGCTGAGCTGAGGTTCACGGAGTAGAAGCCCAGACCTGTGTCTATCCTTTGTTGAAAGGGAAATCCCAGGGCGTATCGCATGTCAGCATGTGCTCCTTTATTGCAGAACATGCTCCACCTTCAGCTTTCTGACACGGCCCCCTCGTGTGTGTGTGTGCTCTGCCCCTCAGGTCACTGGTAAGATGGACGAGAACCAGTTTGTGGCTGTGACCAGCACCAACGCAGCCAAAGTCTTCAACCTTTACCCCCGGAAAGGTCGCATTGCGGTGGGATCTGACGCAGACTTGGTCATCTGGGACCCTGACAGCGTGAAGACCATCTCTGCCAAGACGCACAACAGTGTAAGGCTTGCCCATCGTGGGTAGACACATGTGCGGCATGCACCAAGGGACAGGGCCAATCCAGGGATTTGGGAAGGACCTCAGCTGGGTAGGACTGAAGTTTTCCCAGCAAGTATTGTTACCCAGAGTGTCCCAAGAGCCACACCGGCCCTTTCACTTTCTTTATGGAGGTCCACAAGACCACGTTTCTGTCCTTAGACCATCAGAGTCCATGGAGCAGCAGTTTTCAACCTGTGGGTTGTGACTCCTGTGGAGGGTTGAACAACCCTTTCACGGGGGTCACTTTATCAGTTACCCTACACAACAGACATTTACATCATGATTCACAACAGTAGCAAAGTTATAGTTAAGATGTAGCAATGAACAAAATGTTATGGTTGGGGAGTCACCACAGGGCCTCAGCATGAGGAAGGTTGAGAACCGCTGCCCCAGAGCGACGTTAGAGGCTCGGAAGCGTCTAGAAGTCAGGCACCATTCCGTTGTCATGGTTTGAGCAGGATCTCACATGCAGGGTTTACTGAAAGGGACTAGTTAGAGCAGCCAAGTGTCCGTTCCTGAGGCGGCCGCTGGGCATTTTCACTTCTGTGTCACTCTTCTCTCAGGCCAGAGGTCTGATTGACAACCATGCTTCTTTTCCTAAAGGAGTTTTGGCTTCTCCTCTCACAGAAGGAATAATTCAGGCAGTGAGTCACAGTATAGGAACTGCAGAGTCTGGGGAAGCTCTTGGTCACAGAGCTTGGGGCTGTGTTATCTGTTGGTATCCTGGCGTTTCAGCTGAGAACCAGGGGTTCAGTGTGGTTTGGGTGTTCTTCGAGTCTGTGGGTTCAGTAAGCATAAAGCAGAGCTCCTCAGACAGCACTAAATATGCATAACACCGGAGAGTGGAAAAGGGAAGACCTCGTTTCGCAGAGTGCTGCATTTCCTGTGTTTGGAAGCAGGGTCTCACGATATGTCCTCGGCTGACCTTAAACTCGGTATCCTCCTGTCTCAGTCTCCCTGTTTCTGGGGTTACAGGTATATGCCACCAAGCAAAGTGAAGTGTTCCATGCCAGCACCATATTCGAATCTTCTTTTTTCCTAATCTTGGTATTTTACTTAGCTCTAGCCATATGAGCAAGAGTCAGCTCTGACAACACTGAGCTACAAAGTAGTGTGGCAGTTACTTATTTAAGTTTTTAAGTCTTTAAAAATAGCCAAGCAGTATAGAACCATTAAACGGGGATTATTTGCTTATTTAATTGTGTATGTGTGTATATGCGTGCCTCTGAAAACGTGTTTGCTTTGTGCATGCAATGCCTGCAGAGGCCAGAAGGGGGACAAGATCTCTGGAACTGCAGTTACATGTGCTAGTAAGCTGCCCAGTGTGGGTGCTGGGAATTGAACTTGGGTCTTCTTAAGAAAACAGCAAGTGCTTGTATCTTCTGATCCAACTGTTCAGTCCTGTCTTCTGATGGGATTCTGTTCAACTCATTCCACAAGAAGGAGGCTGAAGATAATATAGATTCAGTAGATCTTACCCAAAATGCTTGGAACCAGAGGCATTTGAGTTCAGAATTTTTCAGGCTTTTATGTATTTACATAAATAGTGGCAGTTGGGCATCCCTAAACTGCAAAATTCAAATCTATAAATCTCTAAAACCCAGCTTGCTTGACTCTTGATGGGTGTTATTTTTTTTCCTCCTTCCAAGAACTGTCTGTGGGTGTGGTTTTTAAGAGTTTCGTTCGTGAATACTATATTTCTATCACTCTCACCCCTCCCTCTCTCCATTCCAACTTCTCCGGTCCCTGTCTTGCCACACACCCCTCTCAAATTCATGTCCTCCTCCTCTTTAATTACACACAAACACACACACATACACACACACACAGATACTCACGTTCACACACATACACACAAACACATGCACATACAAACACTCAGACACATACACACACTGGCTATACAGAGTCTAGTTAGTGGTACCCCTATGTTCATGCATTTAGCACTAACTGCTTAGGTTTGAGCAACCTATCAGGAGGCTTATCCCTGAAGAAAAGTGACTCTCTCTCCCTTTGCTGTCACTGAAGGCCTAAAGGGCTTTGCCTAGTTGTGGAGCTTTGTGAACCTTTCCTCCAGCCAAATTGACTTATTGAGTAGACTAGTGTGATCTTGGCCAGACAACCGTGTTGCTGTGAGCTCATGGGTACAGCCTTTCTGTTGGAAAGTTCTGTCTGTCTCACAGCTGTCCTGCTCCTCTGGCTCTTACATTTGTTTCTTCTGTGCATTCCCTGAGCCTTGGGTGTTGGGGTTGTGTTATGGGGCTGGGCTGGCCATGGAAGTAAGTTTTTTTGTTTGTTTATTTTTCCAAGACAGGGTTCCTCTGTGTAGCTTTGGCAGTCTTGAACTCATTCTGTAGACCAGGCTGACCTCAGTCTCACAGAGTGCCTCTGCCTCGTGAGTGCTGGGGTTTGAGGCGTGAGCCGCCTGGCCGGAAGTGAGTTCTTAATGGTGGAGTGGATCTCTGCCTGAAGGGCCAGGTGGACAGCAGGCACAATTCCTACTGCTCAGCTCAGTGGGCCCGAGACTACATGGCGGCTGTCCCCCGGGTGCCACAACTGTCTGGGGCAGATCTCGGCATTTCCGGGACGGGTGTGGGCCCACTGCCCGTCTAGAGCCTCTCTTTTGAACAGAAGGTTTGGGGTTGGCCATGCTGGACTCAGTGCCAGCTTCCTTGTCACCAGTGGGTGCCGAGATGGTGGGTGCTTCATGGAGAGACCGGGACTGCCTGCATATTTATGGCTGATCTTGCCCTGCTGGTTCAGCCTTGCCTTGTATCATCCATCTTGGGATCCTCAGTGACGTCATCAGGGTTAACCGATCCCTGCATTTGGGTATCTTTCACATTCCCACCCGTTTCCTCCGACCTTTCCGCTAAAGGAGCTGGTGTGATTATCCTGAGGGGGAAGATAAATAAGCGAGAGGTGCAGAGAGCTTAAGTGACCGGTCTAGTGTTACATAGTGATCTTGCGGTCGAGCCGGAGTTAGAAGCCTTCATTTTTCAGCATTCTTCCCAACCAGACTGCGTATGGATGTGCGGCGTCACCGCAGGGTGGGGTGGAGAAAGGGCCATCTCTCTTTTGTGGATTCCCCTCCCCAGGGGGAATAAAATGGGTTGCCAAGACATCAGAAGGGCAGCCGACGGCTCATCAAAGACACAGGTGACTGGGCTGGGACCCGGCATTGCGACCTCTCTGCCTGGACAGACAGAGAACAGGAAGGAATGAAGGTTTGGGAATTCTTTGCTACTCATGTGGCGTTTTTTTAATCTAAACCTGTCTTGGGCAGTATCCTATGTGGCCCCGCCAAACACCCCATTGCCTCCTCCTGCTTCAGGGGCAGGCATTGCTCATCTGGTGAAGTCCAAATAAGAGACTCTAGGTCTGGCTTCAGTGTGGAAAATCTAACATATCCATAACCCTATTGCTAAGCCTCCATTAAGATTTTTTGGGATTCTGGCCTGCTCTGTACATTTCGGGTATTCGTGTGGATGAAGCTAAAAATGTCCATCTTAGTGGTGGCGTAACCTCCATTCTGTCTCAAAGAGTGATGGGAGGTCTGGGATCCCTTTTTTGAACATACCAACTTAAAAAAAAAAATCACCCAGAGTAGAGGTTCTCAACGTGTGGGTCGAGGACCCTTTGGAAGTTACATGACCCTTTCCTAGGGGTTGCACATTAGATATCCTGCATATAAGGTGTTTACATTAAAATTCATAACAGTAGCAAAGTCACAGTTATGAAGTAGCAACAAAAATTATTTAATGGTTGGGGTCACCACAACGTGAGGAACTATATTAAAGTGTCACAGTGTTAGGAAGGTTGAGAACGGCTGGCTTACAGTCATGGGGCTGCTGTCCTCCATATTTAGAAGGGGGTGATGGCTCCAGAAGCCTTACCATCAGCTCCTTGCTAGGCCCCTAGCCCCAATGCCCGGGCTGTTCAAGGCTTTGAGTACCAGGGGCCTTTGCTCTTGTAGGCAAAGCGCAGGAATCAGCCAGCAGTGGGTAGGGCCTGGGTGCTCCTGTGTCGCTCATCCTTTCGTAGGCATGTCAAGGAAGTATCTACTGTCACTCCATTGATGAGCAGCACGCCTGGGATGAAAGGGCCCCATGGCCAAGGCTGGGTCTGGAGATGGCTCTTTAATTAGGAAGCGATAGGGAAGAGGCAGGCCTCACCCTGATCTTAGAGGATGCTCACGCCCTCCCCAAAGTCCTTTCAGAGGAGACAGGATTCTCTCACCGTGGTCCGAGCACAAAGATTCTTTCTGTATCGCTGTGAAAATAGCCTTGGGCGGGTGAAGTGACACAGACGTCCTGTCGTTCAGTGCCCGTCTTTTGCCATCTCCGAGACAAAACTGGTTGTGGGACACAAGATGGAGGAGACCATCTGAGATGAGGTCTCTGACCAGGGACGGGGTGAAGAGATGCAGGCCTTCGTGTGGGCTCAAGGAGATGTGGATCTGTCCCAGTGTGAAAAATCTTGCCGCGCCTCTGCTTCGACTTCAAGGATGGGGGTGGGGAAGAAGCTCCATGACACTCTGAATTGGAAGCTGGTGCTCATGCAGGCTCGAGGTCGTAATCCCCAGTGCCCATGTGGGTCGGACAGCCTGAGCTGAGGCTGCTGTTTGTGACACTTCAGTGGTGCCGTACCCCAGGTGCCCCAGCTACTGAGCCTTCCACTCGGGAGGGTCTGGCTTCCTCTAGGCCAGGCTTTGCACAGCAAGCATCCTGATCAGTGGCAGATGTGGTGTGCCCCAGAGTCTCGGAGTCCCCGTGTAGAGGCCCCTTGCCGGCATCCATGCCCCTCCACTTTCGTGTGGGGCAGCCCCCATGTTTCTCTGTGGAGCCTCTGAATCGGCTGGCAGCAGTCACAGGCCCTGCTCAAGCTGCCAGGCCCCTGTGCCCTTTCTCTGTCCTCTGCAGCCTCTGCCCGGAGCAGAGATGACCTTTGACCCAGGTGTTGGTGCGGTCCCTGTCCTCTCACTGAACCTCCAGAGCAGTGGTTCTCAACCTTCCTAACTCTGCGACCTTTTAATATAGTTCCTAATGTGGTGGTGACCCCCCCCCCATAAAATCATTTCATTATTGTTTCATAACTGTAATTTTGCTGCCATTATGAGTTGTAATGTAAATATCTGATATGCAGGATATCTATCTACCCTTTTGAAAGAGTTGTTCTATCTCCAGGGGGTCTCGACCCACAGGTTAAGAACTATTGCTCTAGTGGGTTTTGTTTGTTTTTTCCCTTGGCTTGAGTTTTTCCAGAAGCACATGCTCTGCGCCACATATTAACCTCCAGCTTTGGCCATTTGTTGCCATAGCTGGTCATGGGGAAAGAGCCTTAGGCCTTCAGCCTGAGCTGAGCCAGAATTATGGACACTGCTCTGACTTCCGGCGTTTTCTGTGTCAGAGGACAAAGCCTCTTGTTTTCTGTTGCTTTTACTGTCAGACAGATGCACAGTAAGGCATCCCACCTGTTTCCCGGGAGGGTGTGCCAAATTGCCTGTTTGCACTCTCTACATGAGCCCCCAAACTCGGCTGGGTCATTTAGGAAAGTAAACCTCAGCCCTGTCACACACTTGCCGCCCTTTACAAGCCGGCAGTCCACACAGCTGGGGACTTGGGTTTAACCGTAGGCGGGAAATCCAGGCAAGTCCGTGGAAAAACTGCCTCATGGTGCAATTCAGTTTGGACCTCGTTCAGAGGAGAGCCTTGGGGAATTCAGTCTGCACGGGGGAGAGTTGGTAGACCAGTCTCTGCTAACGGGAAGAACCTTTTCTTGGTCCCTCTCTGTTTTTCTTTTCCCTTCCTTTTATAATACTTGGGATTGAACCTGGGGCAATCCTTCTAAGAGGTCTGCCACTAAATTCGTTCTGCCACTGACCTGTACATATCTCCAGTCTTCTTTGAGATACATCTTCACTAAATCCTGTGGAATGGCCTTGAATACATGATCTTGCAGCCCTAGAATCCCGAGTAGCTGGGTTTATGGGTCTTGCCCACAAGACCCAGCTGGAATAATTTTCTTTATATTTGTCAAGTGTTCATGGATGCACACGTACACCTGTATGGATGTACACGTCTGCCTGTATTATTAATCTCTTGAGTTAGTTTCACTCAGATATGGAGACGTAGGTGAGAGAAGTCCATATTTGTAAACGGAGGAAGTGAGTGTCTCTGGGGTGGCCATTGGATGCAGGCTCCATTTTGGGGGTTTACCAGTAAGCTCTATTCAGTTCAGTCCAGGGGCAGGGCTTGCTCTGATGATGACTGTTCCTTCCCTCAGGCTCTGGAGTACAACATCTTTGAAGGCATGGAGTGTCGTGGTTCCCCACTGGTAGTCATCAGCCAGGGCAAGATTGTTCTGGAGGATGGCACACTTCATGTCACTGAAGGCTCAGGCCGCTACATCCCCCGGAAGCCCTTCCCTGACTTTGTGTACAAACGCATCAAGGCAAGGAGCAGGGTGAGTGGTTTTGTTAACTTTTAAACGTCATGGATTGAGTTCACTGCCACAGACAGCCATTAAGCCCCAGGAGTCAGAATACTGAAATGGGGGGGCGTAAGGATAAAGAAAACTTTTTTCCTCCCGAAACCTTAACCTGCTTGCTGGGGGAGTCAAGGATGATGATGAGTGTGGGCTAAGGATCCAGAGGAGGGGGGCCCTGCTGCAGAATCGCTGGGGAAGAAGTAATGGGAGAATGCATTTGGGTTTCGGAGGCTAAGTAAGAGTTTTTGCAAGCCAAGGAGTGGCCATAAAGATACTAGACGACGGAATGTGATATGTGGAAGTCGTACGGCGTGATCAGGGCACAGGAAACACCCCATGGCTGGTGGTCAAGAGGCCTGAGATGGAGAAGGGGTAGAGCGCTAAGGAAGTTAAAAGAAGAGTGAGATTGGAAGGATAGTTTGATCTTGAAAATGACACCAGACCCTCTTCACTGGGCTTCTTAGAGGGGTCAAAGGTGATGTGTGGCACGGTGAGGAAAACGAAACCAGGAGAGTAACCACTTGTAGGGAGCCATGTTGGGAAAGCTTTGGGGGCTGGTCACACATCTGTCATCTGTATCTGTCATAATGGGGGGGGGGACCTTATCCCCATGCATTACGGGCCTGTCTTGGCTGCTGTTCCATCACATTGGGAAGGAGCAGGGAAGATGTCCTCCGTGAATGTGACATAGGTTGTGTGGTAATTGTGTGTTTCAGCTGGCTGAGCTGAGAGGGGTCCCCCGTGGCCTCTATGATGGACCCGTTTGCGAGGTGTCTGTGACGCCCAAGACAGTCACCCCAGCCTCATCGGCTAAGACGTCCCCTGCCAAGCAGCAGGCGCCGCCTGTCCGGAACCTGCACCAGTCTGGATTCAGCTTGTCTGGTACGGTTGGGGCAGGGCGGTTCTGGGTGGGTCTAGCAAGCTCCATGGAGCTAGCCGGAGTCTTTCGGCTTCAGTTCCTGGTCCTGTTGTTCCCTGTGGGTCTGCTGTGACATCCACCTGCAGCCCCCTCCTGGTGAGAGAAACTTTCTGTCTTGGGAACTTCCTTCCCCTCTTTCCCCATGACAGGGCCCTCGCATTCTCCCAGCTTCCTAAGCTTAGACAGACATCCGAAGTCCTGCGAACAGAATGGTTCATTACACAAACTTCTTATCATTTCTGCTGGATTTTTAGAAAGTCCCATGTGTGCCTGTGGGGGATGAGGAGTTGCCCGCTTTCAGAACACTCCAGGGCGTTTTGGTTTGGGAGACAGGCTCTGAAACCCTAGTTTTGTCCTAAGTGTGAGATCAGTCACGATGTATCTCACCATGTTATTCACATAGATGACACAGATGGCCAGTGCTCTCTGTGAAAGAAATGCTTGGGACTGGAAGCTAGTTTGCATTTTTAAAGATTGGAAAAATATCTTGTAGATAGTGAACCATGTTGTGACTAAGACCCAAGTCCAAATACAAAATGTGGGCAGGACAGATGATGGCTCAGCAGTTAAGAGTGAACTCTGATCATATAGGGTCCCCAAGTTTGTTCGCAGTACCCATGTCAGGTAGCGTATACTTATAGCTCCAGATCCAGGGGATCCAATGCCCTCTTGTGGCCGCCTCAGGCACTGCACTTCTGCGCATACCCCCTCCCCTCAAACATACACACGATTAAAAATAAAACCTTAAAATCCAAACACACAATGAATCTTTGTTTTATATACATGTGACAGAGAGCCTTGAGGGGGATTTCATACAGCATTTTTATTACGCAAAGTTTGACTACAGTTAGTCACATCAGGCCAGGTGTGGAATTTCCCACACATCATTTCACGTCAACGTTGAAGTAGTTTTAGAGGTTAGAACATTATGGGTTTGGGAACTTCGTATCCCGGGATTCCTTACCAGGACCATCCATCCTCCTCCTGAGTGAGAGGCGTGGGTCCTCAGAAGAGCAATTATTCACTGGAACCTTGCATCGATTTTACACATTCTCAGGGAAAGATGGCTTGCACCAACCATGACCTGTAGGCTGCAGGGAGGTCCACCTACTACCTGTAGTTTGAACCTCCTGTAGTGAGGTTTGGAGAAAAGGGCCGGGGATATCTGTGCTTGGCCCAACTTCTCCCGGGGAGTGTGCCTGCGCCTGCCGCAGGAGTCTGATTTTATTTCTGAAGACTGACCATTGTTTGGTCTCTTCCCTCTTCTCCAGGTGCTCAGATCGATGACAACATTCCCCGCCGCACCACCCAGCGCATTGTGGCGCCCCCTGGTGGCCGTGCCAACATCACCAGCCTGGGCTAAAGCCCTTAGGCCCTGCAGGCCACGTGGGCATGGGGGATGGGACACCTGAGGACATTCTGAGACTTCCTTCCATATTCTCCTATTTCTTTCTCTCTCTCTCTCTCTCTTTTTTTTCTTTTTAAAGAGCCTGTGATAGTTGCTGTGGGCAGCCAGTTCCTGGGGCTTGCTCTTGGGCCCCCGCACTCGGCCTCCCCTGGAGTTTCTGAATTTGCTCACCCAAGTCCCTACACAGTCATGACCACCATACCCAAGCCTAGCCACCCACCCCACACGGAGCTGCACCCAACACGCAGACATGCACCACCAAGCAGATCCCAGCGAGGGTGCACCTACCACACCCTCGGCTGCGCAGTCAGCACCTTCCTGTCATGGGGAAGATAGTGAATTGCCCTGAGCTGCCTTCTTTTCTTTTTAATAATTTTTAAAAAGGGGTTTTCTTTGTGGGACTGGGGAAGGGTGGGTGGGTGAGTGGGAAAGTTTTTTTTTTAAATACTAAATTAAAAGCCTGATTCAATATTAATCCATGGGTCTTGAACTGGACATCCTAATGATGCAATTATGTAACCGTTAAGCGGATTCTGAGTCTGGCAAGCTGCTACTGCCCCTTTGAAAAAGTTCCATGCGTCTGCATCTTCATTCTTTACTCTTCCAGGTCAGCTGTTGAGAAGAGGCAGGTTTTCTTCATTGGCCTAGATTTTGTGGCAGATTAGACTGTTTGAGGGTTCTCCGCCATTTTTCTGCGTCTCCTGTCTGTCCTGGCTTTTTCTTCTGCATTCATGGAGGGATTCAGATGTTGGTCTCTTGCTCTGTGTTTCTTCGAGACCGTGTTCTTTTTCTCCTTGCCCCCTTGTCTGCTCCTAAAGCCAGGCATCCCAGTTTGGCCTCAGGCATAGCTAGAGGACCCTAGTTTTGCCCCCACAACTGTAGTGTTGGGCTATCCCGGTTTCTGTCAAGATTGGTGCTATCTGATTCTCATCACTAGGAAGTGTTCGAGATTGAGGCTTGCCAGACGTAGGGATGGCCCGGATGATGTTACCAATATTGTCACATGTGGGCCCAGAATAGAGTCACGTGCGGAGCAAAGCCAAGATAGGCAGGGACTAGGAAGGGACAGAGTTCTTAGTCAAACCTATCAGCCCAGCCCCCAAGCTCACATGAACCAGCCAAGCTGGGACCAGACTTTGCCTGTGGAGGGGCCCCTCCCAGCTTCCCCCAGGAATGCTGGAAAAATGGGACTTTTCAGTGTGTGTGTGTGGAGGGGGGGAAACTTTTTTCCTGTCCAGTTACTTCAAAGGTCTAACTTGATGGGGGAAGGGCCTTATAAGGGTAGAAATCTGCGGGATAATCAGACTTCAAGTCTTTTACAAGAGGAACAACCCTGTTTTAAGAGACAGTGTCTTGTGGGAAGAAAACTGCCCAAGTTGAATGCATGGCCTGCTTAGAGTTCACGTTGCCTCTTAGAGACCGTGACACCTCCTGTCTGTCACCCTCCCTCTTCCTGTCATTGTGACAGTTTTTCACGAGCTGGCTTCTTTCTGTCATATAAGTACCGCGCGCTAACCAATTGCGCCCGCTGGCTTCTTTCTGTATCTGCCGACTTCTGTCCTGTTTCTTCTCAAGTGTGTTTACAGGTCCTTGTAAGCAAGTGTTAGGTCCACAGGCTTTCATGAATCCAGTCTGCTTGGGTAAAGCAGGGCATCAAAAAAAAAAAAAAGTGATACTTTTAGTGTCCACACATTTTTGCCCTTAACGGTTGGGGTTTTAGGCTTGTTGCTGATTTTTGTTATTTTAAAGGTAAATTGCACTTTTAAAAATTGGTTGACTTAATATATTTGCTTTTTTATTACTTACCTGCACTTGAGAGAAAATTTGAACCAGTTGGAAAACACATTTTGTTTCTTCGTTTGGATTCTGAGAAACGCTTGCAGCTCTTCAGTACTCACTCGTCTCCCTGCTGTTTCTCGTATGGGGCCGTGGTCCTTTCCGTTGTTTTAGATCGTTTTCTTGAACAGGAAAACAAGACAAAACGAAAAACAGTTTCAGACCTGAAGATTTCTGCAGTCCGTGTAAGCATGTTTACCTGTTGGCTCGCTTTCTGTGTCTGTTAAATGAATGTCATATGTAAATGCTAAAATAAGTCAACAGTGTCTCAGAACTGAATAACTGCAGTGACTTGATGCTCTAAACCAGTGTAGGATTTACTGCTAGATGGTTTTTAACCCTTGAACTTGTGATTGTGACCCATGAGGGGGGGGACCTTTCAGTGCTAAAGCTGATCATGTGTGTAGCCAGAAAGGTACTTTTTTTTTTTTAATTTTTGTTTTATTTTTTTGTAACCACTGTCTTAATGGCAAAGTAATTATGGTAAAATACAAGTCTCGTGTTTATTATTCCTTAAAAAGTCTGTTGTTATATTACCACGGAACACCCAATAAAGCAGAATGTGGTTGTTTCAGAGGCGTGTCTGTGTTCAAACTCTCACGGTGTCCCAGCGTTCCCTCCGTAGTTACTCACGGGGAAGCCCCTGGCGGGGTTAGATTCGGGCTGTGGACCACCCCAGGAGTGCCTCCCTCCATGCCTCAGGTTGCTATGGCTATGTTGGCTACAGGATGGTGCAATGCCACAGGCAATGCCACACCTGGGGGATGAGGGCCACGGGCATCTAGATGTCTAAGACCCCATCCAGGAGAGGAGGTGGGCCTTCAGGAGCGCCAAGCCAATTGGAGCCTGGGATCCAACTGGGGCCACATAAGACGAGGTGGGTTTTCAGTGTCCGTGCCCGGCTTCCTCCTAATGTGTTTGCCTGGGAAATCTTCCGACTACTTGGGTGCAGGCGAGAAAAGAGACTACCTACAGTGTCCTGACACCTCAGTGGAGGTACTGTCAAGACCAGGATCAAGGCCTAGGCTTCCACCCTCAGCCCAGGATGGAGGATGCTGGTGGGAGTGGGAGTCATGCTGGGTTTTTGGGTGTTGGGTTTGCACAGTTGCTTCTTTCCGGTGGTATTGACTCCAAATGAAGGTGTGTGCTCTGGGAGCACCGGGCTTATCATATGATAGGGCTGGTTTTACCCTAACCCCACATCACCAACACCACCACCACCGTCATCTATTATTATCTAAACTGTATGAGAGGTAACATGCAGATTGCACAAGCCCAGCCTGGTGGTTGACACGGGCAAATGCCAAGCACTCCTCAGGAGCCTGAGGGTGACATGATGAGATCCTCCGTTAAGAAAAAAATCAATGAAAACAACAAAGATGATGCCATCATGATAAGAAAAGGGATGGGAAAGTAAGAGCAGGAAAAACAAGACCCCAAGGGACTTAGAGCACTATGGCCAGTTAGGACACTGACTGTGGTTAAGGATGAAAGAAAGAAAAGACCTGGACCCAGAGGGAAAGGCTGGGTTCTCCCGGGAGCCACAGTGTGAAGGGTGTGGGGCTGGCTCTGTGACGAAGTAAGTCAAACGCATGTAGGGAAGGGGAGCATGACCTTGAGAAGCCTGTGCGGGGAAGGATGAAGATGGTCCTGCACATGGTCCATCCCATCATCCCCTAGGCCCCATCCACACCAAGAAGGCCCTGTGGGCCCTGTAGCTTACAAGTTCACAGCCCATTCAGTCCCTCAGAACTCTGCTCTTTTCAGGATAGACCTCACAGAGGCCTGTGCAGGTACTAAGATCTACTTGGATCTACTTGATCAGGGAGTCAGAGTGAGCCTGGTACCTGAGCCCAGGCTGTGGCTGGAACTGTTTGCATCGACTGTCAGCTACACTCCTCTTGAATGGGAGTAGCCAGTGACATGGTTAAGTCCAGCCAGCTGCGTTACTCTTGGTTCGTTTTATTCAAGACACCTGCACAAAAGCCTGAGAAGGCCAGAAGAAGGTATCAGGGAAAAGCTAGCAAAAATTTGGGGCATGCCTAGCCGGGAGGATGTGCTCTGAACAGACGGCGCCATCCTCAGGCAAGGTTCTGTAGCATGCATTCTGTTAGAAAAAAACAGCTGGCTCTTCTCTCATCAGCTGCGATGGTGGTCAGCTCCATGATGCTACTGAGCAGGCGTGTATTTAGAAAACCTAGCTCTCAGTATGGGACCTGGGAGTTGCCTCCCTGCTCAGTCTTGGGTGAATGACAAGCCAGGAGTGGAGTATGGCTGGAGCAGAGAGGTGCGAAGGGATGCCAGGAAACTGCTGGTGACGGTGTCCTCCATGTCTCTCCTAAGATCTAAACATCAAGAAATGACTGGTATTCACCCAAGGCCTTTGGCAGACTGCGACTGCAGGAGATGTTGGAGATGGCATCCATTGTTTCCAAGCAATCCATCACAAGGCTGACAGCTAACACTCACTGTGACACAACAGGCACTGTGCTAAGTGAGAGCTTTGTGCCCGTTTAGGGAGCTAATCTTCACATTGTGCCATTGTGCCGGTGAATAGAGAAGGAGGCAGTGCTCAGAGAGTCAAGTCAGTGTTCCAGAAGCAGCTCTCAGGCTACAGTCTGGACCCAGTGTGCATGGACCATACACACACACACACACACACACACACACACACACACACACACACACACACAAATTGCAAAAATGTCCAAGGAGGCCAGAAGAAGGTATCAGAAACTACCCTGAAACTGTAGTTATAGATGATTGTGAGGTGCCATGCAGGAGGTGCTAGGAACTGAATCTGGGTCCTCTGCAAGACAGCCAGTGCTGTTAACCACTGAGCCATCTCGCCTCGACTCAAATATATTTACTTTTCGGAGGCACCCTTTCCCTGGGAATCTCAGCCTGACGTTCCTGTCGTTGTTGGCTTCATCGCTCCCTGGTAATCCATGCTAGTTTGCCTCAGTTTCCTGAATGCTGAATTGCACGTGCCACTCCACCCAATCCGGAAAATACGTGGAGAAAAGAAAAACGAAAAAGGCAAAACTGGGTTTCTTAGACAGAAAGCCATTACAAATGAATAATTAAGAGAGTGATAGCAATCTCAATAAAGTAGAAATAAGAATCCAGAAGAGATCCATAATAAATGCAGGAAACATTTCCCTCTCTGGCAAACAGTCTGAAAACCGCTTGAGGGAAAGGCTGCACTACAACAGGTGTATCTTCAATTGCCATTATCCACAATCTCTTGTGAGAAATTGCCTGGTTGGGAGGGGGGGGGAGTGAGAGGAGTGACGAACACCAGGGAAATAGATGTTCAGGTCATCAAACACGGGGGAAATGTGGGCAAGCCAGCTTTGCAAGCTTGAGCGTGCAGCGACGCAAATTCGGAAATATGTAGACATTAGTCAAGAGACCAGACAGTGTGTACTACAGGGATCCATGGGAAGGGTGGCCTAGGAGATGATAAGAATTATCAGGAAACTGCTATTTTGAAGGTGCTTGATTTCACAGAGAAGCTTTGAGAAAAGCGTGTTGAGGTGGTAGAAAAGGACCAACATGTGTTTATACACAAGTTACATGTAATTAATTCTTGCAAGGACCTTGGGCTGTAAGTAAAATAATGTCCATGAGAATCCTTTGCAATAATAATCATTTGAAAGGGCAAAGTGACCTAGATACTGAGTGCATTCTTACTTGATTAAGCTTTAGTGCCAGGAGAGGGGTGGCGCCCACACGGGGTGACAGATGAGGAGATCCTGAGCAACAGGGTTTTCCTGAAGCTGGGGGAAGCCCAGC
This sequence comes from Pachyuromys duprasi, assembly GCA_028658305.1. Taxonomy (NCBI): domain Eukaryota; kingdom Metazoa; phylum Chordata; class Mammalia; order Rodentia; family Muridae; genus Pachyuromys; species Pachyuromys duprasi. The sequence goes on along the minus strand of CM053745.1, from coordinate 16,314,453 downwards.
TTTAGCTCAAGGCTACACTTAGCCTGAGGTTTTATGATGAAAGGAACACCAAGGGCTAGAGACGACCAAGCACCAGGGTTTATAAAGTCTTATAATTAACTAATATATGACTGATTCATGTGATTGACAACAAAACCTCATTACTGTTACAATTATAGAAACCACTTTTGTCCTAACAAACACATTGTTCCATACAGGACCTTCAGCCATCGGCTTGTTTAATAGAAAGAGATGGAGGGCAGAAACGCCTGTTATACAGTCTTCTAGCCATCACTTTGTTTGGGGCCTGAGAATTTTAGTTATATATATACATATGTATTTGTTCCTAGAGTCTATGTATGTAGGTATGTGTGTATGTATAATATAATGTGCTCTGGGCATACTCAAAATCTTTATTTCCTTTTGCATTTTTTCTGGGTGTGGACCCCAGATTCAGTGTTCTCTCTCTGTGTGTCTTTGTCTCTGTTTCTCTCTCTCCCCCTCTGTGTGTGTGCAGTAGCCAACCTCAGATATTCCTCAGGATGTCATCTACCTTTCTTCTCCCATTTTGAGACAGGCTCTCCCACTGGCTCAGAACCCTCTGATTAGGTAGGCTATGTCTCTGGTTGACCAGCAAGCCCCAAGGACCCTCCTGTCACGTCCTCAGCACTAAAATCATACAGCTTTTTACATGGGTTCTGGGCACTGACCGCAAGCTCTGGTGCTTACGCAACAAACGCTTTAGTGACCAAGCCATCTCCCAGGCTTTCCCTTTCTGACAGTCCCCTTGCTTGGGTTTCCCTGTCACTCCAAAGATGCCTCTGTCGCCTGCAGACACCTGAAAGGGCTGCTTTCCTCCAGTACTCTGTGATGTTGCGCACCCTCTGCTGGGAGGAGAAGCATCCTTCCTTTTATGTACTTAGGCAGTAGGAGGAGGCTGGGAATGGAGTCCTGGATGGCTTCATCAGAAGTGGGAGCGGGAAGAGGAAGAGGAGCCCTCCTCAGAGTGTGGTGACCCATCTCAGAGGAAAGGAAGATGGATCCACAGCCACATCCCTCCCACCTGCTTTTTCTTTCCCTCCCTCCTACTCACAACCTTCCATCCTATGATCTCTGGCTGTATTAGCCACCCGGTAACTTTCCCTCTATACCCGCAGGATCGAATGTAAGGCGCTTTAACTTTCTGTACAGGTCTCGTAACTTCTTCCAACTTATGCCTTCTGTGTGGACCCGAAGAACAGCCCCAGCTATAGTATCCTTGCCAACCAGCGGCCCTGCTCCACAGCTGGAACCCAGCAGCCAACTCCACTGCAGGCAGTGGAGTGCTTGACCTATCCTTGGCGCCATTGCTCCCTGGTAATCCATGCTAGTTCCAGACCTTAAAGCTTGAGTGGGACTCATGACCCACTCAGCTGCCTAGCTCCTTTCCAGGCAATGCTAAATTCATTGCTACCCAAGTGCCACTGGGCAAAAGCACCGTGGAAATCCACTGGGCCACACTTACCCTCCTTTCCTGTTCACTTGAACCCACAGCTCCTTCTGCTTTTTCTCAAGGGGACCCCTGGCACCCAAGTTGTGTAGATGTGTTCATGATCAGTTAATCATTCAGTTTGCTCCCTTCACTCTACAGTAACTCCCTTAGGATGGCAGCAGGTTGACTGTTTGGGGTAACAGTCAGCGAGGCAACCCTGCAGGCAAACGCTAGAGGCAGGTAACTCATGAGGAGGAAAGGTCTCCAAGAGTGACGGGCTTGGAGGTTCAAGGGTCACAGCCCAGTGGTTGTTTAATTTCTGATGAGGCTGGCAGATAGCAACGTTCCATAGCAAGGGTGTGGAGGCTCGCATGTAGTCTCAAGATGGAAGAGAGATGTGTGCACGTGTGTTTGTGTGTGTGTGTGTATGTGTGTACAGCTCTCTCACGCCCCTGCTGCTGTGCCTCTCACCATCATGGACAATAACCTTCACCTGTGAGCAAGAATACAACTTTCCCCTCTTAAGTTACTTATTGTCATGCAATGAGAAAACTTACCAAAACAAGAATATCTCCCACCCCTTTTTAAACTTTTTTTTTTTAACTAAGGTAACTTTTAGGTCTACCTTCATACTACCAACCTCAGAACGGTGTCACCTAAAAATCAAGAACAAAACAACAACAACAAATCTGACTGTGGCAACTAGTTTGCTTTCATCCAAACATTTTTCTATAGGAAGAGAGTAGCCAGCTCCTCTGGTTGGGGAAAACCAGCCAAAAGAGAAATTAAGTTTTGGGAAAGGAGTGTGGGAAAAAAAAAGACACAAAAGAAATTAGACAAAAATGGGTTCCTCACTCTGCTTGCTAGCTCCCCGTCTCTTCCCCAGCCGATAGGCCTATGTCTCGACAATTAGTGCAAAGGGTAGCTGCAAGAAGATATTTATCTTGAATAACATGACATTTATCTCAACTGGCTTCAGGAAACTTTTGAGGCAGCTCTTGTTATCAGGCGAAGGATGTAAAGAAGATAGGGTCTCCAAGGGATGGGTAAAGAGTGGACAAAGATTTGAGCATAAACATTTCACAACAATGTCATCTAACCCTGAGATACACATAGACCGATTTTTCTCATTGTGGAATACTGAATTTTCTTTCTCCTCTAAACTTGATGAGTATCATTAGGGTTGCTTACAGGATCATGGGGTGTCTAGACCATTGACGAAATCATCTCCTTGTTGTCAAGATACCTAAGCAGTTAAAGGCACATGTTGTACAAGCCGGGCAATCTGAGTTTCATCACCTGAACCAACAGCAAGGTGGAAAGAGAGAATTGACGTTACATAGTTGTCCTCTGCCCTACACACTTGTGTCTTGTAGTCATTTCCCCTTTCCCTCAAATAAATACATTAATTAAAGAAAAAGAAAGTGCCTTTCCTTCCCCAGGCAACCACTAATTGCCATTAGACCCTCAGGGAAGTGTGGCTTCATGAGCTATGCCCCCTCCCATAACGGAAAGCTGACAGGCTCAATCTTGTGTGGGTTTTGTGTAGATAATCACAGCCGCAGATTGTTCAAGAGTACAAAAGCTGGGTTATGCACCAGAATCTCACAACTCCGCCCCATCACTTAGCTCTTATATTGTTTCTACCCTTTCTTTTACATGGCTTAGCTGAGCCATGGGGCAGGGCATCTTGAACTTCTCTTTATTGTTGAACACTCAACAGTCTACTGACTTTTAGCACTTTGACCAGTTATGGGTCTCTGCAGGAGCTACCTCCCACTGCCAAAGTAGAGCAACACTAATTCATGGGCTTAAGAATAAATATTCAGAAGATAATTTGACAGGTACACCATGTCCATTTAGCAATAAAGAGCAGTTGTTTCTCCATTAAAAGCCTAGTTATGGGCTTTTGGCCAGGTTTATAGTGCCACATATGAATCCCTGTGTAATGGACCACAAATACAACTATAAAGTAGTTGGTCACTCTCAAGACAGCCATGGCACTGTTGCGCTAGTGGGCACATCTTGCCTGGTAGGCGGACAAGACAGCACCCCCAATCCACAGCCGGGAAAAACTGTTAATAACAATTTCATCCCAGTGGCCGCCGTAGAACGAACATTCTAGCAACTTTGAAAAGTAGGTAGCTCTGTTCCAACTTGGCTTCATGATTTCCTGCAACCTAAGAGAACCCTTCACTTGGTTTGTTCTGCTTCATCTCTGGCATTTAGTGTTGATTATCAACTCCACAGAATCTAGAGTTATTCTGTAGATGATGGTCTCTGGCCATGCCCACAAAGGATTAGCTTTGTCATGTTAACTGATGTGGGAAGGCCCAGCCTAAAATTAGGCAGCCCCAGTCCCCAGGCTTGGCATCCTAGGTGGAATAAAAAGAGACATCTAGCCGAGATGAGAATATGCTTTCAAGCTCTTTGCTTTCTAGTTGTGGATAGTGTGATTAACTGCTTCAAGCCCTTGCTGTTTTGATTTCCCCATCTGTATGAATTGCACATTAAACTGCTAGTCTAAATGTATCCATTTTTCCTCATTTGCTGTTGTTAGGGTATTTTTTATCATAGGCAAAGAAACTAAGACACCATCTTCTGCCCGGTAAAAGGGTATCTTTTGGCAAATTAATGCTTTGGTTTATGCCATGAGAAGCGACTCACCCAGAGATGAAATATGTATTCTCTCATTTTGTACGTGTTTTGCTCTGAAGAATAGAGAGCTGCACCTCAAATGATAGGCAAAGTTTGTGTTCAACATGATTTGCTAGCTCAAGCATACAGAGCTTGGCAGAATGAGGCCAACGCCCTGAAGTTAGAAGGTAGAACAGAGCAGGGAGAGCCTCAGGCTAGGGACTTCAGGAGGAAAAGAAGAAATACCCCCATTGATGGAAACACACCTAAGAGAAAGATCAAGGAACATTTGTGCTGGTGGTATTAAGTCTTGTTGCCTCGGTGAGGTTAGTTATTCTGAGACCTACAGGGATCTCTGTGTATTTCTGCCCCACAGTGACTGCTTGAAATGCTCTCCTCTATTCTTCTGTTTGTCTGATTTTTTTCCTTCTCGCATGTATTAAATTCTGACCACAGTGTCTTCTCTCTCTTCAGACCCACTTCCAATTCCCTTCTCTCCCAGATATACTCCTCCGCTGTTTCCCTTAAAAAAGAAAAAAAGAGCAGACCTTCCAATCAACTGAACATGCCATAACAAGTTACAATGAGACTCGGCACAAACCCTCCTATCAGGGTTGGGCGAGGCAAACCAATAGGACAGAAAGGGTCCCAGGAGCAGCCAATAGAGTCAGAGACACCCTCTCCCACTGTTAGGAGTCTCACAAGAACACGGAGCTACGTAACCATAACATGTATGCAGAGGGCCTGGCTCAAATCCATGCAGGCTCTGTGACTGTTGCATACGTCTGCGAGACCTCTGAGCTCTGCTTAGTTGATTCTGTGAGCCATGTTCTCCTGGTGTCCTTGACCCCTCTGCCTCCTATAATCCTTCCTCGCCTTCTTCTGCAGGGTTCCCCTGGCTCTGCCTAGTGTTTGGCTGTGGCTCTCTGCATCTGCTAGAGGCAGTTGCTGGCCATCGCTGATGATTATACCAGTATCAGTAATATTAACACTGTGACTAATGGTGATATTTGTCCTACTAATATCAACACTGGGAAGAAAGGCAGACAGTGTGATCTCCAATTACAGATTTGAAAACAGGCTAAATAAAAAAAAGTCAAGTCTTTCAAAAATGCTTTTAAAAATTATTTTCTGTGCATGTGTGAGTGCCTGCATGTATGTGTGAGTACTCTATGTGTGCTGGTGCCCAGAGAGGTCGGAGATGATGTCAGAACTGGATTTACAAGTGGCTATAAGCCACCCAGGGTGGATACTGGAAGCCGAGATCAGGTCCTCCGCAAGGGCAATGAAGTCTATTAAGTGCAGAGCCATCGCTGCAACTCAAGTCTCATATTCCCGGTAAATGACAAAGTTTGAAATGTGTGTGTCCTATTTTGGTCTATTTTTGCTAGTCATGAGATGACAAGGAAGTTGGTACAGAGGAGCATGAGCTCCGTGGCCAAGCATGGATGTGTGTTTGTAACTGGACTTTTAGGACAGATTCTGGTCCTCAGCAACCCCAAGAGGCTAGGCTGGGTCACTTGCTACGATATGCCAATTAGAGAGATGTGCAATGGTAAAAACCAGGATGGGAGGTCTATTCCCGTGGTCACTGTGGGAATTCAGTGTTCACCAAGTCTCTCTTCAAGGTTCTGACATGAGGTTTAGGCTTAACTAGAAGTCGAACTAGGGCCGTGGGGCAAAAGGTATGCATGGTTTAACAGTCCCTGTCAAGGCATGGTCTGGCTGGCCATGGTCTCAATTCAGGTTCCGCAGAACAGCTGGAAGAAATCTTGATATTTATCATCACTTAGGGGGACCAATCTGGCTCTTAAGAGATGCTTGTTCCTGGATGAAGCCTCGACATCCTGGATGTCTGTCTTCTGAGAAGTCGTAAGGGGTAGTCTGTCTTGAGAGGTTTGAGGTGGTTGAAGGTTTAGGGTGATAACTTATCTCTGTGTTTTTAGCCTCGAAGGGGGATGGAATGGGGCTAGACAGACACTCCTTAAGTGATTCACATATCCAAGCTAAGCAGGTGGCCCAAAGTTAAGGCGACAGACCCAAACTGGAGACAGAGACGCTGGCTTGCACCCTATATTTGATTACCTGGTGGGGAGTCAATGCGTTGTAGCAAAAGCAGGTCTGTGTGCCTGCTCACTGAATGCCTAGCTCTGAGCTGTGTGTGCAGAATATTTGTGGCAGCTCGTATGGGGTCCAGATGAGTGGGTATGTAAAATGGACCGGGGACCCATGCCAGGCATAGGAAGTTTCCAGCGGTACCATTAGCCTTTGCTTTCCGGGTCTCATGGGAGTCAGCAGTAGCACGATTCCATTTTATATGTGGTTATCAGATCCTTAAGGACAAAGATGTGCTTTATTCCTTGCCCACAGCACTTGCTTCTTCCACAAACAGGTGCTAAGTGCCCGTGGGTCGGCCTTATAAACAGACAGTGCGGTATTGAAGAGACAGAAACACTGGCACTTCTGGCATTTCCAGAACGAGCATCCTAGCTCTCGGGGTCATTCTGAAAACAACAATCCTTTGCCTGGGGGTCTTAACTTCACTTTTACAGAGACCTGGTAGAAGGGATTGCTGTTGATCAGGGATTTCAGAATGATCGGCCTTTGGCTGTGTAGTGAGCGCAGTTTGCCCTTAGATGGCGGCAGAGCACGAACCAGAGAGCTCAAGGCGCCAGCTTTCCGGGATTCTGGTGTGGGGTCAAAAAAATCCCGGAGGTCAGGGGCGGTGCACGACCCGGAAGTGGGCTGTACAGCTAGGACGTCACTGAGTAAATGGAGCTGTTGTCCCAGAGTCTCAGACGGTCTTCTGGTGGTGGTAGCCTGTTCTGTAACAGGGTGCCTGCAACATTGCTAAGAACGAAGTGTAGGCAGGTGGGGAGAATTCGGAAGGAGCTAGGGGGAGGGAAAAACATGATCCACCGAAATATATGGAAAACGTTAAATAAAAATTTTTAAATGTCCAAAAAAGTGTTAAGAACTGGTGATGTCCTGTAGCCAGATATTTTCTCTCTTCCCCTCCTTCCATCCTTATCTCTCCTCCCTTCCTCCCTTTCCTCCCTTTCCTCTTACTCTCCTCTCCCAAGTTCCCGCCCTAATCTTCCCTCCCTTCCTTTCTCAGTCCTTCTCTCTAGCAACTCCCTTGAAGACGCCTGCTGGCCAACTCCAGCGCTCCTTAACGCTTCCTCTTTTTCCTTTCCCTCCCTCCCTCCTTAGTCTTCTTCTCCATCCCCCTTCCAGCTCTTCCCTCCCCGTATTTTTCCACTTCTATGGATCTGAACTGGATCCTCACGCTTCCCTGGCAAATGATTAGCCAAGAAGCCATCTCTTTACTCCTCTATCTTGGTCACCTAGCTGAGGAAGCAGTTTTCAGGTGTTTTTTTTGTTTTTGTTTTTTTTTTTTTTTTATAAAATTACAGTTTCTTATTTCTTTGAACAATATGCTTGAAATGAGGGTAGGTAGGCTTTTGTGTCTTTGAGGGTAGAGCACATACATTTTAATGCACTGATAGTAAATGTCTTTTTAGATTCACCCATATGTTATATTTTAATGCTATTCTAAATTACATTGTATAGATATCTTATGGCTTAGTGTTTAGAACATAGTGATATTTAATTTTGTTTCCATTTTATGTTAAGATATATTTTTATCTTATGTATATGAATCTTTTGCTTGCATTTTTATGTGCAGCATGTACATGTAGTGCTTGTGAAGGCCAGAAGAGGGAGTCGGTTCCCCTGAACTGAAGTTGTGAGCTGTTGTGAGCTGCCATTTTGGTGCTGGGAACCAAACCCAGGTCCTCTGCAAGAGAAGCAAATACTCTTTATTACTTGTTTGTTTCTTTTTGAGACAGGTTGTCTCTGTGTTGCCCTGGCTGTCCTGGAACTTGCTCTGTAGGCCAGGCTGCCCTTGAACTCATGGCGATCTGTTCAAGTGTTTTGTGTGTGTATGGTTGTGCATGCATGGAGGTCAGAGGACAACGTTCAAAGCTGTTTCTCTCCTTCTTCCATGTAGGTTCCGGGAGTGGAATTCATCAGGAATTCATATGGTCATCAGGCCTGATCGTAGCACCTTTCCCTGCTGAGCCATCTCTCCAGGCCTATAAATTATCTCTGTATACTGATCTTATAGCCCTGCTAATGGAAGTGTTGGCAAACCCTCCTGGAATTGCATGTAGACAATCAGATTGTCTGCAAATGAAGACATTTTTCCTTCTTTCTTTCCCACAAAGGTTGTCATGCCTTATTACACTAGCTGCATATTCTAGAACAGTGTTGCTCAGAAGTGACTGAGAGCTTATGGGCAAAGCATCAGGTTGTGTGGATTCATCGCATCTTTTGTAGGCTATGCTTTACTGTGTGTAGATTAATTGTTTCTTTTGTTGACTACACTTCACAGTGTGGAGTCACTGTATCTTTTGTAGATAACTATGCTTTACAAAGATGTGAGTTTTAGCTGGGCATAGCAGTGAATGTCTGTAACTCCAGCACTCGGTGAGGCAGAGGCAAGAGGATCTCTGTGAGTTTGAGGCCAGCCTGGTCTACAAAGTGAGTCCAGGACAGCCAAGGCTACACAGAGAAAAAAAAACCCAAACAATAATAACAACAAAAAACAAAAACAAAACCCAAAACCCAAACAAAGAAACAAACAAACAAAAAAACCAAAGATGAGAGTTTCCTTTCATTCATAATTTTCTGAGAATTAAAAAAAAAGTTTGTAGTATCTTTTGGATTTTATCCAATACTTTTTATTTCCCTATGAGATACTTTTTTTAATTAAAAAGTTGTTAATAAAGTGACTATACAGATTGATTCCCAAATGCTAAACCAACGTTGCATTACTGCATAAACAAATCTTGGTTATACCTTATTATCCTTCTCTCACATTATTTGGTTCAAGCTGCTAAACTTATTTTTAGAAATTTTTTTTTTGTACCTGTTCATGAGGAGCACAGGTCTCAGTTGCGTGTCAATGCAGTGTTGACATCATAGCATATCTGATTATCAGCTTTTCCCTCCCAGTTTTTGAAAGGGCATGTGTAGACTTGGTGCGCTTTCTTCTGTACCTGTGTCAGTTCATCACCGAAGCTATTCAGACCTGGACTTCAGTTTGGGGGAAGGGTTTTTTACAAAGAATTGTCTTTCAAAAGCTAACAGGAAAATGTTACAAATAACATGTATGTATATATGTATGTATGTGGGTGTATGTGTATATATGTGTTTGAATATGTATTCATGTATATGTGCATGTATATATGACTGTGAGTCATAGATCTACTTTTCTAACTTGCACTCTGCGGCATTTTTCTTTTCTAGGAAATTTCACCCTGGTTACTGCCTTCATCCCAAGGTGAAGTATTCTTCTTAGCTCCCAATGCGGGGAAGGTCCACAGATCTTTCCAGCGTGATTTCTGTATGGTTAAAGAACATGCTTACTCTGACTTAAGCCTCCATCTTGGATTGTGTTCCCCGTGCTCCTGAGAAGAGATGTCTGTCTTGGTGGATGGAATGTTGCCGTCAGTAATTCAAACCTCCTGAAGTCCACAGTGACCACCTGAATACTGTTATGTCAAGCTAGTCCACTGTGTTAGGTCAGGGCTATTTTGTCTGGAATGTTAGGACAATATCAGAAAGGGGCCAGTGGCAATCTTTCTGTCTTTCCATTGCTGGGAGTCTATCACTACAACACCCCCCCGCCCCCCAAAGGAGATTTCAGCAAAGGGCTTTCTGGCGGGCCATCTTATGGAAACATTTTCCTGTACATCAGATGGATGGGGAACACATTGGAGTTACAATATACAATAGTGCACACAGTTATTTCATTTGCTTAATTCATCATGTCCCATATATATGTTCAAATGTTAAGAGTTTGTTCCTTACATGGTCCTTACTAATAAAATTCAGAAATAAACTGTTTGGAATATGTTTTCAGAAATAGAAAGTAGATCTAATACTGGCTCTTAGGTTCACAAAGATATTATCATTTTAAGACAGAATAATTTGGGTGGCCCAGTGAGTATCGTCACTTGCTGCCACGCCTGATGAAAACCTGAGTTTGATCCTCACAGTCCATGTGGTGGAAGGAGAGGAACAACTCATGAAAGTTGTCCTGCAGCCTCCACACATGCCTGGCATGCATGCCCACCCCTAAAACACATGGTAAAAGAAAATGGAAAGATTTTAGTAAATGTGAGAATGTTAGTACGTGGGTTTTTTTTTTTTTTTTTTTTTTTTAGAAAAGAAAAGATGCTTAATTTCAACAAATCTTGCTGGAGCAGCTATCTAGTGAACGAGGCCATGTATCCATGAAAGAGGCAACCCATCACTGCATGCACTGCTTGGCTGTCATGGATGTGGTACAAATGCAGTCACCTGCCAAGAGGGACCCTCAGTTGAGGAATTGTCTCTAGCAGACTGGCCAATAAGCAAGACTGCAGGTGCATTTTCTTAATTAATAATTGACATGGAGGGCACAGGTCACTGCGGGCAGCACCACCTCTGAGAGCATGGTCCTGGGTTGGATAAGGAGAGCAAACTGAGCAAGACATGGGCAGCAAGCCGGTGAGCGGTGTCTTCCATGATCTCTGCTTATGTTCCTGTTTTGGCTTTTCTGGGTGTTGGGCTGTAATCTGTGAGCCAAACAAACCTTTTCCTCCTCCACAGTTGCTTCTTTGTTTGTTTGGTTTGTTTTGACCAGTGTTGAGTACAATACAGAGAAGCAAAGCAGAGCACTGCAACAACATTGTTTGCAGACACAAAGTTGATACCTTTTTGAGATTTTCATTTAGATCAGTGTTTACATCTTCTGATGTCTGCGTTGGTTTTGTGTCTATGTGGCAGCCATACACTCCATGCTGCAGAGTGATTTACTTACATAGCAGAAAACTGTCTATTCGAAAGTTTAAATGGATTCACCCATAAAACTGTCAGAGCCTGGAGCCGTTACTGGTTATAAATATGTCCAATTAAATAACCATTTGATTTATTTCATATATGAAGAGTAAAAAAAAAAAAGGCAAGTTAAAAGTTGAGCATGTCCTTCTTAGAATAATAAAGCTCCCTGACAATTATAAGAAAACACGGACATCCTTGGCTCTCTGGCTTGGGGTTCCCATTCACAGGCCCCTCAGCTTAGCTTTCTTTTTGGGGAATGGAGAGTGGATTCGGTTACACAAAATTGTGTATGCACTTAATGCCGGTGAACTGTACACTTAGAAATGGTTACAGTGGAAACTCCTAGACCGTGTAGATTCTACTGCAGTGAGAGAAAAGCAGCTGAGGAAACACATCTACAAAGGTCATAAAAGGTCCAGTGATGGTCAGCGATGGAAGGAGAAGCCAAGCCAAGGAATGGTAAGATGACTCTGTCACGGGGAATAAATGACATCCCGTGTTTGGAAAAAAAAATCATAGAACTATGCAACTTGGATTGAAGTCTGACTTACGTGGTGGGAGTTAGTGACAATAATACACTAATATTGATTCATCCACTGCAACAATTGCACCACACTAACACGTGGTGTGAATAATGGGAAACAGGAAAGGAGGGAGAAGAGTCCTCTGCACTCCTTGCTTAGTTTCCCCTCCAACTTAAAACTGTTTGAAGGCAAAGTCTATTAAATATATATATATATATATATATATATATATATATATATATATATATATATATGTCAGGGGCAAAAGTCAGTGGAAGGAGGCCCAAAGGGAAAAAATTCTAGGTAGAGATGCATTATTATTATTATTATTATTATTATTAATATTATTATTATACCAAGTACAGGCATTTTTGAAAACAAACATTAAAATACTCTCACGCTGTAGAAGTGTCAAAGCAAACCCCGTAGCTAGGAAGAAGATGATTCCAGATGGAAATACGAATGAAGAGTGATGGGGATAGTTGAGAGGGGAATCTCAAAATCACAGACTAAGCGGGGTGTTCCAAAGGCTCACACTAGGTTGGGTCCAACCAGCAGAACTAACTGAGACTGTTTAGCTCACCTTTCCTGATGCTGTGACTCTTTAATTCAGTTCCTCATGTTGTGGTGACCCCCCCCCCCCAACCATAGAATTATTTTTGCAGTTACTTTGTAACTGTAATTTTGATACTGTTGTGAATCGTAATGTAAACATTTTTGGAGAGAGGGTTTTGCCAAAGGGGTTTTGAGCCACAGTCTGGGAACTGCTAGTTTAGCTGTTCTCTTTTCCCTTAGTCAGGGAAGGGAAGGCATCTGGTGAGGACTCTCTTCCTAGTGTATAGGTTGCTGTCTGTGTACTCCCATAGACTTTTTCTGGGCACACATCTTTGGTGTTTCTTCTTTTAAAAACCTGACTTATTTTTGCTTATCATATTTATGAATTAGTTTGTGCATGTGTGCATGTGTACAATGCACATCTGGAAGTCAGAGGACAATTTGTTCCAGCCAGTGTTTCCTTTCATCATGGGGACCAGGGTATTTGAGCTCAGGTCACCAGGCTTGGTATCAGGCGTCTTACCCACTGATACCCTTTTTGCTGCCCTTGTTTTTTCTTCCCTAAGAATCCTGTCAGATCAGAGAGTTCCATGATGGATTCACACAATCTTAACTACTTCTTTAGATAGACCATCTCAAAATACAGCTACCTGGGAGTTGGAATCTCAACACAACAGTTTTGAAGAAGTGAGTCTGGGACAGGAGGATGCCTGTGGGTTCCAGGCCAGCCTGGGCTATACATTGAGTCACAGTCTAGCCTGCTTTGTGAGTGGGTGAGTACTGGCCATATTTTATGGAGGGGGAAACTGTAAGGACTCTGTCTGCCTTCGCATTCAGGGAGCTTGTGGCTAGCATCTGGGTCAGAGCTATGAGATCCAAGCTAGGCTCTTTCCTCTATGGCTCATTGCCACATGCTCCTTCTGGGGGAGGGGGGTCTTTATCTCTCTCAGTCCACTCAGGGCAGAAGATCTGGTAAAGACCTGGGTCCCGGTTCTGTCTAGAAAAATATTCTTCTGGATTGGCTGTGGCCTAAGTACTCAGACTGTCAGTTTGATGAGGCCTGTGTACTAAAACACCACAGACTAGGTTAAAGAGCTTTTGGCCTGAGTTTCTACTTGGGCCAAAAAAAGTGGCTCAGTGAGTATAAACACTTGTCCCCAAGTCTGGGTTTGATCCCTGGGATCCACATGTTGGAATGAGAGGAGCACCTTCAGAAACTTGCCCCCTGGCCTCCTCGAGTGCTGTGACACACAGCCCATCCTACATCAGTAAATAAATATGGGATGGAAATCCACAGGGAATTATTTTATCACACCTCCGGAGGGTCCAGCCTGACACTGAGGCCCTGGCTGGTCCTTTTGAGTCTCCCTGTGTCTTCAGTGCTGTTTCTTCTGTCTATGCCTGTGTCCTGACTGCTTCATTCCGTAAGGACACTGGTCAGATTAGATTAGAGAGTCTCATTTTAGCATATAGGAGCCACAGTCGGCGGGGATGGGAGTTGGGTCAGCAAAAGAAATTTTAGGTGGTTCTGCTTCAAGCTATTTAGAGGGGTCTGCGGTGTCCTCTTCATCCTTATCAGCAGAGGGCGCTGATGCCTGCTGCTGAGATTGAGTCAGACAGGCATTTCTGTCTCCGAGAAAGCTTCTGGAAGCCCAGCTCCTTCCTCTTGGGCATACCCAAGTTTCTCCATGTACCCCACTTTTTTTTTAAACAAACGGTAAGAAATAAAAAGTCAGGATATTTGTGTGTGTGTGTGTGTGTGTGTGTGTGTGTGTGTGTGTGTGTGAGCAGACACATGGGTACAAGTGCAAATAGGCCAGAGGTCTATGCTGTGTGTCTTCCTTAATGGCTCTCCACCTTATTGTTTGAAACCTAGTCCAGCTCTGAACCTGTACCTCACAGATTAGGTTAGGCTGGCTAGCCAGAGATTGTGGGGTGGGGTTGGGTAGGGTGGGATCCCCTGCCTCTCCCTCAATTCTAGCATGGGGAGTGAGAATATGTGTGTGTGTATATGTGTGTGAGTGTGTATGTGTGTGTGTATGTGTGTGTGTGTGTCTCAGTATATCTATCACCTTTCCCTATCCCAATCCCTTCCAACACCTCAATACCAGGTAGGAGAGAAAGAAGGTTAGAGGGGAGAGGGGTGTAAGTGTCTTTAGACTACTTCCTACTTCCTGTTGATTAGGGTCATCGGTTCATAGTCAGGTTATCTCCAACGTCTTCTCTTTGGTTTTTGCTTACCACCACTCCCTCGTCAAACCGCAACCAGGAGCGACAGGGGGAAGGGCCGCCACCCCTTTCTTCTTCTGTGGAGCGCCCCTTCTTTCTCAGGGCTCTGGCACCAATCCCCTCTCCAGAGTCCCCAGAATTAAACCACCTGCAGCTGGCAAAGATCATGCCCCTCCCAGAGCCTGCACGAGGCAAACAGTCTGAAGCAGCCCCATTCCCGACGCCTGGGATTAAAACAAAAACATGTTTATTTAACATAACTGGGTTTTGTAAGACACCAAATCCTCACTACAAGCTACAGAACGGTGCTATAGCCGTCCTTTACCCGGGTGCTGGGGATCCAGAGCCAGGTGCTCAGGTTGGTCTGGCAAGTACTTGACTGAGTCATCCACTCTGATTTCTCCATGCGGGAACTTTTAATGTAGCGAAATGTGTCTGCTGCCTTTGAACCCTGCAAATGGCCTTTTCTGTTTCCAGAAAACATTTCTCCCTAGATACTATCTCTCTCGGTATTCTGTTTACTCTTTCTTCCAGCAATTCACACTCTGTCTCCACCCACCTGGCAATTACCAACAAGTTACATAAATTGGTCTCCTTACCTATCATTGCATGTGGGAAGTAGCTTGCTCTGGGTACACACTGTCCTCCGCAAAGGACAGAGGCTTATGAAATCCCATCGTGGCAGGACTTCAGACATACTGGGGGACAGATGAGGAAGCCCCCGTGAGCCTGCTCCATAGGAGTAACTGCTTTGGTTTTGCAGAGGGCTTACCGTTTCTTAGCTGCATGTTTATGTCTTTTACTGTGAGGACCAAGCAAGAAAACACAGACAGTGTGTGAGGACAATGATTTCATGTAGAGAACAGGCTGCACGTGAAACTGTGAAAGCAAAAGGCCACGGGGAGAAGGGGGTGAGGCTGTCAGAAACTGGGAGCTTGGAGGAGGTTCTCAGGGACTGACACCATCCACGGGGGCTGGTGGCTCTGACGTGGCATGTGATGTAATGGCATGTAATGTAAGGCTGCCTCTGGAAGTTTGGAAAGAGGCTGGCAGCTGAAGTAATGGTTACTAATATGGTGAAGGGTCGTTGCTGCGCAGGGCTGGCAGGAACCCAAGCAAGCAAGAGAGAGCAGAATCCTTCTCCAGGAAGCTGATCCTCCTCTACTGCCTTCTCCTGGCAGAAGCAAGCAGCAAGTCCACTGACAAAGCAGAAATAGCATGTGCAGGAGTCCAGTCCCTACATTATAGAGCCCAGGTTAGAGCCAGGCTTTGGAGATGAGAGATGATAGTGTAATGCCATAGGCTACCTTTTCCTCAGCATCCGCACACACTTGTGAGCATCTGAAGGGCCTCAGTAGCAGCTGCATGTTTTGCTCTGATCAGACGTTACCATCTTCACATGAGTAAGGAGCCTCAGACTCTCTCCATAAGAGACAAAAAAGCAGAAATATCTGGAACTCACAGAAATCTCCTTGCCGTTGGCTTTCGAGTGCTGGGACCAAAGCATCCCTGTACTGCTCTGTGACAGTATTCCTAGTGGGCTGTGGACAAATGTGGACAGCTCACCCTGGGTAGGGAATCGAGGACAGACTAAAGGTACCAGGAAAGTCCACTTCGGGGTGAACTAATGAGCTTATTGGACTCACTTACAGGAATACGAACGGAGGTTACATACAGGAGCAGTAATGACTCAAGAACAGCCAAGTCATCAACCCCAGCATGGGACAGCTCACAAAGCCAGGGACCTGGGGCACACTGCACAGCCTGCAGGCAGGTTGGAGAGTGTCTCTTCCAGTAGATCTGAGATTCTTCTGGGCAGCTGGGGCCGTCTCTGTCACTCTTGGGCAGCTCAGCTAGACCAGCCTCAGTGGAAAGAAGCCCCCGTCAGTGGGTGCCTGCAGGGCCTCCCCCCCAATACCGAAGTTTCTTGTGCATGCTGGGCAGCTGAGCAAGAGGCCGCTCACACCTACCCAACCACCCAGTCACATGCACACGTGTGTCTCCGTACCTATTAGTGTTCTCATATCCACCCTCAGATCCGGTCACCAATCTTCCAAGTCTCTCCAGGTCCCTGACCAGCGGCTGTGACATTATCTACTCTAAAATGAGCTGAACTCTGTGCCTCTGACTCTACCTCTCCCTAGAAGACAGACGTGTTGACTAAAGTTCTCTTGTCTTTCAGAGTATCACCGGGTAGGCTACTAGTAGTCCATTTCCTGTTTGGAAAACACCCATCAGCAAGGCCAGCGTCTTTTTCTCCTTTCAGTCAGTGAGTGATCCCTACCAGATGGCTGTGCTGGTTCGTATTTATGTACTTGAAACAAACTAAAGACATCCAGCAAGAGAGCTCCAACTAAGAAGTTGCCTCCATCAGACTGGTCTGTAGGCAAGCCTATCAGGGGGTATTTTATTGATTAATAATTGGGAGGGTCCAGGCCACCCTAGTCAGTGCTACCCTTGGAGAGGTGGTCCTGGGTTGCATAAAAAAAAAGAAATCTGAGCCAACCACAAGGAACAAGCCAGCAAGCAGCACTTTTATGACCTTTGCTTTAGTTCCTGTCTCTAGGTTACTGTCGTGAGCTCCTACCTGATTTCCCTCAGTGATGGACTATTAGCTGTTAAGAGCAAATAAACTCATGGCGTGTCTCAGGACAATAGAAAATAGGATAGGCAAGTTTCAGAGGTTGATTTGAGGCAGGGAATGCAAAGAGGAGGGTCGGGTATTGGGGAGCCTGAGGTGTGTGCACGAGTGTGTTATTGTGTCTGTGAAGTTGCTCAGCTTGGAGTCAGTATACCGTTAGTACCCATAAACGCACCTCTCAGACCTTGTAATTCCTAGCCCTGGGATCCACTGTGTCCCCGCCACACCCCATTCAAAATGGCAGCTCAGGCCACCCGAGCCCGGGATGTACCACTGTCAGGAGTGCCATCTTTACCACACCCAGCTGCGAGCTGGGAGCCTTTTCAGCAGTGGAGAATGTTTGGCCGACAGTGTGGACAGCACTCTGCTCTGAAACCTCCCAGCCCTGCAGGAATCTGCTTCCACTGAAGCGCATCGGAGGCTTTACACAGCCCTGCTGGTTTCCATGGAGATTTCATGCATCATGAATATTCTGGGTCATAAGGCCCAACTGACAGAGCAGTTTGCATTGGGGCCCTAGCTTGCCACAGTCACTTCCTTATCTCCAGTCCCCACTTAGATGAGTAAATGGCTCAGAACCACACTTTTTTTTTTTTAATTTTATTATTTGAGACAGAATATCAAGCAGCTCAAGCTGGCCTTGAATGTGCTATGACAGTGAGGGTGAACTTCTGCATTGTTCCATTCGGGACATGGTGTAGTTTGAGGTTCACTGTCCTATCAGAGCAAGGATGTTGGGCTCACTCTTCCCCACAGCAGAAGAAGCCTTTGTTCTGGGTATCAGAGAGCCAGTGCAGAATTCTGTCATGGAAGAGTGGAGACATTCTAATCGTTCGGGAGAAATGGGTGATGTGTGGTCGTTACCCTTGCACCTGATGGGCTCACTGCAGTTTGGACTCAAGCAGAAACTCTGTTTGTTAGTTGGTTGTTACAGTACCCCCCTCCCCTGTGATGGTTATTGGGCCACAAAGATGATTTGGGCCTTTAGGAATGAGATTTCTTCTGTGGTAGTATCACATAATTCCTGAGAGATCCAGGCAATCTCCTTTCCTAGCAGATATGGTTTGGTTTCATTCTCAAGTTGATGGGATTTGAAATCAACTAAGAGACATGCCTCCGGGTGGGTCTGTGGGGGTCACTTCCAGAGTGGACTGACTGTGGGAAGCCCCTCCTCCGGAGTGGGTGGCACCTTCTGGCAGCAGCCCAGATATAAAGAAACTCAAGAAAGCTTTGCTTCTCTGTCTGCTTAGTTTCCTTCACGCTATTGGCTCACCTGTCCTGTTGTTACCGCTGCCACCACTGCCATTCTTTGCCAACACCAGAACCAAGATTCCTTTTCCAAAGGTATATATGTCTATATACCACAAGCATGCAGTGCCTGGAGAAGCCGGAAGAGGGCTCTGGATCCCCTGGAACTACAGTTTTTGGTGTTTGTGCTCTGACTCTCTCTCTCAGTGATTGTTCCCCATAGTGCTCCCCATTATTCCCCGTAATCCTTCTCGTACCACACCAACCCACTGTGTCCCAAGAATGGAGCCTAGCTCCACAAAGAGTTCCAGTAATTCTGCTTGTTCACAGTGGGAACCAGCAGGGGCTAATGGGTATTTGGAGGTTCCTGAGTGGTAAGCATTTGAGTATAAAATCTATCCTGTGGTGGAGACAGCAGGGCCTGGGTGCCATGGCTGGAATGTGCCAGCCTGGTGGCTGATGGTTAATCAGATGCTACACATACTTCTGTTCTACTGTACCGGCACATGGCCTTTCTGCTTTGATTTCCAGCAGTAGCCTTCTGGGAAGAGGGAGTCCTTCCTATGGTGACCTCTGAGGACTAACAAGCAACCTTCTATGCTTGAGCTGTCCCACCCTGGAGCACATCTGAGGCATCCCTGGGGATGCCCTTTAGTTAAGACTGGTGGGTAAAGAAAAGGTGCCAATGTCTTCATCTGAGAAGGCACAGAAACGGAAAGGTGTGTGTTTGTGTGTGTGTATGTGTGCACAAGCACACGCATGGCATACATGTAGGGGTCAGAAGACAATCTTTCGATGGAAGCTTTGCCTTCTGCCATTTTAAAGACAGGGTCTCTTGTTCAGAAGTGTTTATGCCGAGCTGATTGGTCTGTGAGTTTCTGGGCATACTCCTGACTCTACCTTCCATCTCGCTCTAATAGCCCTGGGATGCTGGATTTGTGTGACCGTGCCTGTCTTTATGGAGGATCTGGGAATCAGAACTCGAGTCTTCATGCTTCTGTGGCCATGAGGATCAAAACAAAAGCAGAAAGTGCCCCATGGGAAAGTGCTTCATGGGAAGCAAAATTACAGCAAATTTTGACTGTGGTAAAAATGGAGTCACCAATGCTAATGCTTTGAGTGCAGTCTTTAGACAATGATGGTGACAGTTGCAAACTCCTACTGATGTAACCTAACTATATATCTACGTATCCTAATGATGTAAGGCATTTTTCTTGCTACAAGCTCATACATAGCTTCCTTTTTGTTTGTGGAAACAGACTCTCTGAGGGTAAAGGTCAGGTCCTCTGCAGTGTCGAGGTGAGTGGTGATAGCCCACCGCTTGCAGCACTGTTGCATGAAGGCTTAGGGCAACTTTTGCAAATCCCAGATGGTTTATGAGAACTAGAGTTGCAGTTACTGTTTGGACTGAGCTCCCTGATCCTGAGAGAATCAAATTGTATAAACTCTAGAGCTCATTCCCTCTCTTCCCCAGGAAATCTCTTAATGTTTGTTGGAGAGTGTGCTCAGACAGTAATCTGCCTCCTTGCATTCAATACACCATATAATTAGCCAGGGTTTCTCAATGAACACACAGAGCATGTCCATCTATGTTGGATGCAATGTCACAAAGACATTTCCAGTACTGCATGAGGTAGGATGGATTTTAATTTTTCTGCCAGATAGCCTTGTCACTTTGAAGACTTACTTTGAAGCACAAAGAGTTATGCAATTCCCTTGGCATCAGAAAGGGAGAGTGCAAAGGGTTGAAGCTTTGGTCCTGTTCCTGGGTGATGCGATTTTTTATCTGGATGCCTCTGTGATGGCTTAGCTCTGACCACAGTGGGTCTGCCTGCCAAATGGCTAAGGTTGGGGTGCTGGAGAAGCCGTACAGCTGCAGGTGACTTATTTGCTTTTGTGAATTCTCAGGTGGGACTCAATGTTCGGATCTAGGAAACAGCGTTATCTGTAAGCTCTTGTAAGGACTTGAGCAAGCCAGGATATGTGCTCAAGTCAGGGTTCTTCCAGTTTGAACATGCAACCAGCTCCCCTCTCTCAACTGTAGGCCTTACTCATCCTCACAACTGGAGGAGTGTTTGTGGTAGGCAAGGAGGGACAAGAAGAGGCAGTGTGGGGTTGAATATAAGCACTGTGCAACAATGTCCATGTATGATGATGTCATGGTGGAACCCATCTATTATTTTGTATGCCAACAAAAGCTAATATGAAAGAAAAAAATTTGAATCTTGTCTTAGCACCTCTCACCAAAATTAGAGTTGATTAGAGTCAAGTGCATACATTGACCCATATTTGCTCTTGGGCTGGGTTGTGTGGAGTTTCCAAAGATGTAAAGAGATAGCCATTCAGCCCAGACAGCGAGGACACCAACAGAGCAAAGGATTCCATTCAAGTTCAGCTTGGTGAACGAACAAGTCTACTGGGGTTGCTCACAGGGAGATATATTACCAGGACACCTCCTGGGTGGCTTCTGAGGAGCTACACCATGAGAAGTCCCACCATGGGCTGTTGTTTACGTCCTATGTACTGGGTATTGGACTCCTGAGGACCATCCCAAGAAGCTTTTAGGAAGGCCTTGCTCACACTCCTCACTCTCCCACTCCCCTCTATGGGAGCATAAATAGTCAATAGGCCTAATGCTGTAAGGGCCTAACCTGGGTCCTCACAGTTATTTGGTTCTAGACGGTGAAGGTCATGTCCAACCCAGAGGAAATGGCTACATTCCAGACCACTTCTCTGCAATGTCCAAGGAGGATCTAGTGCGAGTCCTGTGGCATTTGCACTAAAAGACACAGACACGGTGTTTCTAGACCATGATGGAGATGCCTATGACCTTTCTGTGTCATAGAGGCACAGGGGACAGTTAGCTTTATTTATTCTTATGTTTTGAAATGATTTTGTGTGTATTCGTGTATGGAGTATACATATTTCTGTGGGAGTACAAATGTGTAGGTAGGTGCATTTATGTGTCTGCATGTGCCTATTGAGGTCAATGTTCTTCCTTAATTGAGCTCCACTGTACACACACACACACACACACACAAATATATACATACATATATATATATATGTATGTATAGGGTCTCATGTATCTCAGCCTAGCTTGGAAGTCAGTATATACTCAGAGATAAACCTGAATGGCTAATCCTGCTGCCTCGGCCTCCAGCAACTCCTGGGAAGAGTGTTGGGATTCTAGGTGTGCAACGCCACGTCCCATTCCCCACCTGCCCCTTGGAGGCGGTGTCTCTCACTGACCACGGGGTTCAGCCCCTCAGCTGTGCTGGCCGGACAATGAACTCTGTAGATCTGCCCATATTCCCACTCCAACCACTGCAGCTGGCGTCACAGATGTGCCTCACCACACCTATTTTTTTTTTTTTTAATTCATGTGTGTGCTGGACATCTGAACTCAAGGCCTCATGCTTGCACGGTAGGCACTCTAGTGACTGAGCCACCACCCCAGCCCTCAGCCGACTTTTATCTTTATTCCATCAGGCCCCTCCCTACACACTGAAGTCTCATATTCCGAGAGCAGGCGACCGTGGCTCCTCAGCTGCATCTTTTTCTCTGATTGAGGCGTTGAGCAGCATGCGAATGGTGACGGCTTCCTAAGATTCGAGCTGGGATCCTGAAGACTGTTTTGGTTTTCCTTTCTTCTTCCTGAGAACTCATTCGAATTGCTTCAAATCTACTTCCCGTAAACAAATTAGTATCCTGATTGTGAGATTCACAGGCACCCCGACGAAGTATTCGCTATTCAGTGGCAAGCAATTTAGCGGCAGCTGTTCCGAGCCCAGCAGAGACCTCTGAAGTGTCCAGTACTACCCTCTAAGAGTTTGTTTGCAGTGGTTTCTTGTAAAATGTCAGGGGATCAAACCAGCTCCATGCTTCAAAGCTCCATTTTTCAGAAGATAGTAGAGCGGTAGGAAGAAAAGAATCCAAAAGGGTCAATAGAATGACATTTTCTGGTTTTGCTCAAATAGTGGGTTTTGCTAGCCCGGCCCGGCACTGGCTGCCAAAGTCCACTATGTTCATTTAGTCGAGTGGATGCGGTCTTGGTTATCCTGAGAACTTAGAGGAATTTCCACTCCTGTCTTCTCCATGTCCTTTCAGGAGACTAAACCTGTTACATCCACATAGCTGAGGAAGAGGAAAAGGAAAGGTTTGCCTTGAGTATTCGTTAATTTTCTCATCTTTGGGGTAAAATATTCAGTGGAAACAACTTCCGGGAGGAATATATTTTCCCTCATAGCGTCATGACAGGGGAGGTGCGGAAGCTGGGGGTTGGTGTGGGCTGTATGCACCATTCTCAAAGTAGGTAGACCCCTCCCCCCTTCTTCTTTAAAACTAGGGACGCTCTAATTCCCTAGCTAGTCCCCTTAGGCTCATATCTGCCAATGAGGCTCCATGTCACAAAGGCTCTATAAACTCCCAAGGCAGCACCACAAGTATTCAAATACTTGAGCCTGTGAGCGGGAACTCAACACTGAGACCATAACTCATATAACAGCTTTAGTATCAGTAACAGCAAGGAACCATGGGCACAATCAAACACTACCCTTGTCCCCTGAGGCATTCTGAACAAGAGCATTCACCACCCTCCTCCGCAACCTCGTGCGCCAGACCTCAAAGCCTGAGCGGCACCTGTTCAGCATGGATGTGGCTCTTGCAAACATCTGGAGAGTAGCGCTCTGGTCATAGCGGGTGATGTGCACCCATTATAGGAAGGGTGTCAGATGCCCCCGCTGTTACAGGACTGCAGAAGGTAGCAGGCCTCTCTGCTAGTGGAGCTCATTTAAATCCCAGCCAGGCTTAGCTGTTAGCAGCGTGACTTAGGAAAGCACTGGCAGCCATTGGGAATTTGCAAACAGACTTGTGGTTGCTTAGTTACTGACAACTGAATGTTTGGAGGGTGGGGGCATTGGTTCTGCCAAACTCATTAGGGATCCAGTCTCTCCAGATTGCAACTTGAACCCTTGGAATGTAAGTGTAAGTGTGTACACGTGTGTGTCTTATGTGAGCATATATGTGCATACTAGTGTGCATGCCCATATCTACTTGAGCATGTAGAAGCCAGAGCATGTAGAGGACAGATGTTTTCCTAGATCACTCTCCGCTATGTACACTGAGGCAGAGTCTCTCGCTGGAAGGCCAACCTCTATTAGGCTGGTCTAACCAAGTTAGCGTGCTCTGGGGATTTCCCATCTCTCCCTCTATCTTGCAAGGTGTAGGCTTTTGTTGGACATCTTAACCTTCATTGCTTGTTTGTATCCGAATATGAGGTGTGGGAGGTGAGAGGGTGAGTTGTTGCAAGGGTTTCCCTCCAAGTCTATCGTGGGGTAGGTAAAGCACACAGCTCAGGGATAAAAAGAGTACCCCACAGTCCGCTTAGTTTATTTCTTTTCCCTTTCCGCGTAGCGTCTGTAGGATGCAGTGGTAGCGGCTCCACCTGCTTTGTGGTAGGTGTGGTGTATGCACGGGGGTTTGACGTCTAGAGACCTTCTGTTAACACTGCTTTCCCGCCCCGTTTTCCCTTCCTGCTCTACAGTCTATGGCATTCTTAGTTCAAAGCACACAAACTCCTCCCCACAACCACTTCCTTCTCATCCATCAGAGAGGTGTCCAGGTGTCTATCAGCGCCATTCCTTTAATAAGACCTCACATTTTTGGCCATCAGCTTGTTGATGGTAGGGTAACACATATGTAAGTAAAGCCAAGATCCATCATTGTCTTGTATTTGGGGATTAGCTCTGTAACTTCAAGAATTCCATCCCAGCTATCCATAACAGTCTCAGCCTGTCCTCTCTTTCTGTAACTAGCATACCTAGTTTAGAAAGAATAGAGGTTTTGCTGGCTGATGGTTATGGGACTGGCAAGTCCCTGGGCAGGGCTGCTAAGTGTGTGCTTACTGCTGGTGAAGGCCTCATTCTGAATCCTGACACAGTGGAGATGGGGAGGGACTCAAACAGAAACAGGTCAAGCCTGCTCACTTTATCCTGTCTTATAAAGACACAGATGTCCTCAAGACCCCGTCTGAGCTTAATCACCTCCCAAGGGTCCCACCTCCAAATGGCATCTGAGCACATGGTCTTATGGTGATACATTTAAAGTACAGGGAGGATTTCAGCAAATAATTTGGTGAACCCCACCATGGAGCAGGTAAAATGAAGAGATTGGCATGAGCCCTTCTGCCTTTACTTACCCTGGGAGTGTTTGCTTTGCTTCTTCTTCTTTAGTACTTATTTTTATTTACATACATACATGTATTTTACACACACGCGCGCACGTGCGCGCGCGCACACACACACACACACACACACACACACTGCCCTCAGAGACCCAGAAGAGGGTGTCAGAACCCCTGGAGATAGAGTTACCAGCAGCTGTAAGGCAAATGCCAGAGGCTCTCTTTTAATTGTTGAGCCATCTCCCCAGCCTGCTGTGTTCTTCTTTTATTTCCTTGAAGGTAGATTCTTTCCCATTAGATGTGCTAATATAATAAAAACTTCATTAAACATTTTCCTAGGTGGTCTTGAATGTATTGTAGGAGCTATGCCCTTTTCAGTTAAGCAGGGAAACAAAGAGAGAACTGGAGATT
The DNA here is from genome assembly GCA_028658305.1 of Pachyuromys duprasi. Taxonomy (NCBI): domain Eukaryota; kingdom Metazoa; phylum Chordata; class Mammalia; order Rodentia; family Muridae; genus Pachyuromys; species Pachyuromys duprasi. The sequence continues at coordinate 16,289,683 of CM053745.1, read as the reverse complement.
TAAAGAAAATTAATGCCTATCGTTGATATTTTTACATTTAAAGTCGATCTTTTCATTTAAAATCAGTTATTTTTAACTAACATGAAAGCCTAGCTAGTGATTTGGAGGTCTCGATTTATTTATTTATTTATTTTAAATAAAAATATGTCGTTGGAATAAATAAATGGGACCTCATGAAACTGAAAAGCTTCTGTAAAGCAAAAGACACTGTCATCAAAACAAAACGACAGCCTACAGATTGGGAAAGGATCTTTACCAATCCTACTTCTGAAAGAGCGCTAATATCCAGTATATATAAAGAACTCAAGAAGTTACAAAGCAAGAAATCAAGTAATCCAATTAAAAAATGAGGTATGGAGCTAAAAAGAGAATTCACTGTAGAGGATTATAGAATGGCAGAAAAACACTTAAAGAAATGCTCAACATCCTTAGCCATCAGGGAGATGCAAATCAAAACGACCCTGAGATTTCACCTTACACCCACCAGAATGGCTAAGATCAAAAACTCTAGTGACAGCGCATGCTGGAGAGGTTGTGGAGAAAGAGGAACCCTCCTCCATTGCTGGTAGGAATGCAAACTTGTTCAACCACTCTGGAAATCAATTTGGCTCTTTCTTAGACAATTAGGAATAGTGATTCCTCAAGACCCAGCTATAC
>CM053745.1:16243979-16288526 GCA_028658305.1 Pachyuromys duprasi | reverse complement strand
CCTAATTTTATGGAGCATGCCACATGTACTTTACAAAGAGTTTTGAGTAGTCACATCTGATCTTTATTTAGCGTCCGTTGTTCCTCAAGGAGATTTGTGTGCACTTTACTGTGCACACGGGATTGAGTTATTTATTATCAGAAAGGTTTTCTCCAAAATGTGCTTTGCTTAAATATGCATAAGATAAGCTGCTCAGAGTCAGACTTCCAAAGTTTGAACCAACACTGGCCACTTAGTCACGTTGAACCGAAGTACCTTCTTGCCTCCCATGGATTTTTGTCTGCTAGCTGTGGGGAGCCTAGCAGCATATAGGTATGAAAGCAGGAGTAGAAGAGAGCTCACACCACAAACCATAAGCACCAAAGAGAGGGGGAGAGAGAGAGACACAGACAGACAGAGACAAAGACAAACAGACAGAGGCAGACAGAGACAGACAGAGACAGAGAGACAGACACAAATAGACCATGACAAACCTGGGAATGACACATGCGTTTTGAAACATCAAAGCCTGTCCTCAGTTAGATTCTTCTTCTATCAAGGTTATAACTCCTAAGTCTCGCAAGACAGCACGACGGACTGGAGACCAAGTGTTCCAATGCCTGAGAGAAAGTGTGTCTGGGGGCGGGGTGTGCGACATCTCATTCAAACTATCACACAGTATGACTTGTCGTAGGATGTCTGGAGATTAGTTTTGCAGCGCTCCTTTTCCCTACATGGCTAGAGTCCTGCCTTGTTGGCAAGGTAACTGCGAGACAGGAGATGCTAGGAGAGAGCAGACATGGCCGAGAGGACAGAAGCATGAGGACCGGAGTGTGGATCCTTAGCCTCCACCGTGTAAAAGCTGGCATGGTGATACACACCCGCAACCCCAGAACTAAGAAGCAGAGACAGGTAGATCCGGGAACCTTGCTGGTCACCCACGGTCTCTGTCTTGAAAAATAAAGTGAAAAATGATAGAGAAGGTACCCAATGTCTACCTCTAGCCTCTACACGTGTGCGGACTAGGAATATCCCTACACAATACAGATAGTCATCCCTACCCCCGTCCCCCCCCCCCCAAAACCCATGAAATTTTATGTGACAAGGAGCTATTTTATATTTGGAATGCACTGAATTCATTTATCTGGTGAGTGAAGATGGATGAGTCAACTATGTACAATCAGAAACGGGAAATAAATGAAGCTCCTTCACTTGGTATTTGTGGTGACATCATGGTAAGATTTAATTTAGGAGTCTCTGTGGGTAAAGGGAAAGGCATCTGTGAGAGGTCTGAAGACTGAACACCTGCCTCGTTTACTCCATGTGGATTCACAGAAGCTGGGACCAGAGAATTGCTGGTAGAATTTGCTGGAACAATCAGATGGTTACCCAAAACAAAACAAAACAAAGCAAGCAAGCAAGCAAACAAACAAACAAACAGGCTTTAACCTTACAACGAGCACTAACCTGAACTCCGGATAGAAAGTAAAAGGAGGGGTAGAGTAGAGACCACTTCCACTCAGGCTCACATGTCCAGCCCACGTTGAGTGTCAGCTACTTGTCTTGTATTTCTGCATCAGTTCCTTGTCTGATGCTGTGATAAAATTTCTTGACAAAAGCAACTTAGTGGAGAAGGGGTTTATTTTGCCCGCAGTTCCAAGATACAGCCCATCATTGTGGCAGGAGCTGAGGTTGGCTGGTTGTACTTGTCCGCAGTCGAAAGCGAAGAGCCATGAAAGGTGATGCTCAGAAAACTTTTTCCTTCGAAATATAAAATTATTGTTACCATCATTATTATTTTTAATGTGTACGTGTGCATGCTCGTGTGTGTGTGTTGGGGGGGGGATGTAGAGGCCAGAGGACAACCTTGGGGTCCGTCCTTGTAAATGCCGTACACCTCCTTTGAGGCAGGGTCTCTCTCTGGCCTGGAACTCACTGATTTGACTAGACCAGCCAGCTAATGAACCCCAGGAATCCTCCTGTCTCTGTAAGCCCCCCCCCCAAGTGCTGGGGTTACAAACATAATCCTACCACAGGGGCATCTTTACATCAGTGTTGAGGATCAAACTCAGTTCCTCATGCTAGAGAGGAAATGAGTTATCTCCTCAGCTAGCTTAACCCCAAGCCGACTGTGAAGCGTGGCTTGTCCATCAGGGTAATTTTCTTCCCTCAAGAACTGAGTATTTCTCAGACCGTTTCAGCACAGAGAGGTGCGTGGGAATCTTGCCCCCAAGACACAAGGCTCTCATTTGCTTTGTTTTGTCCTAGTACCCTCTCTTCGACCCCACTGCTGTCGGTGCACTGTGAAGATATGAGGACCTGTATTGTAGGTACAGACATGCATCTTTCTCACACCACTATGCTCCTGACTGTCCGTGGAATACCAAGCCAGGGAGGACAGTCCCTCTCTTCTCATAGTTAACATTTATTATAACATGCCAGGGTCCCTCGCATCTTTCATGTGAGGAACAAGTGAGGATTAAATGGGCCCTCCAGCCAGCAGCCAGCAGCAGCAAGCAGTACTGTTAACCCTGGCCGGTCACTTTGCAGCAATTAAACAGTGTTAATTGCGCTTAGTTCTGGAAGAGATTTTTTTTCCCCCCTGGAAGCAGTATTTACTATCAGGGTTTCAATACTGAATCTCTAAAGAGTCTTCCAGCTGGAAGTCTGGAGATAGCTGCAAAAGCCTGGACACTGGGCTGGGTGTCTCCTTGGCTTTGTCATTGGATAGTGAGGAAGTCAGATGGAGTCTGCTCACTCCTGGAACCACTGCATCAGTTTGGAGGCTATTTAACGTAGCTGGGTATATTCTGGGAACAGTACAGCTGAGAGCATGTTGCTGATGTTGCTTACTTGGGAACTGGGGACTAGCATAGCCATGGCAACCGTGTGCCCGGGGATGGCCCAGCTCTAAATATGCTGTCACGTCCTAAGACCACGCGCCCCAATTTTGAATATTATGAAGTATGAGAAATGACAGTACTTCAGAGAGAAACCACACCAAAAGTTTATTAAGAACTTTGTTATACAGAGCAGAGAATCTGAAAAGTTGTGGCGCATCATTCTCATATCAGCAAGTTTCTTCTCTTCTTTGCTAAGAAGTTAGGCTGTGGGACAGGGAGAGGAGACGCGACTCTGGCAAATGACAATGCTTGCTGGGAACGTGCCTCGGTCTCCTCATCTGTGAAAGGAACACAATATAGACTTTATAGCTGGCAGAAGAGAAATTAGACAGAGGCTAGTTGGGGTCTGAAATACCCTCCCAAGACACATATGTCAATAGGCCTCAGTCTATGATCCTGAGTGGAAGAGGCAGAAATTATAACTCTATAAGTGAGGAGGAGATGGCTCAGCTGGTAGACACCTGCCTCCAATCTGATGACCTGACTTTGGTCCCCGAGACTCATCTGGTAGAAGGGGGGACCTGACTCCCGCAAGTTTTCCTCTGACCTCCACCCACATGCAGTGACTTACATGCTCCTCCCCAACACATGTATACAAAGTAAATAAATAAGAATATAATAAAATTGAAAAAGGAAAGATGGAACTAGTTGTAGGGAATGAGGTCACTGGGGACATGTTTGTGAATTGGGTCCCTGCTTTCTCTTTGATTTCTGGTCTCCACACAGTGAATAGCCTCTCAAGTGCTTCCACTGTGATGTTTTCACTGTGGCAAGCCCAAAGTGACGTGGATGAATTACCAGGCACTGCAACCTCAGGCCCAAATAAATTCTTCCTCCTTCTTGTTGATCGCCTCAGGTCTTCTGTCACAGTCACAGATGGCTGCTGCACAGAGACAGGGCTGGTTAAAGGCCGGGTTCAGGAAAGCGGTTACAGCCGCTTCACAAGGGTCCTGCTTGCTGCCTCTGCTGGGCCTTGTATCTTCTTTGGCCACCTCCCTCATCTCAGCTGTCTCTTGGTTTTAGAGTGTGGCACTTCAGCCTCTTCATTGTGCCGTAAGTTAGTTCTGTGTACCGCGCTGGCTTTCTGTTCATTTCTTCTGCCACTTTGACTTGTCTCTACCTCCCGTGTGTCTGTGTTAAAGGGGCGACACTCCCTACTCTTCATCTTTTCCTTTTACATCTAATTTAGGAATAGTTTGATCTGATCAGTGCATCTGGAAAAACAATAACCTGGCAGACTCAGCTCCAAGACTCCAGCCCCCCTCCTTGGATGCAACAGCCTTCCCCTGTTGGGTCTGTCACTCCTTAGCAGATCCCCCTAGCTTCTCCTACTTCATGTCCCCTAGAGCTGCACTGTTTACAGGGAAGGCCTCAAGAGGCTCATTTGCCCACAGATGTAAGCCACATCCTTCAACTTGAGTCTTTACTGAAATAACACCAAGGCTACTTCCCAGAAGTTATGGTTAAAGTTTTGGTTTCCTGAGGGGTCGTGTAGGTGGGTTGGTGGGTAGAGTGTGTGCTGCATAACCACAAGGGCCTGAGTCCAAGTAAAAATGAGTGAGTAAATGATGAGTAAAAATAAGTAAGGGAGAGTATGCTTGTCTATTTCGAGGGAGATGGAGACAGGCCTATCCCGAGCCACACTGGCCAGCCAGTCTAACCAAAACAGAGATCCAGGTCCAAGAAGAGACCCTGTCTCAAAAAATAAGTTAAAGAAATGGTTGAGGAGGACACATGAACTTTAATTTCTGCCTTTCCATATATGCTTACATGGGCAAGCACACCTGCACATACACACACACACATACACACCACACACAAAGATAGACACACACACACACACACATACACACACACACACACACACACGATCCCTGAAATCAAAATGACTGGATTCGGATCTTGGACTGGCCATGTGTTGCTGTGTCAATTTTCAAAATTTCTGATCCTTGTTGAACTCTAGTTTCTCTTCTTTAAAAGGGGTAAACTAACAGAACCTGCTTCACAGTTTTGTTGAGAGGATTCGATGAATGAACAATTGAAAGCATTTCAAGCAACACCTGCTCCCAAGCTGCAAATAGAGGCCAACTAACTGTGCTTCCCATTGATTCAGCCAGTGCCCAGGGAAGGTGGATGGTGAGTCCTTCACACCCTGTTCTGGACTCTCTTTCTCCTCAAATCACTTTGTCCATGGAACTCCTTGGACTATTGTGCCTCCCTTGGGTGTATTTCCCATGAGCTCTTGGCAAAACATATGTGTTACTTGGCTAGTTTTAGAAATTTTTTTCGTTAATTCATGTATGTGTTTGTATGTGCCCGTATATGTAGCTGCTTGTAGAAGCCAGAAGAGGCTGTTAGCTAAAGTTAAGGTGGTTGTGAGCCACCTGATGTAGAGAGAATCTCTTGTGTACTATGTGGAAGCATCACCTGACAGGATTTTAAACCCTGATCAGTGCAAGAGCTCTTAACCATTCCGTCCCATCTCTCCAACCATTGGGCTGCTTTTGAAATATAAAATGCTCTTTGGTGAAGAAGAAGGGAACAAGATGAATCCCAAGTGCCCAACACCTTCTTTGCCATCAGCTATTAACCTTCATGCCCTGAGGCTGTGGGCAGTCCCTCAGCTTCCTTCAAGTGTTCCTAAACCCCAGGCTGCTCTTGATTTCAGTCTCCAGAGAAGACTTCTTGAAGATTCTGGCCATGTTTGGTAACTGACTACGGTCTTTGTCTCTCCTTTTATCTGTAGTAGACTTCTAAAAAAGCCAAGTTCTTCAGTGACCATGCTCCAACACCAGTAGTCGGGCACTCCTTCCCTAGTTTGGGAAACTCTCTGTGGTTAACAGCTGTGGCCATTGAGCCTATGGGAAAGCAAGATGGCTGCCACTCTAGAAGAATGTGCAGTTCTGCTCAGTTTCAGCCCCGCCACAGTGGCTCTTATGAAGGAAACAGGGATAGGACACGTGTGTGAGTAACTGACTACCTAGGTTTGCTCTCTGTCTCACAGCAGTCAACGCCTCCTCCGCTTTTCTTTGTTTTGCATAATGGGCATCAGATTATGATTGTATCCAGTAAAACAATGGCACTGATTAGAAAGGTCTGGGGCCTGGAGAGCTGGCTCAGTTAGCAAAGGGCTCGCCATGACTTATGTAAAAAAACAAACAAACAAACAAAAAACAAGCAAAAAAAAAACAACTACTGAAGCCGGACATGGTGGCATGTACTTGTAATCCCAGTGTTGGGGAGGGTGGGCCTTGCAGACTCCTGGAGCTCTCTGGCTAATTTGCCTAGTATAACTGGAGAGTTCTAGGCCAATGAGAGACACCGTCTTAAAACAAACAAGCAAGCAAGCAAACAAACAAACAAGGAGAAATGGCTCTTGAAGAATGACATTTTAACTTCTGGTTTATATATATATATGTACATAAACACACACACACACACAAGAAAAAGGTTAAGAAGGAAAAAGGGAAAAATCTGTAGAAAGCATTGACCTAATTTTTCCCAGTGAATTTATCCAGAACAGCTTTTTATAGTGGTTTGACCTCTGTGACTTGCATCTGGCTAACAGGATGACAGAGTCATCTGGCCAATGCATTGGCAATGTCCACTTGTAGACTCCAAGGGCAGGGTCCCAGAAACTTCCCTTCATCCTGGAAGGCTCACACTTTTCATTTGAGAAAGGACTTTTTGTCGTCAAGGCTAGTATTATCTTTGGTCGTAAGGAAATAACTGAGTTTCAGGAGGCAGCGCCATACATGAATGGACTCCAAAGGCAAGCTCAGAAGAGTTCCAGAAATATTTTGGGAGTGTAACACTGCTGAACCAAGTTTATGGCCCTTCGAAATGCTAGAGACTCTAAAATAAGCTCTCAGAACTGTTTTGTAGGACTCTCTATATGAAATGGTTATTTTTCAAAGCGCGGCCGACTGGACTTGGCTTTAACTTTGTGGTGTGTTTGTTAAGGCAGAATCACAAGAGCCAAGATAACCAGCCACCTCCATTTACTCAGTCAGGCCTATAAAGCACACCTGAGGGCAACTAATCAGGAGATCCGGCTCACTCTGCTTTTACAAGGCGATTAAAAAAGAGCTGCAGATTTGAACGTGCATAGACCATTTCTGGAAAATGTCTAGCCCGCAGTCATCACGGCCCATACCTTCTCCCAATACACTGTTCATGAATTCATACTGCGATGACGTCAGTCTGGTGTATAGGGCATGCTCAGTAGAAACATGTTGGATGAATCAGATAATAGGAAATGATGATTGCCTCCTGGGAACAGGCTGCTAGAATTGGGGTCTTCCCAATTTAAACCCTCATACAGTTTTTTTTTTTTTTTTTAAATTGAGAGAGTGTGAAGGATGCTGCTTCATTCACTTCATGTGTGAGGAAGGGCCTTGTGTCCCTGACTTTCCTGAGACTCTTGGCCCTTTAGGCTTCCCCAACCCCTATACCAAGGAGGAAGACTCAGTCTGGCTTGTCTTTAAAGCACATATTATTAGCATAAGAATGCTGCCCTTCCTTGTTCCTGTTCCCTCTCAATTGCTCTTGGTGTGTGTGTGGGGTTGGGGGGGGGCTTGCTTGTAGAGTAGGCATGGCAGTGTTTCTGCCTGTCTTGCTTGTGGCGCTGGATAGATGAGGACGTTGGGGGTGTTCTCTTATCTTAGTCTGAGCTGTTATATATATATAAAAACAAACCATAAACTGGTGACTTATACGCAACAGAAATTTGTAAGGGCCACACTGCCCAGCAGCCATGTCTAGGATCTGTCCGAGATGGTCTTCTGGATGTAATTTCATAAGGCAGAAGGGGTGAGGCAGTTTTCTCAGATCATTTTTTTGGGGGGTGCGGTGAAGTAGTCTTGCCATTTTCTTTCTTCTTTACTATAACTATTCAGACATACTAATAGTATTAGTTACTTTACATGTTGACGGGACAAGATACCTGATGAGTGCAACTCAGGGAAGGAAGGGTTTACTTTGTCTCACAGCTCAAGGGTACGGTCCCTCACAGTGGGGATGTCGTGACAGGGGGAGGAGGCAGCTGGTCACATTGTGTCCACAGTCAGGAAGTGGAGAGATGAATGTCAGCCCATGGAATGATACCACCCTCCTTTACAGAAGCTTCCCCGTCTCAATTAACCCAATCAGTAATGCATAGATAAGATTGGAGGTTTGCATTTACAGAGATCCTAAATCTGATCAAGTTGACAAGATAATCTTGTACAAGTTAATACATGTCACTGGGGTATTTCCACACGTATACACACCCTGCTTTGATCCTGTTTACCACTTTTCTATGCCTGCTGTCTTCTTTCTTTGGTCTTCCCTGGACCGCAGGTCCTATGAAAGAGGGTCCCCTGCCTTCCAAGGGGCTCACCCTCAAACACATTCACACTGGAAATTAGATCTCCACATAGGGAATTTGGAAGGATCTGAACATTCAGCCCACAGCATTCTTCCACCCTGGAAATTTCAGCTTCAAGCAAGTCCAGGTGTGGAAAGCTTAAAGGAGTCAGGATGGCTGGGCAGCGACACGGGAATGTGGGGTGCAGTTCACTTGGGGATAAATAAAAACTGAATGCCACTCCCAATATGACGCGTGTTTGTCTGGGTTTGATTCTTACAGAAGGGAGCAGTTCAGACCCCAGCACTCACCTCAACCTCAACAAGATAATTTGTTTAATTGATTATCTTTCCATCTGCATGAATTCTGTTTTAAATAAGTGTACAGATCAGAACAGAAGAATAAGTGAGGGCCGAGTACAGTCAGTGTTTTTTCTTTTTTTTTTCCCCATCCATATAACAGTAATTCTTTTTCTGTAAATTCAGTTAGAAGCAATTTACATTTCTAAAGAGGAGCGATGATAATTGACTGGCAGAATGACTTAGCATTCGGTCTGGGAAACTGGTTCATAGATTCATCAAATACTTCGGTTAGCATCAAAATGGAAAGAGGTAGAATTATCACTCAATCTTTTGAGTCTGAAGCGGAGACTAACAAATTCAATGGATTCGGGAGTAAGGAGCCTGTGCTACGTAGGGCCTGAAACCTAGACCCCAGAGGAGGCATTCCTTAGGAATTGAGTGTGAAAAAGTCTTGCTATTCTTTAGAATTTTTTTTTTGGCAAATGCTTATTGTACAAGGTACTGGACTTCATAAAAAATCCTTTTGAGTACAATAGGAATTTTGACCAAATTTTAACCCCATATTCTTCCCTTTCCCTTCTTCCCTTTTCTCCCTGTTCTGATATTCTTTTCTTCACCCCAGCCTCCCTCTGCTTTCTTGCCATATATCCGTAAACAGGCTTATGTGTCTTTATAAAATCTAGTATCTACAAATCAGAAAAAGCATGTGATATTTGTTTTCCTGAGTCTGGCTTATTTTATTTAATAGGATGATCTCAAGTCAAACCCATTTTCTGGCAAATAGCATAATTCCCATCTTCATGGTTGCAAAGAACTCCGTTCTATATGTATGTGCATATGTAATTCTGTGGTCATTTCTTTATACATTCTTTGTTGATGGACACCTCAGCTGACTCATGACTTGGTAGTTAGTACCGTAGTGAACAAGGGTGCTCAAGTATCTCTGTGATATGATGACTAAACATCCTTCGGGTACAGATCCTGCTATGAGCCAGAAGTGTCATAGCAGGGACAAATGGTAGACCTGTCCATAGCTCTTTGAAGAATCTCCATGTTGTTTTCCATTATGATTTGACTAACTTACACTGTCATCTTTTGAGGTCTGTTCATTAGCTCATCTGTTGATTAGCGTCTTGGTTTTTCTTGGCACTTAGCCTTTTGAGTTCTTTATATACTAGATGTTTAGGTTGTGATGGTTGTATTGCTAATAAAGGTTTTTCTCAGATTCTGTACTCTGCCTCTTTAATTATTATCATTATTATTTTTTGCCTGCTGGAAAGTTTTTAATGTCATACAATCCCATTTGTCAAGCATTGGCATTAACCCTTTGGCCACTGGAGTCCTTTTCAGGTAGTTCTTCTCTACATCTATATGTGGAAATGTTTCCTAGCAGTTTGAGAGGTCCAGCTCCTAGATACATTTGGAATCCATTTTGTGCAGGATCAGAGATAGGGACCTAGCTTTTTTTTTTCCTGCATGTGGACATGCAGTTTCTTGAGAACAACTGGTTGAAGAGACTGTCTTTGACTAAATGTATGTTTTGGCATCTTCATAAAGAGTCGGGTGGCTGCAGTGGGTGGGCTTAGTGCTGGGTCCTCTATTTTGCTGGTTTATGTGTCTGCTTCTGCCCCAGCACGGCACTGCCTCTGTAAACATGGTTCTGAAAATGCAAACATGATCATCTGGGTCTCGTTTTGTTCTCTTCTCAAGACTGCATTGTTTCTCCACGGATTTTTGTGTTTGTTATCTGAGTTAAGATATATGTGTGTATCATATATATGGTATGTTTATATATGTACATGTGTCACATATATGATATATTCATATATATAAGTATTGTCATTAGAGTTTTGATGGTGGCTACATTGAATAAGTGGGCTGCTTTTTGGTAATGTAGCCATTTCCACTATATTAATTTTGATTAGCCTTGAGTGTGGAAAGTCTTTTTAAGTGTCTTCTTCAATTTTGTTAGTATTTAAAATTTTCTACTGTAGAGGTCTTTTATTCTTTGGTAAGGCTTCCCCTAGATACTTTATTTTTTTGGATATTAGCACAAGTAGAATTATTTGCATATATGATATAGGAAAGCTGCTGGTTTCTGTATGCTGAATTTATATCTTGATATTTTATGGCAGTGTTTATCATATATGAGTTCTCTGGTAGTTCTCTTATGAATGGGTTCGTATCATCTGCCTATAGTAGTATTCAGCTTCATTCTTTTCTACTTGTGGTCCTTTTATTTCTTTCTCTTATCTTATTTCTCTAAGACTTCAAATACTGTACAGAATGACAGTGTACTCTGCTCTTGTTTCTGACTTTAGTAGAAATGCTTTTGGTAAAAAGGAGTTTTTCCCATTTATACTGTTGGTTGTAGGTTTGGCATATAAAGCCTTTATGATATTGAGGCACATTCCTTTCAATTTTTGTTTGTTTGTGTCATTTCTAGTTTTTTTGGGTTTTTATCATGAAGGGATTTTAGACTTCATCAAAGGCCTTTCCGGATATATTGAGATGATCATGTGAATTTTGTCCTTGCGTCCATTACTCTGATGTGTTATGTGTAGTGATCTGTGCGTGTTGAACCATCCCTGCATCCTTGGACTAAAGCTCACTTGTTCATGCTTAACGATCTTTCAGAGGGACTATGGCTCAGTGTAACCACGGGGTTCTGAGGTTCTGACACTGTGGTCAGAAAATAATCTCTATTAGAGATTTCTCCTTGGACTGAATTGCCCACATCTTTTCCTGAGCACCGTCTCCACTGATCTTTATATTGACTCTACCCAGAACACATTTACTATCCCCATGTCTGACTATAATACTTCCGTCTCTTTCTACTTTCCTCTACACTTGATGACCCAGTCTGTGTCTTGTGTCTTGAAGGCCATTGTGCGGATTGCAGGTTTATTTTCCCATCTGTAGCACAAACACCAACTTTACTTGTTTCAACTACCCACTGCAAGCATCACCACATAACAACTCAATAACAAGGGCATTATGTATTTAGAGAAAGAAGTTTAAAATATTTTATTAGGGAACACTCATCAATATCGAACAGAGCTTAAATACATGGCATCAACATTATAAGCGCCGTATAAGTTTTCATCATTGGGACAGTCACATTATGAAACCAATAAAAGAAAATTTTAACAGTGGGCATGATCCATAAAGACTATATTTCAATAATTTATTCATTTGCTTAGTAGTATGTACATTTATTTTCATGAAAAACAAAAAGAACATAAAAACCAACATGACTGTTTACCATGTCGCGTCATAAACAAATGGACCTGTAAAAATGGTGTGTAAAAAAATCCATAAACACTTTAATTGCACATTCCCAGGGTATGGAGTCCATTTAAATGGAATTAAATGGGTCAAAGCCATTGTAGATGTCTGGGTGTGGCCTATATGCATCAATACACAATGGTGCACACAATTCAAGTACAACAATGCATACACATGGATACATTATTTTCACATGGGAGAGAATTCCCCCCTATAGAGCATATAGCACACAGTAGGCTCTCAGCATGATTCCCACTAACTGAAGGGAATGTGATCATCAACTCCACTGACCACAGACCAAACCTGGAGCTGGGGGTCACTTAGGGGCTGTACCTCCTGGGAATCGTAGGTATCACAATTGTTAAGGTTATGGGAGAGTAAAATGGCAGCTAAACCCAGCCAGGCAGCCCACATCTCTGTCTCTGGCAGCATGGAAATGTTGTGTTTGTATTTTCAGCAGCTCCGAGGAAGAGGCAGGCAGAAAAGCTGCATCAGGCCAGCAAATGTCAGGGTTCACGTCCGAAGAACAGCAGCTTTATTTTATTTACTAAGACATACTTTTCCCAAGCCTGAGCGAGTCAAACCTGTAAGCGCTGGCTGACTGTAAAAGAATAGTCCAAGTCCTTTGCCTTTTCTGCTCTTTTCTTCACCTCCTGGGCTGTGTTTAGTTGGTAACAATCACCAAACACCACTGGCAGAATGCTTGTCCTGGTAGAACCAGCTGCTGAATGGTATTACAGTGATGCAGTTCACTGCTGTCCTCTTTGCAGCCTACAACTCCATCTTCCCAAACACAGTGCGCAATATTTTCTTGCTATGCGAGTATCTCTCCTTTTAATAGCACAGAACTGCTTTCCCTACAATTTCCTTGCTTAGCCTTCGTAAGCCTTTGGCTATTCTTTTGGATTAAATACCTCATGTTTGAGAAAATGTACAATGAGAAAGAAATTGGATTTTTTTTTTTCTGTTCAGGCATCTCACTGTAATGTTGTAGAAAGCTTTGAGAACAGATGCGGGGTTACTGAATAACTCATGCTTTTCGATTTTTCTGCCAGGCCAAACCTGGTGGCCCTATTGGAAAAGAGACCCTATATTCGCTGTGTTCTGGTTTGTCCAGTCAGTTTTGCATTGTCTTAAAAAAAAAGAGTGGGTAGGAAAACAGGAGTTGTTTGCCTTCAAGCCTAGGAAAATGGAGTTTGCTGAGCCAAGGGGCCACTGTGGTTAATAAGGCCGTTCCTCCCTGTGCCTGGCAAACTGAAGGAGGAACAACCCTAGCCCATACTGGGATGCACCAACCACAGGACATTTGCGAGGGCATGTCCCTTCCTTTCTTTGACAACTTCCTACATTTCCCACTGTTCTTTTTTCTCAGGATCTGTCCTTGTTTTTATGAAGCCTACTTTTGTGGCTAATGGTCACTTCCCTCCAAAATGCCACACAGGACCCTTCATGAGTATTTGAGTCATAGATTTGTTCATAAGCACCTCCCCCCATGGACCACGGGAGCTCTGAAGGTGAGGGCTGCATCTTGGTCACTGTTGTTCTCCACCCCTGGGGTCCCAGACAGCCCACACTACAACCTAGAACAGCTGGATGCAGTGGCAGCTTCCTCAGGAAGAAGGTGGAGATTTGTTTTGAATGCTGGCTTTCCCTCTATTTCTATGGATGTGCTAGGAAAGAAACTTCAATATTTAACTGCATTTTTGTGTGTAGTTCTAGGGATCAACTCTAGAGCCGAACTCCTGCTAGACAAGTGATTTACCCCTGAGCCACACTTTCAGCCTTTTGCGTTTAACTTGTAAGAATGCAATGGGGAAGTAGTCTAAGCTTGCTTTATGAACACTGAACTACCTTCGCTCCCATGTTGACAGTGGTGATAGGTCAGATTTGTGTTCCTGTCAGATGATGCTTAGAAAAGGGACAAGACCACATGCCAGGCAAGACATAGCATCTTCTGAGGTGATCCCAAAAGGACAGAGGGTGATTTGGGGAGAAAGGACAGCAGTCACAGACAGAAATCTGACTTCCTGTAATAGGAGTACATTTCAATAAAAAGCAGGGTTTGTGAACCTTTAGGGAACCATATTATAATTTAAAACAAAAAAGAGCTTTGTTTGTCTTTATTTGTTTGTTTGTTTTGTGTGTATGCTACAGCAAGTGTGTGGATGTCAGGGGACAAATTTCAGGAGCTGGTTCTCTCCTACCACAAGGAGAATCCCAGGGACTGAACCCAAATCTTCAGGTGGCAAGTGTTTAGCCATCTTGACGGCTCTCATATTCTGCCTTTTAGAATACTAAGCATCAACGCAATACAATTCCATCTTTTCAAAGAGTAGTAGTTTTTACTCCAAACCCCAGGTATCCATTATTAGAGAATCAGACCTTGGCAGAGAGGGACAGTCCCATGCTGCCCTCCCGTCCTCTGGGTGGGGGTCACACACCAGCTTTCTCTCTCCAGCACTCAGAGAACCAGCCATTTGGGTTAAGTCTCTTCCCTTGGCTCTTGCCATAACCTCACAGCTGCTCCCTAAAATCCAGAACTGAAATAGCCATGGATTATGTTTATCTGAAGCACAGTTGGGCCAAGAACCTCAGCTCAGAAACAGACTTTCCTCCTCTGCTTAGAGCAAATTTGAGATCTACAGTCATGAGAGACTGGCTGTTGGCAGGGAGGTGACAGCTGGCCTCTGCCAGAGACAGCCTCTGGATGTGCTTATGAGACATCTCATCCAGTCACAGCCAGCTGAGCTTGTGCTGTGGAACTTCCCATCAAGTCACCTGTTCAGAAGTTCCCAGAGGTCCTTTCAAAGGACTATCTGAGGAGGACGTGTCGTGACCTACGGTACACATGTCAGGCCCTCAGTCCCACTCAAACTCAAACTGTCCCTGCTAGAGGTTGGGAATGGCTGCCGGTCTTGTAAACATTTACTTCTGACAGTTGCCAGGCACTGACTGCTTAACCCTGTTTCCTTGGACAAACTTAAACGGAAACCCGGGGTCCAATCCCATCCTCCCCCCCCCCCCGACCCCCCGCTCTCAGTCAGAATGATGTTTCTTTCTCACGGCACCAGTTTTACAAACACACGTGCACCTTGCATGTAGTGACTTACACAGGACAGCTGCAATCATGTAAAACACTTCCCAGCACCACGTCAGTAGCTGGGGAAAGTATGAAACACCGGCCTCGCCTAGACAGTCCTGAACCTGGTGGAAATCGTCAGCAAAGTTCTGGGAGTTTGACTTAAAAGATATTAAAGTGGAATTTCCAGGTAAAGACATCCCCAATCCAAAAAGAAAAAAAATAGTACAGCGAGGAAGGGCACAGATAATTGAGAGCTTGCACCTGGGTTTCAGAGCAGCATGGCACGGCATGCTTCTGAGTTCCTTTCTAATAACACAGACATGCATGGAGGCTGGAGGACTCTGCAGCATCCCAAGGCGGGATAAAGGGTAAGGGAAAAACTTGCTCTCTAAAGAGTTGTTGTGTATGTGTGGAGTGTTCGGGGCTTGCAGATGTCTCACAGGCCCTTTATAATCCTTGTCCTGTGCAGGGAACAGCTGGGAGGAGAAATGATGAAGACGGAGAGCACCAGGAGGATTGGGTGGGTTTTATCATCTCATGAGGCATCTTCCTGAACTCACGTCTCATTTGCTCTCCATTTCACGGATGAAGACCTGGCACCAGGGAGGTCAAGGAGCCTGCTCAGAGTCACTGTGAGATACCGGGCACACTGAAGCCCAGGACCGTGGCCGCCCTGTCTGTGGTTCTTCTCATACCAATCTGGACATCATTCTAGCTTTCTTTCTGTTCCTGGGGTCTGGGTGGGACTGAGTAGGCCAAGGTTCAGCATGCTGGGTCTGGTTCAGTCTCACACAAGAGTTTCAGAACAATGGATAGGACCCCAAGTCTCAGGCTTCTATTTCCAAAACTGCTGCTCCCCGCTTTGATGCCCAGATCTTTGTGGCGGCTCTCTGTGGAAACCTTTCATCTACAATGTGACTAGAAAATCTTGTGCCTTACCATTTCAAAGTGTGTTAAAGGGCTTTGCTTGGAGCAGGTGTTCTAAAAATACGATTGTGCATGTGTGTTTGCATGCTGGCATATGTGTGTGCATGTATGTGTGTGTGTGCATGTGTATGTGCGTGCGTGTGTGTGTGTGTGTGTGTGTAGGTAAGAGGACAACCTCAGGTATTGTCCCTCCAGAGATGACCACTTCATCTTTTGGATAAAGCCTCTCACTTTTACCTGGAGATTTGACTATGTTGGCCAGTGAGTGAGCTCTAGGGATCCTGTCTGCTCTCCAGTACTGTGATCATGAGGGTGCATGGCCTGCTTTCTTTCTGTCTGTCTTTCTCTTTCTTTCTTTCCTTTTCTTTCTTTCTTTCCTTCCTTTTCTTCTTTCTTTCTTTTCCTTCCTTCTTTCTTTCTTTCCTTTCTCTTCCCCCTCTCTCCTTCCCCCTCTCTTTCCCTCCCTCCCTTCCTTCCTCCCTTCCTTTTTTCCTTCTGTCTTTCATGGATTCTGGGGATTTTCTTGATGTTTACAAGGCAAACATTTAACCAGCTGAGTTATCCCCAAAGACCTAAAAATCTACTTGTTATGTCTTGAGCCTTGCTTCTGAACCGCCCATCACAGTCAGAGGAAGAAGTAAAGTGATCTTACTATCTGCAGTCTTGGGTTAAGTTGCTATGGAAGTGGCTGGAAGGATGTTGTTTGTAACTTATTAGATCCAGAGAATAAAATTTTTTTCCCTTCACACCTGATGAGGAAAGCATGCATTTTGATTTGGGCTTTCGAAGCTGAGACAGGACAGGATGGTTGTGGTGGGCTACCTGCTCTCATTTGAAGCTAGTGATGAAGTTGGGGTGCAAGACTTAGCATAGGAAGGCAGGAGCCAGGCTGGCTGCCAGAAATGGAAGCAAGAGCAAGCAAGAGACTTTACCTTTCAATTCAATTACTCCCCAGTAAGAGTTTTACTCTTAAAAATACAAAAACAAATTTTGAGAAAACTGACACTGAATTTTTACTTAACTACCCAGGGCTCTTGAATGTTTTCCTCTTAAAAAATACTTGCTGTCTTACTTTCTAATAGCCTCATTTGTCAGCTTGAATTTGAGTGCCTCTTTTGTAGTAGGTAGGTAGTGCTCACTGACCTGCCGTCAGTCAATGTCCCCTCTACTTCTGCTTTTTATAATCACCATCACTTCTGGTATGACACAGGGACTGGGAAGGGGAGAAACTGCATGACAATAAGTCATTAGCCCATGCTCAGATCTTGATCAGTGAGGCGAGAAGAGACAGACACTTTCAGTGTATCCGCCATCTAGATAGAGCCACATGCAGTCAGACCTGTTTTGGGGTGGCTTTTGGCTCTGAAAGCTTCCGTAAGCTTTGATCTCTCAATAGAATTTTCTTCTCCCTCATTTCCAGGTTGGACTAATGCTAAATATGCCTTGATACTCTAGACAGGGGCAATGCACTGTGGGGAAGATTGTTGGACCAGAGACATTTCCACCTGAGAAGCTCTGAGGGTAGGGGCGAGGGCAACAAAGCAAAGCAAAGCAAAACAAAACAAAAAACAAAGCTGCATGGTTCAGCATAAGCAAAACACAATGGAGGATGCGTGCTGTGGGCCAGCCAAGCTTCCTAGTGAGGATGGATGCTCTTCACTTCTTGACAGGAAGCAGGAGAAGACATTGCTCTGTGCTATTCACAGTGAGACTATGGGGACAATCTGTCTACTGTAAGCACTGGGATGGAATATGAAACGGAAGTAGGGTTTCATGAAAAGTGATGCAGACAGGGCAAAGTGCTCCATGGCCCTGCAGAAGGGCACATCACTACAGCCCTGGGAGGCCTGGGAAATGATGAACGGAAGGGATCCTCAGATATCTTAATTGAAATTCATTTCACCAGGCGTGGCCTTCATGGCCTTCAGTCAGGTTATTTCAGTGGATGGGACCCAAGGGAGGCCCTGCTGACCTGGTTCTCAGGATGAGGCTGCCACTGGCCTTTAATTCCACCTTCTTCTGCCATACCCTGGCTGTGTAGTCAAGGCTCTGCCCCACTCAGTTTTGGGGTTCTGCTTTCCTGGGTGGTGATACTTATTGGGAAGATCAAATGCCCACCTGACTCAGGATACATGCTAGCTTGGGTTCCCCACAGCTAGTGAATGAAGTTACTAAATTTCTAGAAACTCCACATTTCAGCCATTACCCTGGTCCTTCCAATCTTTTGTTGATTTGTTCTTCCAGACACTTCTTCTTTTCCTCCGTGCCTGGCTGAGGGTTGAGCAGCTCTCTTTCCTCAGGGGTGGAGCTTTGACTTGGCTGTACTGAGTGACACAGCTGTCCCTGACCCTCAGAGCTTTCTGTCTTGTTGAGAAGGCAGAACCCACATAAGGTCAGTGTATATGAAGAACCTTTCAAAATACCTTAAGTATTAAGATTTTAAGCAGCATCGGGGGATCACAAGCAAGTACATATTTAGCTGTTAAATACATTTCGCAGACAATTGGCATAAAAACTTGGTGACAAACAGAAAGGGCTGAATTTGAACTACCTCTCTAGGTAAAGGATTATGGATTTTTTTGTGTGTGGGAAAAAGGGGGAGATAGAGAGAGACAAAGAGAGAGAGAGAGAGAGAGAGAGAGAGAGAGAGAGAGAAAATGGGATCTTAGGAATTGAACTCTGCCTCCTAAGTTTCCATTTCAATTTGATCTCAGGTTTTCTCTCAATGTGGTTGTATTCCAAAATAGTCTTTTAAGAGGTAGTTGGTGCAGTGAGGTCATAGGGACAGATATTAATGCAATATGACCACTGTCCTTGTAAGAAGTAGAAGTTCCCACAGGGACTTGTGCACACACAGAGAAAAGACCACGCGAAAATTCAGGGACAAGTCAAGATGCACTGAAGAAGGAACAACTAGCTAACACCAACACCTTGATTTCCAGCATTCAGGACTATAAAGGAACTAGTGAATGCTGTCGGAGCCACCCAGCCTGCTGTATTGGGTAAAAATGAATGTGTGGATACAAATGTGAAAGCTCCCAGCAAAAACTGGAACATGGATGTGTGAGAAGACTCTTCAGAGCTGAAGTTTCCCTAGTTCAAAGGCAGGTACATGAAAAGGGAAATCCTAAGTTCCAGGAGCACATAGCATCATGTGTGTTAGGGAGGAAACAAGGAATAGAGCTTTGGAGAAAACAATATCCCTGTTGACTCTCTAGCCTAGCGCATGCCTCCTGATGGATCAGTCATTGCTCGAGGTGAAGGTGGAACTGAGTTTAATTTATGGGTTCATCAAGGCCTTGAAAGGCCTTAAGGAACTGTTAAGAGGAAAAGTTTATAAGAAAAAAAAAAGTACAAAAACAAGAGACAAAAGATGGTGATGGAGAACCAAAGTTGGCTCCGACAGAGTGGGAAAGATGTCCAAGGCATGAGAAGTTGATTAGAAGTTCTGTAGAAACCATTCCAAGCTCAGAGGTAGGGTCAAGGTCAGGTTTGGGAGTTGGGGTGGGAGGTTAGGGTTAGGGGTTAGGGTTGGGCTTGAAGTTAGGGTTAGGTTTGGACAGTTGTCATGGGGGAAATTGCCCACTAAGCCTGAAAGACTCCTGGACTCATATTGACTTCTGCTATCCTGCCTACCTCATAGGGCTCAGGGAGGGAAATTCCTTCTGCTACTGCCACCCACCTGGGAATCATGAAGATATGAGCTTGCCACTTTGTGTAACAACTCACACAAGTTCGGAAGGTTGATTTAGCGCCCTACTGTCAAAAAGTATGCTGACGACAGTTAAGGAGGACTGGCTCTCTAACAGGAACTGGAGGTAGTTTGGATCAGGGATGGAAAATTGTGGCCCATGGGTTAAGTCTGGAACACACCTTGTCGTCTTTTGGGCCTATATCTCTAAAGGGTTGTCCATAGCCTCCCACCAAAGAGCCAAAGCAGAGACCATCATGCCTAAAATAAGTACCATCTAGCAATTTACAGAAAAAGTTGGTCAACCTCTGGTATACATTAAACAGATGTTTATTTATTTGTTTTTGGTTCCTCTAGGAACACCTCTCCATTTATAACAATGCCACTTGAAAAAACACATTCTTGACTTCTGAACAGATGAACTCAGAACCCTGCCAGCGCATGCACTGGGGACTGTCTGCACCTCCCTTTGCTTTCATGCCAGGGTGGTGCACTGAAGAGAGGCCGTCTGGATCTGCTGACCAGGGTGTGCCCATTGACCCACAGGGTCTCTTTGGGATCTTTGTGTTCCTGAGGACCTTAGAGTGACAGCCACTGCTGGTTTTGCCCTTCCATGTCACCCTATTGAGTGAAGCAGCAGCCTTCTGTCCCTGACAATTTCTCTGGTTCTGTAGCAGCTTATCTATGGAGAAAGAACATAATGACACGTGCCTGTCTGTCAGCCAAGAAACAAGAACGGGTGAGCATGCACTACAAGTTCTTCCCAGTTGTTGGCCAGCATGGGAGGGGAGAAGGCACAGGCAGAGCTGGAGTTATGAGCTGGTACTGACAAAGGGGACTATGAAAGTCAGAGAGGCAAAATACACAGCGGACACTGGGGACGTGGAAGTCGTTGCTGATAAAGATTGACTATGAGGGTGTTCAAAGAAGTCTTTTTAACTCACTACTTCTATTTTGTTGCATGCCAAATGTGAACAAAAACTATCTCCTTTTCCTTCTCCCACACAGGAATGACCAGAGAAAGATTTGATAAGTGTGTGCTGATGCACATTAAAATTAAGTTCACGTTGTAGTTTCTGTTTTAGTTGCTTTGCTATGACATTCACATATGCTTATTTTATTTAGCCTGTTTCACAGACCAGGATATTATTCATCAAAAAAATTTTCCCTAAACGCAGTGCTAAGTTGTGCTAAGATTTTTTTTCCACCTAATTATTTTCATGGCTTAACCTCCAGCTTAGAGTGTGACTGCATCGAGTGTGCGACAGGGACAGTAATGCAGAAACTCAGGTGTGTGACAGGGACAGTAATGCAGAAACTCAGGAGACACATGAAAGAAAAGGTCATGATTTTGCCCTTTGAAATGAATAAGCCTCCAGTTTCGGGGAAGCTCGTTGCTTATCTGTTGCAGCAAAGCATGACTAGACGTCCCTGCTTTGAGCCACGGCTACGGTCAGGTCAGTCCTCTCCCTCGGTGTTCCCTGCCACTCCTACAGACTTTGTAGGTCCAGCAGCAGCAGTTTAAAACATGACATTGTCCTGCAGAGAGCAGGTAAGGCTCTTTCTCAGCTCACTCGTCTGCCACAGGGTCTGAGAAACATGAATGAGATCCTGCCAATGACACCTTCGTCCAGGGGCTGCCGTCATATGCTGAAAATCTGCGTTGTTTCCTGGCCCAGCCCCACAACGGTCACGCCCCCTACTTCATCTTGCAGGGAACTCACAGGGCCAGAGCCCACTGTTACCATGGCTTTTTGGAGACATGGCCTCAGCCCAGCTCCTCGGCATTAGTTTAGAGGCCCAGGGCAGGTGCAGGGTTCCAACTGGGCTGTGTTAGAGCTGTGTACGCACAGGCGGTTTCATGGTTATAAGCCCTGGTGGTGTGAAAAAAAGATGGAGTGAGCAGTGCGTGTATCTCTCATGCCTGTACATCTGCTACCTCTGTCTCCTCTTGTCTCCCTGGGGTTTGCTCGCCTTCCACCTGTTTGCTTTTCCCTTTGCTAATGAGCCAATCTCTTCCTGTAATTAAGTCAGCAGGCATTCATCGAAGAGGCAGCATCATATTTTGGCAAGAGGATGGGAACAGAACTATCCCCAGAAGCAATTACGAACGTTTCTTAGCGGTGATTAAGGAATGGTGATTAACACGTGAACAATTACCTGTTCAAGTAAACAGTTCCTATAACAGTTTCACTCTGAGGTTTTTTTTTTTTTTAATACCCCCAAACCTGCTGGTCTAGAAGGTCTTCATGATGGCTCATATAGAAAAGCAAGCTAAGATGCACAGTTGCCTACCAATGGCCCATCTTCAAAAACTGCCACGGTCTCTGGCTACCTCAGCATTCTGAGCCCTTCTCTTTGAGTGGCACGCATGAAAATCGCATGCCCAGTGCATGCCGTGCAATTTCCTGGTGGGATGCCTCTAGCCTCCCTTTTTGCTAACTTGTGAAATAGAGGTTGGGATGTAGGTAAGAAAGGACAAGTGTTGAATCTGTTTGTATGTATACTTCCTAAGCGCTCATGTAAACTGTGATTAACAATCCAGGACTTCCACAAACTTATCTAATTATGTGTCCCACCTATACCTGGATTTTTTCATTCTTGGCTACTTCTACCCTGTTCTGTTATATGCTCAGCTTGTCCTAGTTTGGTTTAAACTACCCTCCTTGTAAGGCTTTCGCTGTATTTGGAAGCATTATGTCCTGGAGAGGGGATAGCCTCTAATAGTTGGAATTGTAGACACAAGGTTTGGTGGCATGCGTGCTAAGATTAATCTGTAGAAAAATCCCAAGGGAATAAATTACATTAAAACTTGGGTGTCAACTGGTGTCCTGAGAATACTCAGTTTAAACTCTCCTGCCCTAGAGTGTGAAGCTACAGAGAGTGTGAAAGCCAGGGATGAGCCACAGTTCCTTCTTGACCATGTGCAAGTCTGTACCTTTTCTCAACCATCAGAGTTTTCTTTTTAAAATGGTAATAGCAGAGTTTATAGAGGGTTAGAGCCACTGATCCCTGACATGCAACAGAACAAACAGAAGCGTTAAGAGAGTATTTATTTACTCAGACATCACTGTCTGTCTTGAATGAACCAATCCAAGTCAGTGATGAGAGTCAGAGGCCTCAGTGTTTTGCAAAGTGTGTTGAATACAGGATGATTCCATGCAGAAGCAGTATTGCCTGAGACTGTGGCAAGGATTTGTTTTGTTCGGTTGTTGCTGTTTTGAGATGGGGTTTCACGTAGTCTAGGTGACTAAGTGTTCAAGGATAACCTTGAACTCTTGGTCCTTTTGTTTGTCCTTCCTGAATGCCGAGTTTACAGTCCTGTCTAGGTTTTAGGTGCTGCTGGGGCGTGCATGTCAGGCAAGCAGTTCACCAACTGCACGGCATCTCAGATGCTGATGCTTTTGGAGAAAAAATTTGAGTAAAGAGAGCCCTGGTTCTTCTTCATACACACAGTCTGAATCTCAGATTAGTCTCAAATTTGCTACCCTAATGTTCCACTGATTCTGTGTCATAGAGACAATCCCAAGGCAATCGCTTTTTTAGAACACACAGGAGAGGACATTTTAGCTGGGGTTACTCTGGGTAAATTCCTCAAACTCCAAATAGAAGCAGTAAACATGTGAATATAAATATGACAATCATTTGTTTGGCTGCAACCATTTCAGATAGTTTTTGGCACACTTAACGGCACAGACATTTTTGGTGGATGATTAAAACGCCATTCCACTTTTATGTTGTTTACCTCACTTTTGTCACTAATGTTTTGGGGACACTATCAATTTATTACAAAGTTGGTGATACTTGCCTCGTAAGAGGGAGGGATGCCATGCACGGACTTTGCAGGCACTTGTTTGTGGACAACTTTACAAGGATATGATTGTCAAGGTTTTATCTGATGGCTCGTTTTCTAGTTGTTGTTGTTTTCTGATTAGAAGTCGCATCAATGACAGCTTTGTAGAGTGTCTAAGCTTTCTCACTTTTAACGCTTAACATTTGCATCTTATTCATCAAGGGATTTAAAGATCATTACTAGTGTGGACTGGCACCCCTCTGAAGAAAGGCTAAGATCCTTCTTCCCATGAAGAGGCTTCTTTCTGAAGGGATGGCAGAGCCAAGGGTGGGTTTTTGAATTTGAACTTAGAAGGAAGCTAACCTGAACAGTGAGGCATACAGAGAAGATGAGCCAGGCTCGCCTTCTGGAGTTCTCCCTAGACGTTTTGACACCTACATCTGGTAGAGCTGTTATGAACTATGGAGAGAGCCCCAGAGTCTAGAATTCCAGCCAACTCTTCAGTGGCAGAAGCCAAGTTTGGATCACAAGGCTGAGTAATGACATTGCTGGCTAATAAGAAGATACGGCCCAGGAAAAGGTGGACGAAGCGGTTCATACTTAAAGTCTCAAGACAACCAACTAGAAAACCCAGTGCCATAGGCATACACTTCCTCCATTGCAACATGGAGGAAGATTTATCTTTAGAAAGGCTGATGGGCAGAGTTCAGTTTGATGTAAGGGAGGAAATAGAAGATACAAAGGCATCTGGTTAGATAAGTGGGGGAAGAAGTTATGCAAATGTTGGTAGTTGTGGTTCTTATTAGGGTTGGTGCCACAAACATAAACCTTATTTTACAATTCTTGTGGTGGAGTGATAAGCATATTTTAATTTTTATGTGATTACCATAGTCACCATCCATAATAATCTGAATTATTAAGGATACAAGGATCTGGTATACATAAAGATATATATATGCATATATATATATATATATATATATATGTCATCTTCCAACATTTTGCAAAAGTAGGAATCAGTTTGGGCAGTTGTTTGGCAATCAGTTAAAGTGTTTGAGGGTAAGCATCAATATGTCTGAAGGCTCAGGAGGGGTATCCCTGACCCCTAAGACTCATTCTACACGCCATGGGTAAACTCCATTCACTATGCAGCAGTGAAGTGAATGAGAGATGATTCTGCCATTATTCTGCCATTCCTGGATTTCCATTATGGAGGTCTGGAAAAGGCAAGTAGCTTGTCACATCAAAGAGGCTGTAGAACAACAGGGCATTAGCCTGATGTTAGTAGCTGTCTCATTCCCGCCTCCTGCTCTTTAATGAGGTTAAAGAAGGAGCCTTCCTTCATCAGGTCTTGCAACTGCTGCCCCAGACATACCTCATTCCATTGAAAAAAGCATGCTGTCTTTGGTTAGTCCTGGCCACAGTCCTCAGATCCCAAGGCTAGAGAATGCACCCCAGTTTCAAGTGGGGATAAGGACCCAACCAAAGAGCAACCACTGGAAAGCCTCCTGTCCAGGTTCACCCAAGCTGAGAATCTGGTGGTCTTTCCAAACTCACTCTACCTTACACTCCTTTCTGTCTAGGTCCCCTCTCCATAAATGTCAACTAGTTGCCAGTAGGTTCAGCCCGAAAATAAAATCCCCTTCCTTCCATCAAGAAATAGCTCCAAACTTAGAGTGTGTGCTCAAAATATTCACAATGAAATCATCATCCTGTATTTATAGTCTTTTGGATGGTGTGTGAGATTTTCTTTCCCATGGTATTTCTTGTTGAAGGGATAAGTAGTGGAAAGCAGGACCAGAGAATGGCTGAGGGTTTGATCTGAAGGGAAATGGGCCTCCCACCCATCATTCAGAACCGGTGAGACACCAGATGCCCTGCCTCTTCCCCTGTGCCCTACCGCTTGCCTGATAAACTGTTAGCCTCCCTCTCCCCTTCCCCAGATGGTCCCCTCCTTGAATGGTCCTGGCTTGTCCTTCAAGAAGAATTCACTGGCCTTCCACGTGGCCATCAGCAGTACCTAGTATCAACCGTTCCTCCTGTGACCATTCCCATCCTCTAGACTTCCTCCCCATTTTCACCAAGGGAGATGGTATGGATCTTAATGGTTGGAACCTGGTGATTTTCTTCAAGGCTGGGGGTCGAGGACCCCACACAGCAGCAGACCTGCAAAAAGCTTTTACTTCTCACCCGGGCGGTGGTGCAGGCAGATTGGTCCTTCGGCACTGTAATCCTGGCTGACCTCTGGGGCATGGAAGAGAGAAGCTTCCATTCACAGACTCCATCTGCTTTGGAGATCTTATAGAAAGTCTCTCCCGAGCCCACCGGGATACGCACCATGTCTCTGTGCTGTCCTTCTAGAGCCTGGCTGGGTGGGTGTAGGGTGTAGCCCAGGGCATGCTTGGAAGACGGCCTTCTGCGGAGACACTGGATTCGCAGGACATTCTGAAAGGCTTTCTTGAACTCTTGGCTGGAGCATGGGTATATGATGGGGTTGATGCAGCTGTTTAGGTACCCGAGCCAAAACACTATTTTGAAAATGGTTTCCGGAGGCTTGAAATCCGGGAAGAAGGACCCTGAAAGAGAACATGAAGGGTTACACGTATGATTCGCAAGTCGAGAGGCCGATCAGTTAGAACCACAAACCAACACCCGTCTTTTTATATCTTTAAAAAGTTTCTAAAGCTTCTGGATGCACATGAGTGTCTCACATTGGCTGGTTACCCCTTTGCTTATGTTTTTGAAGACCATTTCACACTGATAGGGTTCGCTCTAGCTCCCTCGCTCTGTAGGCTTCCTCAAAGCTTTACAAAGTGCAGCATCACATTTCGATTGCGTCTAGACACTCGGTTTTGCCTGAGTTATAAAATAAGGCGAGGCACACTCAACCCCACATCCACATTAAAATGTGGTTACCCAGGCCAGGTATGGTATGGCATGCCTTTAATCCTAGCACTCCTGAGCCAGAGGCAGGTGGATCGCTGTGAATCCAAGGCCAGCTTGGTCTACAGTTCAAGTTCCTAGACAGTGAGGGCTACACAGAGGAAACCTGTGTTGAGGGTTGCCCGATCACACCCTCTGTGGGTAGAAGGATCTAGAACACACAGCCCAGTGTTCCTTATTTTTTCCATTCAACACTTACTGGTTCCTTGAAAAGGCATTGTATGAATTATGTACCCCTGAAATGTTCCTCTTCACCCTTTTCAGACAGGCTTGTAAGAATGGATGCACAGTTGTTTTTTTTTTACCTTCTTTCCTCCTTTCACTCCTGATCTGATCTGGTCTCCTTTCTTCCCTCAACACCTGTAATAGTTCGATGTCCACTTAGCTGAGTGGACTTAGCTTGGGGGAGTTTTATTACACCTGTGCATCTCAGTTTTTCCTTTTGAACAAAGGGGAAGGTTGAATGAAAGTTTCCCTCATGGTCCTACACAACATTCTCCCTTTCTTTCAGCCTGTGGTCTTTAGGATTATTATCTTAAGTTACTGTCTTGGAAGTTCATACTGCGCATATAATGTGTTTTGATAAAATCTGCCATGCTTCCTCCCTTCCATCTCCTCCCACACCCTCACCACTTTTGTCTCCAGGCTTCAAGTGCTCTTCCTGTGACTCTCAGAGTCCACTGAGTGCTGTATGTGCCCTGGAGCAGGGGCAGCCTGTCAGGGGCTGAATCCGGGAAGACGACTGATGCTTTGTCTCTTCAGCAGCCATCAGCTGCCCAAAGATCCTGAGCCGAGGGTGGGATTTCATGGGCCACCTTCTCTATCCATGCCCAGAAGAATATGGTCTTCATTTGCTTTCTTCCCTTCCTCTCTGAGCTGCAGCCCCGTCACGGTCTGGACACATGACACACATGCTGGATGCTCTTACAGATGACCCCAGCCAATAGTACCCTGAGTTCACTCAGAGACAAAGTTTACATACCAGGGAAATCAAAACAGAGAATGGTGGAGCAGTTGGTAGGAAGAGTTATCGTCAAGCATGAATGTTGTCAAGTTCAATGTGTCTCAAAGAACTCTCTCCCTTTTTCACTCTCTCTCTCTCTCACACACACACATACACACTACTTGACAGGTGTTTACTGTGGAAAACCATGAGAAAATTTTATTCTTTAGGTTCAAATTTTCAGCGTTCTCTAATCATTAAGAAAAAAGCCTTAGAGTCACCAATTATGTCCTGAGTCAGGCAATGTGATTAACTTTTAGCATATAATTTAACAATCATTAGTAATATTGTGAATTAAATGATTTCTGGTCTGGAGAGATGGCTCAGTAAATGCTTGCCTTGACATTGGTCCCCAGAAATCACATAAAAAATATAGTTATGCTGACACGAGCTCATCCCAGTGCTGGGGAGGTGAAGACAGGTGGATCCTCGATGCTTTCTGGTCAACCAACCTTGCCTACTTAGTGAGTTCAGTGAGAGAACTCACTTTCCATTCCTCCACACACAGAGTAGATAGTGCCTAGGGAACAAGACCTGAAGCTGTCTTCTGATCTTCACACTCATGCTCACACACATGAAAGTATATACACATGTATATGTATCTACACACATATGAACCTTCACATAAGCATGTGCCCACAATGAATTACATTAATATTAATATTTCCATTTCACCACAAAACAAAAAACCTTTGTCACAAAATGAGATCAAGTAACTCAACCAAGATCGTTCAGCTAGTCTCTGGCAGGGCTGAGACTTGACATTACGCAGTCTAATTTCATGGACTCTCCGAATCTCTAACACATTTCCTGGAAAAAGGATGATATACATGAATAGTGAGTTGAGTAGTCAGGGAAGGTTGAATTAGAATCAAGCTTTTCAAACCTCGCCTGGGAGCAGAGAAAGTAGTCTGTGTTAACATGAAGACTGGCTTTGTGCAAATATGGTCAATTCTCAAGAAAAATTCATTTTGCATTCCAATGTCTATATATTGTCCAATATTTCTCTCTCATGGTGACAGCAATGTGATTAGAGAAACCCAGTTTACAAACCTCTGCCTTTTCCTGGGCTTAATGACTGATGGCTAAGCAGAGATGAGCTGGGCATAGCAAAACCCACCTCATCTGGAGACTTCATTACAAACAAATCAGCTTGACATGGGGAAGTATTTTCCTTATTTGATGAATTTTCAGCTAACAATAGCAACAGAACAGCCCATATGCCCTCTGAACACGAAACTATTAAAGTAATTTGAGAACCCAGTTCCTTCAGGGATGCTATTTCTGCTTAGAGTCCAGGTTTGCATGCATAAATTTTGCTCCTTGACTTCTGATCCCTTCTCTCCTCCCCAACCCCACTTCCTTAGTCTTGGGTCTAGCTGACCCATGGCTGAGTTCCTGTGCTCCACACTGTCATCAGGAGATGAGGGTCTTCTGTTTTCATACCCTCCATTTGAAATATACCATTGGTTTTTCCTGACACTGAGATATAAGGCAAGAAAAGGAATTAGTTAAAAATTAGGAAGAAGATCCAGACAGTCCTGATGGGACCTGATAGGCTAGGGTCAGACAGTAGGAGATGGAGACTTGTCCTATCAGCAAACTAGGGGAGAGGGATAGGGAGGAAGAGGGAGGGAGGGAGGACGGGATGGGGAGGAGATGAGGGAGGGCACTACAACTGGGGTACAAAGTGAATAAATTGTAAAAAATATTAAAAAAATATTTGGATGTAAGATGGTCTCCAGCTTCCATTCTTCAGGAACATTTTCTTATTAATCCAAGAGCATCTCTGAATTTTGGCTGACCGAACAGTGAGTGGGAGATACTTCCAGGGCAAAGACCTTTCTGTAAATAGCACCACTTGGTTTACCAGTAAGTGTGTGATAGTATCTGGATGTGTCTAAGCAGAATTACATACTTGCTCACTCCCATTTCCCTAGAGGCAGGTGGACCATAGAGCACTGTCCTCACTTCAGAGGGGACTTTAGAGCTCTCTGAGGAGCTGCTGATGGGCTGTGCTGAGGAGAGGGATGCAGAAAAGCACTTCTACCAGCAACTTTCTAGTGGGTGAGAAAAGATAGCAAAGGGTTATAGACAGGGTTGTGTTCTCCTGTGAGGATGTTACCCACACCCTCGGCTGTCTTTCTTCACTTCATTTTTCTTTTCTGTCTTAGGAAGAGTACTTGGAGTGGGCATTAGGTTTGGGAAAGAGTTACCACCACCCAGTTCCTCATCCCACTGTCTCCTTCTTTGCCCAAACTTTTCCACCCAGACTCAGTCTTCTTCGAACTCCCCAGACTCAGTTTTTTTCTCAGATACCTTTCTTCCAGGTTACTGGTGATGCTGTTTGAGAGTTTGAGCACCTCCAAAGAAGGCTGTTCCTGGTCCTCCATCCATCGGGAGCACCAGGGTAGAACCAGCCATGCTAAGGATGTGGGATGGTTAACATTGATTGTCAGCTTGACAGGATCTAGAATCACCTAGAGAGACATCTCTGGTCATGTCTGCGAGAGACTTTATAAAATATGTTAACCGAGATGGGAAGAGACACTTTGCGAGTGGGCGGCACCGTTTTGTGGGTCAGGGTCTTGGGCTGGATAAAAAGGAGGAAGGGAGTTGAGCCCCGGTATCCATCCTTCTCTGCTTTCTGGCTGTGTGTGCAATGTAACTAGCTGCCTCACACTCCTGCCACCATGATTTATCCACCATGACAGACTAAATCCCTTTAAACCGTGAGTTAAGATAAACCCGTCCTTTTTTTAATTAAATTTTTATTTTTTTATATTAATTACACTTTATTCACTTTGTATCCCAGCTGTAGCACCCTTCCTCATTCCCTCCCAATCTCATCCTCCCTCCCTCCCTCTTCTTCTTCTATGACCCTTCCCCAGTCCACTGATAAGGGAGGTCTTCTTCCCCTTTCATCTGACCCTAGCTTATCAGGTCTCATCAGGACTGGCTGCATTGTCCTCTTTTGTGGCCTGGTAAGGCTGCCCCCTCCTCAGGGGGAGGTAGTCAAAAGCCAGCCACTGAGTTCATTTCAGTGATTGACCCTGTTCCCCTTATTAGGGAACCCACTTGGATACTGAGCTGCCTTGGGCTACATCTGAGCAGGGGTTCTAGGTTATCTCCATGCATGGTCCTTGATTGGAGTATCAGTCTCAGAAAAGACCCCTGTGCCCAGATATTTTGGTTCTGTTGTTCTCCTTGTGGAGCTCCTGTCCTCTCCAGGTCTTTCTATCTCCCCCTTTTTTCATAAGATTCCCTACACTGTGCCCAAAGTTTGGTTATGAGTCTCAGCATCTGCTTTGATACACTGCTGGGTAGTCTTTCAGAGGCCCTCTGTGGTAGGCTCCTGTCCTGTTCCCTGTTTTCTCCTTCTTCCAGTGTCTATCCTGTTTGTCTGTCTGAGTGCTCTTCCTTCTTTAAATTGCTTTGGCCAGGCATTTTGTTACAGCAACAGAAAAGTAACTAATACAAAATACATCTCCCTGACCCAGACAGCAGGGCGTGAACTCCACTTGATCAGGACCTTGTGTTGTTCGCTCACAGAGCTCTACAACTCTGAGCAATGACTTGGAAGTCCAACTGCCGTTGGGTTGACCTGAGCGAGGATGGCCGTAGCTGACTGAATGACTGCGCCTCCTTGTTTTCTCTATGCTCGAGGCTACCCTGCGGCTCGGGCTGGCAGCTTCTTTTGTAACCACCCTAGCACCTTACTCCTCTCCCTGAGCTTGCTTTCTTCCTATTTGTCTGTCACGTTTTTCTATCACTTTCTTTGTAGTCCTTTGCTGTTGGCTGTATTGGTATTTCTTCCTCGTTTCTCTCCCATTCCGTACCATTTGCTGTCAAGTACCCCAGCTTTTCTTGTCATGTTTCATAGGAAGAGTATGTTTTCTGAAACCCATATGTGAGAAACTCCTATTTTTTTTTTATCACCATAGCTGTGTTTCATCCCCCAGTGACCTCTGTCCTGACTTTGCCTCTGGGGAGCTATCGGCAATCAGTGGAGTTCCTGGCACATCTTGCCCTGTAGGTCAGGTCACCTTTGACATGTGAATTTCCCTAAATTAATTCTTGGGCTTTGGAAAATTTTCAGTCCTTTGGAGCTTCTTATTTAAAATTTATTTATTTATTTAAAATTCATTCATTCATTCATTCTCAGAGTATGCTCTGTGTGTGTGGTTGTTAGGTGTGTGTGTGTGTGTGTGTTTGAATGACCATGCCACAATATATTTGTGAAGGTCAGAGGAAAATTTTTTCGTGGTAGATTCTTTCCTTCTCCTTATTGGGACAGAATTTATTGTTATTATTATTATTATTATTATTATTATTATTATTATTATTAGTTATTGTTTGTTCTGCCCCTGTTCTGTGTATTTCAAGCCAGCTAGTCCACTGATTTTGGATTTTGGCTACTTTGTCTCTGACTCCCTTACCACTGTTAGAGTGCTAGGATTATGGGTGTGTACTACCACATGCATCTGGCTAAAGGTGGGATCCAGGGATTGAACTTGTGTGTAAAAGCAATAAGTGCTTTTACTTGCTGAGCCATCTCCTGTGACAACTGAATTTCTATCCACTATTAGTTGTTGCAGGTTTTTGGACTCTTTTCAGCCTAAACACCGTGACTTTCTTAAAACCAGCTGGCTAGAGACAGGTAGAGCAGGTGCTCGTGGCCGAATCCCAATGTCAACAGTCCTCTCACCTTTAGAAAGGTAGAGTCGGCACACCATTGTGGAAGCTTCTCCATTCCAAAGAGAAACAGACACTGGCAAATTAAGATAAAGCCTCCTGAACTTTCACTTAAGGTCCTAACCATTAGGAACACCTGACCTCTCGTTTTTGACCTAGGGCTCCATTGGTACATTGGTAAGGAGACACTAAAAGGCTTGGCTATTAGAGCTATGTTTCAGCTAGGAGTGCTCTCAGGAGAAGATCAACCAGTGTTGATTTCCTTACCTGAAATGGCTCCCTTGGCACTTCTGTTTACTCCCAGAGTCAGTGAGAGCAGAAATGGAGTGCCTCAGTTCCAACCCAACACTGGCATTTAGAGGGCTCCCTTTTCTAACTCAACTGTTTCTTCCTGAATCAGGGAAATGGAGTACGGAAGCAGAAAGCTTTCAGCCTCCCAGTACATTTGCTTCGCATTACCTATCTGAGAGCTTGAGGTCCTGATGACAACTTTAAGAGATCCTAGGTTGTAGTGAGTCCCAGATAAGTGCAGCCATAGAATGTCTAGGTTTCAAGGGCTGACAGGACTCTCAAGGGCAGCAGCCTCCCTCTGCTCTGTAATGATTAAGACAGTTTGATGAACAGGGCAGTGGTTTCCCCAAATTGCGTGTCTCTTCAGTGATTGGGTCAAAACCAGACCCAGATCCAGATCTTATTTCACTTTACCCATGTCCACTCCCAATGTTCATGTGCCGTGTAAGCAATCTCACGACGACATGGGCAGTCTTAGTGACAATGCAGGCAGCTTCCATTGTGTGGCACATACAATAAGGAAGAGAGAACTGGTCTAATTAATACCTACGTTATTTAAAAGGTTAGAATGTACTGTTCAGAAAGCTTTTCAGAACATTCTTATTATCATATTTTGAAAATTAGAGTTTAAATGCCTGTAGACTGGAAAAAAATGATTCTAAAGGAGAATCTGATGTTTGTGACTATGGGAGAAAATTAGCCTTAATTGTTGATTATTGTTCAACTGGTGGTCTTAGTAGTAGGCCTGGTACATATTCAATGAATACAGAAGAGAAACAATTGGCCAAATTTCTATGCCAAGGAGCTGCAGTGCCAAGCGGCAGTGAGGCCAAGCCAGTTGGCACCTTAATGCCAGGGAGAAAATTGCCTCATCCAATCAAACCCCAGAGGAAATACTTTAGGAATGGCAGTGTAAGAAAAAACTCAAGTTTCTTAATCTCCTGGGGTCTACCAGATGACCTGTGTTGGGTTCTTAGTTGGCTGTGTCACAGTGACCTGACTGAGCACCTCATGGGGTTCATCTAGGTCACATTCGGAATGTTCTCAATTACCAGAAATCATCAGAGTATCCACACGGAGAGGTGGCCAGGAATCCCTAGGAATGATGCCTGAATGAACCTGTATAGGACCATCGGCTCACAGCTCAAGACCCATAGACAAATTCCTTGTGAACTTCAATTCGAGTCTTTTAATGTACAGTTTACATTTTCTTGGGAAGAGGCCTTCAGTTTCTAACAGTAACTTACAGTGGTCTGTGGTGATGGTGAATATGGCTAAGGCCAGGAATCTAGCCACGGAGGACAAGCTGAGTGTTTGCCTGCTACACTTCATTCAATCTGTCCTATGACAGCGGCCAGCTTAGAAGCAGGGTCAGCAGATGTAACTTGAGAGACTTTCTGAAAGGATTTCTCCTAACCCTTCTCCTGTTTAACTATAACCTTGAAACTGCATGGTTCTCATTATATGCTTGGGTATAGACAAGTGGTTCCATATTTGAGAGAGTCAGCATGTTGGGTCTTTTTTGAACTTGCTGCAGGAAGGTGAGAAAGGGTGGAATCATAGGAGGACATGGGGAGTAAGAGGAATGTGCAAAGTGAGAGGAAGAGCAAGCTTGGGTCCTCTGGGCACCTTCCCATTGTGGGATGGAATGGCTAGCTTTTCTCCTAGAGATAGATCCACCTTTATTCTCAGATTAGGAAAGGCAAGAAGCCAAGAAATGGTAGATGAAGTGCACTTCACAGCCTTCTCTGGTTGTCCCAGGACAGCTCTACAGATAAAGGAAATTTCCCCCCAATACATCCAAGTTGCCCAAACCAGAACCCTTCAAAAGTCCTGTCTCCTCAACTAATAATGCCTAGAACATCACGTCTCTTCTTTAAAATGGAAAGCATCTACCTGAGGACATGGGTCACACAGTGTCTTTTTGTTGTCGATAATACCGGATCCAAGGTCATCAAATAACATCCTGTCACTCAAAACCCTTCATCAAGACCCTGTACTCTCTCTATGCAATCTTCTCTTCAGTTATTTTATTTTCTTAACAAATAATTTTCTGGGCTAGGAAGTGTGGTGGGGACTGGAGAGGAGGTGGTCAGAAGCAGGCATATAGGTCCTGCCTGTGGAGCTCAGAGTCTATACACATAGCCAGTTAATGCCCGTGCAAACGAGTTATGAGTTTTCAACACACAGGCTTTCTTCTTGGCATGGTAGACTTTCACTGTCTCCTTGTTGATGCACTAAGACCACTGCAGCCTCACAGAGGTGACTATTGTTCTTCACTCCATTCTTTTCTTCTCAGTGATATGCCTCCTACAGACACTTCACATAAATGTCTTCTTCTTTTCATCTTCTTCTCCTTCTCCTTCTTCCTCTTCTCCTTCTTCTCCTTGTTTTCAAGACTATGGTCAAAGTTCTACTCATCTATAATTCCCTCTATACCTGTAGTCTAACCTGCTTTCTCACCTTTCCCATTAACTACTGCGCAGAGGTTAGTTTTTTTTTGTTTTTTTGTTTTGTTTTGTTTTTCTAGCATCCACCTCTATTTTTATCTGTCTGTCTATCTATCTATCTATCTATCTATCATATCAAATATATATATATATATATATATATTTATATATGTCCATAAGAAGACAGGAATTTTTGTTTAGGCTTTGTTACTATAGCTCCAACACTGGTACCATTTTTTAAAATTATGTGTATGCTCCTGCCAATATTGTGGAATGGCATCCTGTACCTTTTAGACTCCAGCTTTTTTGAAGATGTATGTTACTTGTGACCCTTTATATCTGTCTTGGTGATGGGCACAGTGCTCAGTGAATGGATGGCCTCTGTTGATGGAAGAAAATGGTACTGAGTAAAATTCCTGTTTAATCGACTCACAACTATAAATACACTGAGAGAGACAGAGAGTGAGTGAGTGAGTGAGAGACAGAGAGACAGAGAGATAGAGAGACAGAGAGGAAGAGAGAATCTTAACTCAAATTACCAAACTGTATCTTCCTGATCAAGATGTTCATATTTACATGAAAATGAGAGCATTCTCCAAGTAAGTTTATATGGTCAAGTTGCAGGCACTTCATAAAATTATTACTTCCAGTACTTATAAAAACATTTTACGGGGTCCTGAAGGAAGAGCTGAAGCCTGTAATTCAGCTGTGATAACCATCATCTCCACCCATATTTGTGGACCTGAGTCTGGAGCCAAACATCATGAATCCAAAGTGGTGACATAAATAACCAAAATCGGTCTTCCTAGGAGGAAGTATGGGACCTTTTCAGGACTGTGTCCCTCTGCATTGAGCTGAAAGGCTGAGTGATGTCTAAGTCTTGGCTTTGCCAGCAAGGTCATGGGTGAGCAGGCTGATGTGAGGGTAGTGAAAAGTGAACAGGAGAGCTTACAAAAGGGCTTTGGTTCTGAATGCTGCTTAACGCTTTCTGGACAATTTCCCTATGTGGAAACTATGTACCATGTACTTTTGATGCCTACTGGGTAACCAACAGGCATGTCCACTGATTCTAGAGTCACCCACCAGCAGCTTGTAAGAACCTGGACGAGAACTTGTTCTTCCTGTCCTGCCTATAGTCTAGGATGTACCAGGGTTGGGGTTGCCTGTGGCTCCCTGCTTCTTCTCTCCAGCCATAGAGAGAACCAGCCTGGGCTCAGGTTATACTGACTACCATAGTCCCTGACCTCTACTGGATATGGGTATTTTAACTGCCAGAGTAGATATAGCCAAGAGTTTTAATAGTTCATTTAAAAATTGCAAGATGTCCTTTAGAATCTATAATATGGCTTCTAAATGTAGTGCGGCTAGCCAGTTTAAAAATACTATAAGGAATTAGAGCAATGAAATTTTAAAGCAGCAATAGTGTACAGTACTGTCTTGATAATGGGCATCATAAATGAGAATTGGTTACAGCACACATGCAGAATTTAGGGAGTTCAGCTTTGCTTGAAGGAGGCAATTTTTATAGTCTTCAAATTTAATAGAGTCTGCAGTCTCTCCTGTGAACTCTGTGTAAGTACCAGGGAGAAGACTAAGTTTAGGGCAGCTCATTGATTTCTGCATTTTGACGTCCTTCTTTGACCCATGATTCTCACACCTTCTTCTCTAGACTCCATCTGAATCCCAGGCTCTTGTCTCCAGTGCACAAACATTATCAGACCTTCTTCCTGACACTCACAAACCGTTTCATCCTTAACAAATCAGATTCAAGGCATTGTCTCTTATGGAACCTACCCTTCCTTCTTGCTCCACAGACATTCAATGGTAACCTTTCCCCTCATTTCCTCAAGCCAGAGCCTTCCTCACTCTCTTAACTCCTCCATGACAGCTAACAATGGGTCCTGACCACAGAACTTTCAATCTCCTGTCACTGTTTATTTCCACTAAGGCCACCATCTCCTTTTGCTAGGACCCTGTACCTGTTTTCTAATTGGCTTTCTGTTGTTGGTCTTACCCCTTCTGTGGTAGCTGTTCTTGGTTGTCAACTTGGCTGCATCTGGAACTAAAACCCCAAAATGGAGGGGCACACTTGTGAGGGGGTTTCACTTCATTTGAAGTGGGAAGACCCACTTCTAATCCAGATCTGTGAAGTAGGAAGACACATCTTTATTTCAGATCTTTTAAGTTGGAAAAACCCACCTCGAATCCGAACCAAGCCTCCCATGAGGACACGAAAGAAGGAAATTTGCTCTTTGCCTGCTTTGCTCTCCCTATCATTGGCAAGTTCATTCTTTCGCTGGCATTGGAGCCTACTACTTCAGAATTCCAGCCTATCCTGAAGGCCAGCTGAGACATCCAGCCTTGTTAATTGAACAACTATTAGATCCTTGGACATTCTGTTTATGACAATCATCATTGGATTGGCTGGACCGCCAACGTGTAAGTCATGAATCATACACATATATGTATACACACATATATACAGATACACACACATCTATATTTATTCTGTAAGTTCTGTTACTCTAAAAAATTCTGCCGTATACACCTTCCAGCATATTTTTCACATTTTAGCCAGAGAAATTTAGAGAAAGAGAGAAAAAAATCGTTATTATAACTCTCCCTTGATTTATTAAGCTCAGTGATTTATCCCCGATGAAGTGCAAATTCTAGGAGACTGATTGATAACAAGTTAGTTACATTTTTTTTCCAGTGCCCATCAAAGTCACAAGTATTCAAGAAGAAAAGCGAATTCAATCTACAGGGTTTGAGCACAGCGTGCTTGTTAGGTCAGTGGAGCGGTATAGTGTCTTTTATTCCTTATGATTGATTTAAACCTAGAATGAATGATGTATACTGTTTAATTCTGGACTATAAATGTGTTTTCTAGGCAGCAACACATGCACTAAAAATCTTCTTAATGCCAAAGAATGGAAACCACTCAGAATGTCCAGCGGCTCCAGTGGAAGTTTTGACAATGGCTCAGAAGACAGAAGACAGAAATGAAGATTGATGGGGGAAGTACTAAAGACGAATCTAAGACAGCAATGGGGGCATTCAAGGCTGCTTGAAAGATCTAATCTCTGAGCTGGAGAGATGGCTCAGTGGTTAAGAACACTTGCTGCTTTGGCAGAGGACCCAGGTTCTAGTCCCTTCATCCACATCAGGCAGCTCACTGACACCTGTAACACAGTTCCAAGGGATCCAGCACCCCCTTTTGGCCTTCATGTGCATCTGCATATGTGTGTGTACATACAGACAGGCAGGCACACATACAACACATAAATAAAAGTATGTAAAAATCCTGGGTGCAGGACGTCACTTTTCTATTAAGGGCAGTCATATTTGTCATAGAAGGTTGCTCTCTAATGTTATGATTCCCGTCTGACATTTCACCTGATACCTAGTCCCACTAGGGGATTGCTCAAAATCACATGACTGAAATATTACTTATTGTAGATCACTTTATTGGAAAAAAAATGGAACACATGAAGTTGGTGGGGTTGAGGGGCATCAGGAAGAGCTGGAGCCTGAAGGGAAGTAATGGCAGATGGAAATGATAAAAATGCATTGTGTAAATGCATATACGATTTTTCAAAGGAAAAATAAAAATATTAAAATATAAATTAACGAACTATGAGAATGTAGCCCCTGGTAAGTTGATCATCCTACGATGGAAGACCACACATCCAAGAATGTTTTGGCAGCACAAATTGATCTTAAAGGATTAAAAGGGGGGGGCAAATTTGGGTGGGTAGGGAAGGAGGCAGATCTGAGAAGAGTTAGGAGATGGGATAAATATCATCAAAACATGTTTTATGAAACTCTCAAGAACTAATAAAATAAATTTGTGAAATAAAAATACTCTTTATGAAACCTTTTAACCCTGAGGCCATAGAACTTCCTGAAAAGCAAACAGCACAGAGGGAAAAGAAGTTAGTTGTTTAGGTTTTTTTTTTTTTTTTTAATTTTTCGAGACAGGGGATTCTTTGTGTAGACCTGCTGTCCTGGAACTTCACTCTAGACCAGCTGTCCTTGAACTCAGATCCTCCTGGGTGCTGGGATTAAATGTGTGCATCACCACATCTGGCTCTAAGTTGATTATTTTGAGTGTTTTGCTTTCTTTTTAATATTCTAACTAAAAAACTGTCTACTAGAAGAATTTTAAATATATCTATAAAATAATATGGGTATATTGTTTGCTATGACAAGTTACTTAGCTTGGCTTACTTGCTTTTGAGAGTAGGTATAGTAGAAATGTTTTAAGGAATTTACAAATTTTCATCACAGATGACAATTTGACCTAAACAATATTGAAATTGTTTACTATCACTTCCTATAAACCGTAAGTCGACTGGGCTACAAATAGGTGAGGATGTGACCATCGGGTAAAGCAAAGTCAGGTGAGATGCTCTGAACTTCAGATTCCTGGCTTTTAATGCCCATCTATCTCCATATCATCATTCAAGCCACGTCCTAACACTTGACACCTGCAAGAACCTTCTCACAGGACTTTGGTGTGTTTGCGTCACTGTCCCCTTTCCTAAGAATCATCTTTAAAATTGCAGTTAGAGTGTGGTGACATTTCTGCTAATCTGCTGTAAACCTCTTCCTGGACTCTTGAGATGAAATCTAGACTCCCTAACATGGTCTGCCAGGACGTGTGACCTTGTGTGGCTTCTTGCTCCTTCCCATGTCCATGCTCTTGTCATTTGATTCATGACATGCTTTTCTTTCTTAACACCTGCTGTTTTCCTTACGTGAACTAGTCTCTGCATGTCCATCATCTTTGGGATGGAAACTCCCATTGGCTGTTTAGGTCTTAGCTTAAATTCCATTTCCTCAGGGAAGGGCTCTCTGGGCCACTGTACCAACCCACATGCTTCACACTCCAGTTTAGAAGGAGCTGTCCTGTCAAACAGTGTAAAGTCAGCCCAAGCTTTTCCATTACCGCACCTAACACATTTGTTCCTCTCTGACAATGTGTGTGATGACTTCTTCAGTGTCTTTCTCTTTCTACTTTTCATTAAGGAAAAAGAAATTGGACTTGGTGCATTATAGATGTTTAATAGATATTTATTCATGAGTAAAACATGTATTGAGGTGTGTGCGCGTGTAAGTATGTGTCTCTCTCTGTGCGTGCATGCATGTGTAGGTAAGAGGAAGGCTCTGTTCATCTTTCTCTATGATTCTCTATCTTAATTTTTGAGCTAGGGTCTTGCACTAAATCCAAACTGGCTAGGCTGGTCAGTCAATAATCCACCTATCTCTGCCTCCTAGTGGCTGGGGTTACAGATGTGTGCAATTACACCCACCTTTCCGCTGGGTCCTCATGCTTTTATGGAGAGTATTTTAGCTACTGAGGCATCTTCCTAGCCCTTTACTGGAACTTTTGGTATGTGACAACATGTAAAATATTTTACAAACCTTCTCCCATTTAATTCTATTGACAACTTCCTACGTGAACACCCCAGAAAAATCCATTTTATAGGTAAGGAGATTGAAGCTTAGAGAGTTTAATTCATAACTAAAATATCTGGCTGGGCTAAGACACAGATCTAACTTAGTATTTAAACTAAGTTTTACTTTCTAAACTGTGTAAATCAATGCAATCTGCTTTTGCTTTTTCTGACTGTATGGTGAAACTGGTACACAGTATCAGCAGTGTGAGATCAAAAGCAAGACAATCCTGCAAGAGGACAAGAAAATGAATCATATATACCTTTGTACTTTT
Organism: Pachyuromys duprasi; assembly: GCA_028658305.1. Lineage (NCBI taxonomy): Eukaryota > Metazoa > Chordata > Mammalia > Rodentia > Muridae > Pachyuromys > Pachyuromys duprasi. The sequence continues at coordinate 16,248,098 of CM053745.1, read as the reverse complement.
TATTCAGAAAGCAGAATTTTAAACAATTTAGATCACTTAGAATAACATAAAACCAATGAATGTTAATAATTATGAGTTCAGGGCAGAAATATTTGGACATTGGGTTAACTGTGCACACTACGTTCTGTCAAAACCTCTCATAAAATTTTATCAATAAAAAATACTTAAAGATAAGCAGGATTGGGTCAGACAGTATGTTCTACCATTTTAAATAAAGCATTGGACGAAGTTCAAGGCTATATTATACAGAGAATTATCTGTCATTTTCTGTCTACATCTATTATCTATCTATCTATCTATCTATCTATCTATCTATCTATCTATCTATCTATCTATCTATGTACCTTTCTGTCTGTCTATATATCTGTTTAGTCTGTCTATCTATCATCTATTTTTATCTATCATGTATGCACCTAATTTATCATCTATCTATCTATCTATCTATCTATCTATCTATCTATCTATCTATATTTCATCTACATACCCATTAGTTTATCATTTACTTAGCTATCTTTATCAATATATAATCTATGTATCCATTTTCTTTCTGTCTATCCATCTGTCTATTATCTACCTATCACTATTTATCCCTATTGTCTGTCTATCATCTCTTTAGATCTATCAACCTATCATTGTTATCTGTCTATTTATCTCTTTTTGATGGCCATTCTAGGTAGGTCAGATTGGCCTTGAACTTGAAATCTTTTTGCTTCATCTTCATGAATACTAGGATTACAGTCATGCACTACTGTGCCACCAGAGTATTTGTCTTCCTTAGATGAAAATGTTTTCAAGAGTTAGACATAATTTAGTTTAGGTTCACAAAGTTTTCAAATGCCTGTAGGAGCTCTTTAGCATTTTAGGTTGTGGCGGTGTCTACTGACAGTGACTAAGAGTATTGCAATTCATTGGGTATTTTTGTGTCACATCTGTGCCAGGGGCTTGCTCTGTGCAACTGAGTTGCTTCATCTCAACCCTAGAAGCTGCATATGGTTTATCCCCATTTTAAAGACAAGAAAATGGGTAGAGGTAATTTCCCAAAGAACGAATAGCCGGTAAGAATGAACTGAGTTCAGGGCTGTGCTGCCTGGCTTCAGCCCTCCTTTGTAGCCTGCAGAGTACACTTGCTGAGGGTCTACATGATTGCAGCCTACTCTCTCTCCCTGCTGAGTGCTACTTAGTGCTGTGGGTGAATATTCATCAGCAAAAATCAGGTCTCGACTTAACAAAAGCCAATCAGGTTCGAACTGGTGAGTAAGATACTTCTAGAAACTCCTCAAATAGTAATGTTGGTGGCTTTCCTTTGCGAATGAGTTTGCCTGTATCCAGGCACCAAAACCATTTGAAAAAGGTTATTTTAGTTGTGCTTAAAATTGTTGTGTTTGAGTTGCAAATGCCAAATATGTACAGGCAGCTGGATTAATTCATGATTGATGTGTTTCCTACTGTGAGCCTCTTTTATGCAAGAGATTCTCACCGACTCACAAGTATGAGTGTATACGTGTAGACATGCATACAGGAAGCCAAAGTCAATCAAGACACTCCAGTCTGAAAACACAGATGTGATGGCCCCTTCTACAGAGCTGTCCTTCAAGTCATTTCCTTTGGATCTTCTACACCTTGGCTGACTCTTCTCATCCCCTTTGCCAAGAATTTGAATTTCTAAAGAGAAGTCTCACACTCTGTCTTTATTTACTTTGACCTGGAACATCTGAAGACTTCTGAAATAGCCTTCCTAGGGGTTGGCTTTTCTGTAAGTGCAACTTACAGAAAAAGTACAATTTTTTTTCCTCAAGGAACAAACAGTGAAGGTTACATATAAGCAAGTGGCCAGAGATCAGGGTAAGAACTAACCCAACAAAAATCAGGACATCATGGACCCACCAGCAACCCCCAAAATCAATGGATATTTTAATTCAGCAGAAATACAGGAAAATGACTTTAAAGGTATACTAATGCAGTTATTAGAGGAACAAAAAGAGGAAATAAACAGAACTCTCAAAGAAATACAGAAGACTATAACTGCCCATGTAGAGGAACAATTAGTGGCATATAGAGAGGAAACAAACAAAAAAATAGGAGCCATTATAGAAAGACAAGAATCCACATTCAATCAGATGAAGGAAATGGTGCAAAGCATGAAAACAGAATTAGAATGTAGAAAGAAAATACAAACAGAGAAAACCCTGGAATTGGAGAACTTAGAGAAAATATCAGGAACCACAAAGGTAAGCATCACCAATAGAAGAGATAGATGAGAGAATCTCGGGTGCTGAAGATACACTTGCTGAAGTTGATACCTCCCTCAAAGAAAAATTAAATCAGAAAAGTCTCAAATACAAAACATCCAAGAAATCAAGGATGCTATGAAAAGACAAAACCTAAAAATAATAGGAATAGATGAAAAAGAAGATTCCAGGCTCCAAGGACGGGAAAATAATTTTAAGAAAATCATAGAAGAAAAATTTCCCAACTTAAAGAAAGAGATGTCCAGAAACATACAAGAAGCCTACAGAACAACAAATAGACTAGACCAGAAAAGAAATACCTCACGTCACATCATAGTAAAAACACTAAACCTACAGAACAAAGAAAAAATATTAAAGGCAGCAAGGGAAAAAGGTCAAGTAACATATGAAGGTAGACCAATCAGACTCACACCAGACTTCTCATCAGAAACTATGAAAGCCAGAAGGGCCTGGGCAGATATCATGCAGGCTTTAAGGGAACACAGATGCCAACCCAGACTACTATACCTAGCAAAGCTTTCAATCAACATAGATGTAGAAAACAAAATATTCCATGACAAAACTAAATTTAAGCAATATCTACACAGCAACCCAGCCCTACAGAACATACTAGAAAGAAAACTCCAATCCAATGAAAACAACTACACCAAAGAAAATATAGGATAAAGATAATTTCCCAACAAAAATTAAAAAAAAAACAAGCAATGAATCACAGTAAGACCACCAACTCCACAATAAAAGGAACTAGCAGTCATTGGTCACTATTATCTATCAACATCAATAGACTCAACTCTCCAATAAAAAAACAGAGACTAACAGAATGGTTGCAGAAACAGGATCCAACATTCTGCTGCATCCAAGAAACACACCTATGCAACAAAGATAAACACTACCTCAGAGTAAAAGGCTGGAAAAACGTTTTTCAAGCAAATGGACCCAGAAGACAAGCTGGGGTAGCAATCTTAATATCTAATAGACTAAATAGATTTCCAACAAAAATTAATCAAAAAAGATGGGAAGGGTACTTCCTTATCATCAAAGGAAAATTCCAGCAGAAGGACATCACAGTTTTGAACATCTATGCCCCAAATACAAGACCACCTACATTTGTAAATGAAACATTATTAAAGCTGAAATCACACATTGATCCCAACTCCCTAATAGTGGGAGACTTCAACACTCCACTCTCATCAAGGGACAGATCATTTGGTCAGAAGCAAAACAGAGAAACAAGGGCACTCGGAGACACCCTAAATCAAATGGACCTAATAGATGTCTACAGAACTTTTCACCCAAAATCAAAAGAGTATACCTTCTTTTCAGCACCTCATAGAACCTTCTCCAAAACAGACCATATAGTTAGTCACAAAGCAAGCCTCAGCAGATACAGGAAGATTGAAATAATCTTTTGTATCCTATCTGACCATCATGGTCTAAAGCTGGACCTCAACAACAACAGAAACAGCAAAAAGCCTGCATATACATGGAAACTGATTAATTCCTTACTCAATGACAGCTTGGTTAGGGAAGAAATAAAGAAAGAAATTTAAGACTTCCTAGAATTCAATGAAAATGAAGGCACAACATACCCAAACTTATGGGACACAATGAAGGCAGTGCTAAGAGGAAAGCTCATAGCACTAAGTGCCTTCAAAAAGAAATTTGAAACATCTCATACAAGCAACTTAATGGCTCAACTGAAAGCCCTAGGGAAAAAAGAAGCAGATACACCCAAGACTAGCAGACGGCTGGAAATAATCAAACTCAGGGCTGAAATCAATCAATTAGAAACAAATAAACTTTTCAAAGAATCAATGAAACCAAGAACTGGTTCTTTGAGAAAATCAACAAAATAGACAAGCCCTTAGCC
>CM053745.1:16133792-16243479 GCA_028658305.1 Pachyuromys duprasi | reverse complement strand
GGATACAAAAATTGTGGTACATTTACACAATGGAATACTACTCAGCAATTAAAAACAAGGAAATCATGAAATTTGCATTTAAGTGGTGGGATCTAGAAAAGATCATCCTGAGTGAGGTATCCCAGAAGCAGAAAGACACACATGGTATATACTCACTTATAAATGGATATTAGACATATAATATAGGATAAACATACTAAAATCTGTACACTTAAAGAAGCTAAACAAGAAGGAGGACCTAGGGTAAGATGCTCAATCCTTACTTAGAAAGACAAATAGGATGAACATTGGAAGAAGGAGGACCTAGGGTAAGATGCTCAATCCTTACTTAGAAAGACAAATAGGATGAACATTGGAAGTAGGAGAAAATGAGAAGCAGGATAGGAGCCTACCATAGAGTGCCTCTGAAAGACTCTGCAGAGCAGTGTATCAAAGCAGATGCTGACTCATAACTAACTTTGGGCAGAGTGCAGGGAATCATATGAAAGAAGAGTTAGTAAGACCTGGAGAGAACATGAGCTCCACAAGGACCAAATATATCTGGGCACAGGGGCTTGTCTGAGACTGATTCTCCAACCAGGGACCATGCATGGAGATAACTTAGAAACCCTGCTCAGACATAGCCCATGGCACCTCAGTATCCAAGTGGCTTCCCTAGTAAGGGGAACAGGGACTGTTTCTGGCATGGACTCTATGGCTAGCTCCTTGACCTCCCCAGCTCCCCGTGGGAGGAGCAGCCTAGCTAGGCCACAGAGGAGGACATTGCAGCCAGTCCTTGTGAGACCTGATAAGTTAGGGTCAGATGGAAGGGGAGGAGGACCTTCCCTATAAGTAGACTTAGAGAGGGGCAAGGAGGAGATGAGGGAGGGAGGATGGGATGGGGAGTGGGCTACAGCTGGGATACAAAGTAAACAAACTGTAATTAATAAAAAAATAAAAAAATCTGAAAGTAAAAGAAAAAAAGAAAGAAAGAAAAAAAAGAAGTAGAGGAACAATCTGTACCCCCCCACCCCGTGCCCCATCCCAGAATAAGGAAACTCCTGAATGGCACAATTCTGCCTGCTTCCTCTGTTCCTTTTGTGCCTCTGAGTTTGTGGGCGTGGCACTTTGAGGTGACAGCAAATCCGGCCTCTCAAGACCCCGGCACCATTCCTTCCTCTCAACACTCATCCTCGGAGCACGGGCCCCCGTGGCCCTCCACCCCGACTGTAACACCATAAACAACCCAGGACTGTATTTCTAGCGCATGCTTTTGTGACAAGGCTTGCTTCATTTAAAAGCCACCAACATTCTTCTATTTCATTTTTGCTTCGGAAAACAATTTTTCACGGCATGATAGCGTTTCATCATATGGGTAAAATGAAATTTATTGACCCGCTCTTGCTAATATGAATATTTTGCTTCATTCTAAATTCTGTACATTATAAGTCACCAAGGGGAAAAAAAATGGTTGTTTGGTTTGCTTTTGTTTTTGTTTTTTATTTTCATGGCTGGATTTGGAGGGACGTTTTTTGAATATTTTCTCAAGCTACATTCTTAGAAAAGGGCTTATGAGTCATATAATATGTGTTTTTCTAAGTGTTTGAACCTGTACTTCTACTTTTTCCTTTGGAGAGAGCAAACCTATACACATTTGTGCCACAGGAATGAAAAACAATTGGAGTCATGATAAGGGACAATCAGTGTGCACTCAGGACAAGGCTCCTATTTAGGAACAACGACATCACAGCAACAACTGGGTTTTCTGAACTGAGAAATGGCACCCTTACCAAACAGGAGCTACTGCTGTGAAATTTTATGCACTAAGTGATACCAAGTAATGTATGCATAATAAGACTTATTGGAAAAATTAAGATTTGTATTCAAAAATCACTGTCTAAAATATACATAAAACAAGATATCTACTAACAATTTTTCGGCTGAAAAAGAAAAGTTGTAATGATACGGGCCAGGCAAGATGGCTCAGTGGTTTAAAACGCTCGCCACCAAACCTGACAACCCCAGGTTGTTCAATCCCAGGACCTACATGATGGGTGAAGAGAACTGACCCTTGGAGTTTGTACTTTGCGCTTTACAGGCATACACACACACACACACACACACACACACACACACACCATGCACATACATCTATACGCCCAAATGAAAAATTAAGAGTCCTTCGGTGAAGCATTTAAAAATAAAATTGTAACGACAGGCAAGTTGTAGACACTGACATTGGCAGCCTCATGAAAGAAGCCATAATTGTACTCCACAGGACTTTATAGGGTCTGTGTGTAGCCAGGGAAGACACCAAAGATAGCCAAACTGATCATTAGTCTAACCAGCCTTAAAGAGACCAAAAAAATTAAAACACAGAAAATTAAAAAAATCTGTGATTAGAAAACAGAAAATTATTAGGCCGAATTAGCAGATTTAGGTTGACTTATTGTCATAACCCCCAAACTGGAGAGTTTCCTGAGAAGGCTGGCCGTACAGAAAAGAGCATGCACAGTTGCCTATGAATGGTGAGAAAAAAAGTGTATTTTCAAATGCTTAAAGGATTAAAGACAACTTTCGGAGAAAACTGTAGCGGATCTTAAAATTTGGGGTAATTTTATAGATACCTGTAGAGTTTTATTCAAGGAGATCTAGAACACTTGAATAATGGAGATGGTCCGAATTTGGCCCAGCAAGTGCTAGGTCCAAACTATTTCTACTGATGCCATATGAATATTTATGAAGACCTCAAGTATGTCCAAAGTTTCCCTGCTCACTTTTTACTTTTATAAATGTAAAACCTTTGTTATTAAAAATGTTTTTAAAAAACACAAAGAAAACTAAACAACAACTGCAAAAAAGCAGTCCGCACTGAAATTAACCAGCCTCGTCGACCATTTAACTCAGTGAACTTCGATGGAGTTAGAGTAGCCATTTGCTTCACATTGGGTTTTACCTTTGACTGTTGACTGTTTCTTTGTGCACTTAGTCACCATGGCAAATAAAAGCCTGTGACAGAATTAGAACTGGAAATCAGTTAACTTGATGTCCTTTTTCATAGTTCATGATCACTGGCTGTATTCAGTCTTTCCTCATCCTGTAATATTTAGCTATTCGTGGTCTCTTTCCACATGTTATACTGTACCTATACGTATGTTATTAGCTAGATTCTGCATATGAGGGATATATGCAGGGTATTTTTTTCTTAGATTGTGTAATATCTCTTACAACAAAATCCACTCATTTCCTTGCTCATTTTGTGATTACATTTTATTTTAGAGAGAAATAGTATTCATATATACATACAGATATATATGAATTTTGTGTGTCTATGTATATACACACAGAGACACAAGTTTAATTGTCAATTTTTTAGTTGATGGACAACTAGGTTGATTCCAATTCTTTGCTGTAGTGAATAAAGCAAATTAAGAGTAATCACTTTAAAGATAGCAGCATTCTGAGGCCCAAAATAAGAAACATTCCCAAATCAAAGTAAAGGAAATGTGAAATACTAATTATCCTTAATCACAAAAAGACAAATACCCCAAGACCCTGTAGAATGGCATCAGGTAGAAGACAAGGTTATATAGTATAGTAATATATAATATTTAATTATTTAGTAAATTTAAATTTATTGAATGTATTTATCTCCTTACTGGACCACAACATGACTGAGTATGGCAGAATCTGGCAAATGGTTTTGTGTGAACAACCAGACAGCGACTATTTTTGATTTTGCAAGCCTCTGTTCAGTTTTGCCATTGCCTGTGAAGAGCAGCTGTAGGGATGCAAATGAATGTGTGCAGCTGTGATCCAATTATACTTTATCTGTAGACACTAAAATTTTAACTTTAGACAAGCTGTCATGAAATACATTCTGTTGATTTTTTTCCTTAGTCATTTAAAAATGCAAGAATTCTTCTTAACTCATGGGTTGTGCAAAAAGAGGAGGTGGACTGGTCCGGAACAGACCCAGAGACGACAGTTAACTAATGATTTAGAAGGAATTACCTCTTACTGAAAGAGGAAGTCTTCTGTCTCCATTATTACAAACAGACAGAAGAATTTCGAAGTTATTTTTTAAATAGCAACCAATTAATAATATTGTAAAAGATTAAACAAATGCAGTGAGAGAAGAAAATGGAAACATAATAAAAACTTTTCTTTCTGGACTATATGCTGATGGTTTGTTGCACGGAAACATGGTATATTTAAATTTAATACAATTGTGTGTGTTTATGTGTGTGCATGTGGTTGCGGGGGAGCATGTGCCAAAGCAAGTGTGTGTGTGTGTGTGTGTGTGTGTGTCTGTGTGTCTGTGTGTGTATGTGTTGGGGTAGTCAGAGAACAACTCTTGAGGGCCACTTCTCTTCTGACACCTTGTAAGATCCAGGATTGGTTCAGTTCATCAGGTGAGCATGCGCGTACCTTCTTCATCTCCTAAGCCATCCTCCTGCCCCTATGCCTGATGATATAGTTCCTATTTTAAAAAGAAATCTCATTTCCCAAGTTTGGCTTCTAGAAATACCTGGAGACAATTCTCAGTGCAGTTACAATGAACATGCCATAGGATGGCTCCATACAGTCTGAGAGGAACCAACACGTTTTGAAGAAACAGTAGGTCTGCGTAGGAAATCTGAGGTCAGACTTCTTGCCACAGAGAAGGCAGCCATGAGACAGTGCACAACCATGTCACAAGCCCTTAACACTCATCCATATGTCACCATTGGCCAAGGATGAGACAAATAAAGTGTCTGCAAGGATTTACAGAAGATGGATAATGGCGTGCTTAATTCCTTTAGTTCCTAATGGTTCTGATAGAAAACTCTTACTGATTTTCTTTGAAGGCAGTTAAATAAACACCTGATAACTGAGAGATCAGATAAATAGGTAAAGGTTCAGCATTAATCCTGTCTGTGTGCGTTGTCTATGCCTCAAAAAGCAGATGAGCAATGCTGTTTCGTAGAGACACTTCCATCTAAGTAATGAAGAGCTAGAATGTCACCACCTTTGTTAGCCATTATTAATATCTTTTTAACAATCAATAAGTTTCATGAGACCTCATGAAACTGAAAAGCTTCTGTAAAACAAAGGACACTGTCATCAGAACAAAGTGACAGCCTACAGACTGGGAAAGGATCTTCACCAACCCTATATCTGACAGAGGGCTAATATCCAGACTATATAAATAACTCAAGAAGTTAGACAGCAAGAAATCAAGTACTCTAATTAAAAAATGGGGTACAGAGATAAACAGAGATTTCTCAATAGAGGAATACAGACTGGCAGAGAAACACTTAAAGAAACGCTCAATGTCCTTAGTCATCAGGAAAATGTAAATCAAAATGACCCTGAGATTTCACCTTACACCCACCTTACACCTTAGAATGGCTAAGATCAAAAACTCAAGTGACAACACATGCTGGAGAGGATGTGGAGAAAGGGGAACCCTCCTTCATTGCTGGTGGGAATGTAAACTTGTACAATCACTTTGGAAATCAATCTGGCGCTTTCTCAGACAATTAGGAATAGTGCTACCTCAAGATCCAGCTATACCACTCCTAGGCATATATCCAAAAGATGCTCAAGTATACAACAGGACATTTGCTCAACTATGTTCATAGCAGCTTTATTTGTAATATCCAGAATCTGGAAACAACCCAGACGTCCCTTAATTGAGGAATGGATGTACAAATTGTGGTACATTTACACAAGGAATACTTCTCAGCAATTAAAAACAAGGAAATCATGAAATTTGCAGGCAAGTGGTGGGATCTAGAAAAGATCATCCTGAGTGAAGCATACCAGAAGTAGAAAGACACACATGGTATATACTCACTTATAACTGGATATTAGACATATAATATAGGACAAACATACTAAAATCTGCACACCTAAAGAAGTTAATCAAGAAAGAAGACCCTGGGTAAGATGCTCAATCCTCATTCAGAAAGGCAATTGGGACAGACATCGGAGAGGGAGAAAACAGGGAACAGGACAGGAGCCTACCACAGAAGGCCTCTGAAAGACTCTACCCAGCAGTGTGTCAAAGCAGATGCTGAGGCTCAGAGCCAAACTTTGGGCAGAGTGCAGGGAATCTTATGTAAGAAGGGGGAGATAGTAAGACCTGGAGAGAACAGGAGCTCCACAAGGAGAGAAACAGAACCAAAAAATGTGGACCCAGGGGTCTTTTCTGAGACTGATATTCCAACCAAGGACCATGAATGGAGATAACCTAGAACCCCTGCACAGATGTAGCCCATGACAGCTCAGTGTCCAAGTGGGTACCCTAGTAAGGGGAACAGGGACTGTCTCTGACATGAAGTCAGGGGCTGGTTCTTTGATCACCTCCCCCTGAGGGGGAAGCAGTCTTACCAGGCCACAGAGGAAGACGTACAGACAGTCCTGGTGAGATCTGATAGGCTAGGGTCAGATGGAAGGGGAAGAGGACCTCCCCTATCAGTGGACTGGGGGAGGGGCATGGGAGGAGAAGAGGGAGGGAGGGTGGCTACACTTGGGATACAAAGTGAATAAACTGTAATAAATAAAAAAATAAAAGATAAAAGAATTATCCACTACTCAAAAATATTTATCTTTATGTGTGTGTGTGCGTGTGTGAGAGAGAAAGAGAGACAGAGAGATACCAGGAGGTTGTGAGCATCCTGATGTGGGTACTGGGAGGGAAACTGTATTCCCTGTAGGAGTACAAGGCACTCTTAACCTCTGAGCTACTTCTCCAGCCCTGTTTTTTGTTTTTTTTTTTTAATTTAAAAACACAGGTTTTTCCCCACAAAAATAAATTCTTTATCTCATCACATGTAGGCTCATTACTAATGTTGTCATTGCTGCGATTGGGTTCGTTTTCTGTTATTCTAAATGGCTTGTAAATAAAGTTGTCCTCAGTTTTAATTACCAATGTGGTACATACTGGGAGGCATCGCCTACAAAGGCAGACGCTCCTTGAAGCCCTGTGTGATCCCAGGAATGCAGCGGGGCCTGGTGATCAGCAACAGGTCTGAAAACCATTGCCCACACATTGAGGAGAATTCCAGGGGGAACTTCAAAAGAAAAGAAGTCAAGGCAGAAATGAATAAAAAGTCCACCAGTGTTCTTTAAGCACTGCCGGGGTCGGGGATGCTGGTGCGGAGGCAGGAGAGACAAAATCATCTTCAAGTTATCAAGTTCACTGTTTGACTCAAACTCAGATTGCTGCGGTTCCCACCAACAGACCGATGATTTTTGAATAACTTCTTTTTAAAATTAAGTGTTCTAGTTAGGGTACAAAACAGTGGTTTTCATCATGAGTTTTTCATGCATGTATATGATTGTACTTTGTTCATATTGACCCCATTATCCTATCCTGTCTCCTTTCCTCTCTCACTGAACCCAGACATCCCTCTAAATGGTAGAAATACTTCCAACAATGCCTCAAGTGTCCACCTAGCTGGATGAGCAAGTTTTATTTTTTAAATCATTTATATTTGTATGTTTAGTGTGTGTGTGTGTGGTTGGGTGCGTCACAGCTCAAGCGTGTAGTTCTAAGAACAACTAGTGGAAACTGGTCCTATCTAGCTTCTAACCCATGGGTCCCAGGGATCAAACTCAGGTCATCAGGTTTGGCAGTAAGTACTTTTACCTACTGAGCCATATCCTGGGGTCAGTTTGGGAGAATGAACTTCTCTCATTCAGAAAGAGCAGTTTACCAAGGTGAAAAGAACACGGTGTGAAAAGGGCTGAGAATGCAGCCGGCCGATTTGCATGTGCGTTCTCTCTTTGCTTGCAATAGTCATGAGCGTCGGTGGGGCATCTTACCCACTTCCTGCTCACTTTCATTTACTTTTTATTCTCAGGACAGTTTTTTTTTCCAAATTATTTTCCCAGGCAGAGATAATAATTCTGTCATCTCGACATGCCATTTAATGTATGTGCCATGAAAGCAGGTTTGCTTGAGTCTCTGAACCTAACCTAACCTAAAAACGGAGCTGGGACAATCTCCAGAAGAATGTTTAATATATATTAAAGTTCACAAAAAGGGTATTTGGGGGATTATGTAGGTTACCATTGCTCAGATGGGACGAAAACATTTTGAAGCAACGTTCTAAAGCATACCCACATCAACCCCATGTCAAAACTGCACCCTCTCTTTGTGATCCCAGAGGCCTTTGAGCTTCCCATTTCACATGTGTCAGCATATGACAATTTGCTGATTCTCTTTCTGTTCCCCCTACATCCAGAGAAAGCTTCCCAAGAGATGGTGTGACTATTACTTTCTAGCTGTTTGTTTCTTGAACAGAACCTTCTGCGCACAAATTTCAATAATGGAGTTCAAAGTTAGTTAACCAGAAGTTTCTAAGAGTTATCTGCATGACAGAGGAAGTTGATCAAAGGTGTTGAGCTCCAGACATGGTACTGTCATGGGTTGTGACATACCTTTCTGTTGTAAAAAGAAAATAAATAACAGATAGAATTGGGCACTGCACAGACTTGCTGTTGTTTTCATCTTTTAGAGAGGCAGAGATTGTTATTCAGGGATGCAGAGATGGATAAAGCGCCCAAAGCAGGGTCTAGGGGAAGAAGACTGTGCAGGAATGCTCCAGCAATCCTAAGATGAGTCCTTCTGCACTGGGCCAAACATTGGGCTCTGCAAGCAAGAGGCAATAACTACAAGAGAACCAAGGAAATTGTTGAGACCTGAAGTGTCCCCACTGATCCTAAAAGATACTTTCCTGGAGACTCAGCTAAGTTCAGATTCTGGGATGAAGTTTTCACTCTGCTGTGTTTCACTTTCAACGTGTCCACACGTGTGTTCCCTCTTGAGTCACCCTTTAAGACATAGACAGTAAGCGAATATTTTGGATGTTTTCCTAGGAAATTCAGTAATGTACATGAGCACATTCTTTTGACTAGGCAAGTCTTCAGAACTGACTTAAGATAAAACCTCACTTGATGGATTTATCTGGACGTGTGAGAGATCTAGGGTTGCCAACGCAAAAAAGGTGATTTTGGAAAAATTAGACCAGCTTTGTGAGTTCTGAAGAAGACGTAGTGATCAGAGGGTATTGTGTTACTGAGAGGACAGGGGACTGGATGGACAGAAGAGAACAGACTCAAGAAGCAGACTGCACAAGGGCAGGCAAATTGTTTTTTTCCACGAAAGTGTAAAAGCAATTCAATGGGAGAAGAGATATGTTTTCAATAAGAGGGAAAGAGAAACTGGGTATCATGATAAAAAGATGAGCATTTATTTGTATTTTACATTTATTATACAATGTAGTTATCACACAATAAACATCAACTTGATATGGATTTATGAACTTAAAAGATTAGGCTATAAAGCTCTTTCTTTGCAAAGCTCTGTTTTTATTTTATGCGTATGAGCATTTGTCAGAATGTGTATTTGTTCACCATGTGCATGTATGGTGTCCTCAGAAAAGGTGTTAGATTTCCCAGAACTAGAGTTGAAGATGGTTGTGAACCATGAAGGAGATGCTGGGAACCTAACTTGGGTCCTTTGCAAGAGTAGCAAGTGCTCATAACTGCTGGACCACCTCTCCAGCCCCCTGACTACACAGCTTTCTATGAAAAGATAAGGAAATCCCTTTGTGGTCTTAGATTAGAAGAAATTTTCATAGGACATAGAAACAATAAGCACAGTAGATTAACCAGCTTGACAAAAGAGAAAAAAAACCAGATAAAATAAAATGTGGGAGAGAAGGTAGGCATTATGGACATCCACAGGTACTTGTCTCTAAAATGCATGCAGGGAGGTAATTACTCAGTAGTAAGAGTGACAATCCAAAGAATAGAAAAGCACTATGAACAGACAGGCACTCAGGATGGGAAGACACATGACTGATTCATAGGCACACAAAAATATACATCACCTCTGTCAGTCAGCTTTCTGCTGCTATAACAGAACACTATGCTTTCCTGTCAGAAGGGACTCTAGAGCTGTAAACCAGAGCAAACTCTTTCTTCCTTAACTTGCCTTGGCCACGGCATTTAATCACATTAACAGAAAAGTAGCCAAGAACAGTCTATGACATACTGGCCTCGCGGCTTTAGCTTCCCAGTAACAAGGCATATCACCGAAGCAGTGTATGGTGGAGGAGGTCTGGTTACCTTATAGCAGGTGCTAGACAAAGAGGAAGAGGAAGAAGCCAGTGTCTCATACTTCTGGCTTCTGCCAGATTGCTATAGCACCCCGGAACTGGGCGTCTTTAATACACAGGCCTCAGAAGACCTCTTCAGTTCCACACAACCGTGGTATCCTTAGTCATGAGGGACATGGAAATTACAACCCAATATGATACTACTGTACAGTGCCATCGCCTAGCAAGAGAATCAAAACGTGATTTTATGAAAGGTTAAACACACGCCACACACCTCTCGCCTGCTCCTGCTGTTCCTTTCCTTTCTACTTAAGGGAAATAAAGATACACAGCCACACAAAGGCCGCACATGCACATCCAAACATTATTTGTAAACGCACCAGGTTAGAAACACATATACACTCATTGAAAATTATTTTCTATACACACATAGATAATTTCAGAATAAAGAAAAAACAAACTCCGTGCCTCACACGGATGCATCTCAATATCATTGTGGTGAGTGAATGAAAAAAAAAAAAAGAGGCATTTACCGTACGGCTTCTCTCGTGGCCAACACTAGAAACGGAAAGCTGATGTGATAATAGAGACAGTACAGCAGCAGCTGCTTGGTGACAGAAATCCACGTGGCTATTGATTGCATGGGCATCTGGTTTTGTTTGGAATCACCTCGACACGTATCACTGCTTAATGAACAAATGACCATATAAAGTAGAAATCTCTATACTGAAATTTGGGTCTAGCTCCAGAATAGCACAGATCACCCCTATGTATCTACTTGGCAGAAAAGAGGATGGCTATGGTAGAGTCCAAATGAAATGAGTTATGAAAATAATTGTAACGATAAGGTCTGATGGAAATTTAATTTATTCTTATTGTTTGATATTAACAGCTTGAGAGAAGCCACAAAATTGGAATTTCATAGCTCATCAGTGAACACAGCCATGGCTTTGTGTTTAAATTGGCTTTGAAGACTTTCTCTCACAGACACATACACACATACACACATACACAGATTCCACAGATTCCCATTCTAACATTGAGGCAAAGCTTAGAGGTTTTTTCCTAACGCCGTTGGTGATTCCAATGAGCACTGCCAGCTAGGAATCAAATCCTAAAAGATCAGGTAGATGACTGTTTATTGTGGTCACTGACAAGGAGATCTCAGGCTTGTCTAAAACAGTTTTGTACCCTCATTCTCCCTTCCTAGTTTGTTCCTAGGCAGTCTCAATATATTCCTTTCACCTTGTCATAGTAACTAATTGTCACGGTTGGCTTTTTCAACTTGACTTAACCTAGAATCATGTAGGAAGAGAATCTCAGTGAGGGATTGTCTGCCTTGGGTTGGCCATGTCTTGGAGTATTGTCTTAATTAAGGTAGTTGGTGCAGGAAGGAAGACCCGGTCCACTGTGGACAGCACCATTCCCTAGGTAGGGGTCCTGAACTAAATAAGAGTAGAGATGTCAAAATCATTAATTTTTATTAAACTAATTAAACTATTAAACTAATCTGAGCACAGGCAGGCGAGCAAGTCAGCAAGAAATAATTCATTCCTTTTTGCTCTTGACTGTGGATGTGAGCAATTGGTTCAAGTTCTTGTCTTAACTTTCTCACAATGGTGAACTATAACCCAGAATTGTGAGCTGCAACAAACTCACTCCTAAGTTGATTTTGTCAGGGTATTTTATCTCAGCAACAGAAAGCACTGTCTTTGCCTCTTTGGCACATTTGGCACATTGGTGCTTTATTTCATTCTCTGTCAATGGTATCACAGCTGGATAATTAACATGAATAATGTTGACTGATTAGGATCTACAAACAATAACCTATATCCACTTCAAAACAGATCAGTTGTGTACTGGAGTATCACAGTTTTAATAGAGGGAGTATCACTCTGTGCCAAGAATGTTTCAAACGCTGTTCCCAGATCATCTCGGTTAGTTTTTCCAAAGAAGGATATTAATGGCTTAGAATTTCAGAGTGGAAACAGGAATGTGAGGCTAAATTACCTGCCCCAAACCTTGTAGGCATGGGAGGGTATGTACTCTGGCACCCTGGCATTTTTTCCTATGTTCTTCTGTTCATTCAACAAAGTCCTGAGCCCATCTCTGGTTTTCCTCCTTCGAAGAAAGAAAAAAAAATCTCCTCCATGGTTCCCTTTCTCCCCAGCTCTGTGCTCTCCTCCCTCCAAGCAATCCTCTGCCATGGGAAAATTACCTCTTCCCTACTTCTAACTCCATAAAAATTCATTTAGCCTCCTGTTTTAGAATCAAATTCTCTCTCCAGCCTTCCTGACCCCAGAAGCTAAACTCTCACACTTAAGTTGGTCGTCCGTGTCTGCTCTTCCTTGTGGAATATGAACACCAAGAGTGAAGGCAACCCTTCGTCCAGTCTATAGTGCCTCTAGGTGAGAGAAAGAGCACAATTCAAGCTTTCTGCAGCTTCTGGCTGAGTTTTAATGGAATGTAAGTGCAAAGCCAGGGCCTGACAGACATGAAAACTCTGCAGTGCACAGGGCCCTGTCCAGGCAGTAAATCACTGCTAAGATGGTTGCCGTACACTACAGGAAAGATGTCAGGCCTCGATGCGTGGAAACCTCAACACTGTGGATGACTCTCTTGGTATCTTCACTTCAGTTGCGTCCGAGTTCACGCATTTCAACAGGTGCCTCTCAACCCCCACACTCCGAGGATGAAACAGGGATGAGGCCGGGAGGAGTAGAATAGGGGCTGTGGCCTGGGCAGAAGTGCTGGATAGAAAACCTTGGGAAAGCAGAACTGGCCTTGGATCTTCAAGAATGCCAAGTGACTTTCTAAATCTAATTTAGGAGAAATATATTTTAAAAAATGAGAGAGGTTGTTAACCTCAGTTATCAGAGCAGGTCCAGGTGGGAGCCATCTACACACAGGAGAGAAATGAAGGCTCGGGGAAGAGGGCAGGGCACATTAGTCAACTCTCCAGACCTTTCCAATAGCTAGGGGTCGGACCTTGATGAACCAAAGACTTCCGGAATTTTCTTCTGTTTCTTTATCCGTGATCACGCCTGTATCCACAGGTCTTCCCGGCACATTTGCGTAACAATAGAAGCTTCCTTGCCCTTCACACCTAACCTTTTAAAGAAGGGACTGGGGCTTTTTTTCAGCTCTAGGGTTTCTGAGGTGTCTTGGGCAGGTGGGAGCTTGGGTGAATGAAGAGTCCTGTAGGTGGGAAAGGGCAGGGAGGATGCTCCCTTTGGAAGGACAGTAGCATGGCCCAGAAGGTTCAGGGAAGGGCAGAGCAAAGACTATGGGGGTCTGAGGAAAAGATGAATGTGCCAAAGAGGCAAAGACAGTTTTGACCCTCAGCTGTAAATTCTGACCCCACTCTTCCTTTTCAAGCTCTGTATCCTGCAGGAAAGACAGTTTTCTCTGCCATCACTTGCTCCTCTCTGGAAACACATGCTTCTTAAGTCCCCCACACCTGACACACAGCAGTGCACTTTGTCTTGTCTTGTTTTCCTAAAACCATACCATGAGTAATTAACATTTCCTTGGTTAAAAATGGCAACAATGTACACAATACACATTGAGTTGTTTTAGCCTTGACCCTGTCTCTCATGCTCCCCCTCCATCCCTAAATGTGATAATTTTCGTTAGTTTCATGTTTGTTATTCTACTGTTTTATTTTATGGAAATGCAAGAAAATGTTTATATGTTCCTACTTCTGACATTTTTTTATCAAAGAGTTAGCATGCTAACTGCTTCTACGTGGATTTTTAAAAACCTAATACAACCCAGACTTCTCATCCTTGACCATGCATGAAAATCTTCTTCAACCGTATGGGCAGTTGTGTGTATGTGCACCATTCATGCTGTTGAGTGCCTAGGTTACTTATTTTTCACCTTCTATAAACTGTAGAAATATCACCTAAGCTTGAAGACTTTGTCATTGTAGTTCTTTGCATGCTTGTTTTCTTTCTTTCCATGATGATGTGGGTTTTCTCAGGACTCCACAGGTCAAGTCTGGGCCAGTGACATAACTCTCTTGCTCCTGTTTTTCTCTTGGGCGGCTTCTGGATGTCTGTCTGATATCACAGCGTCGGGGTTTTACAGACATCTCAGCTGCCTCTAAACAATCTCGATTACTCCTTTCATATTTCTCCACAGTTGTCTTTTCACCCCAAAGGCTCCTCTCAGGATGTCACACTAGCTGTTCTTCACTGAGCTCAGAAAGTTCGGTTGTCTCCATCAAACAGAGCAATAAACTCAGTTTTGATATCTTTTTATTCTCCTTTGCTGATACCATTGAACTACTTGGTCTCACTATGTATCCCCGTCTCATTTGGAACTCACTATGTAGGCCAGGCTGGCTTTCAACAACGCCCCTGCCTCAACCTGAGTGCTGGGATTACAGGCTATAATACCATGCTTGGCTATACCTAGATATTTGTATAACAGTGAAGTTGCAGAGAAAAAAAAATCAGGAAGACAATTCTAATTGCAAGGATCTCATGAAGAAAAAGATACTTAGCCATAAGCTTAACCAAAGTGATGAAAACTGTTCACAATGCAGACCACAAGGAGAGCTCCTGTCCATGGATCAGCAGGATCAATACTGAGAACGTCACTAAAAAAATCTATAGACTCAATGTAGTCATATCTAAACACAATTGCATTTCTCACAGATTTAGAAAATCAATCTTAAAATTCCCTAATAACCAAAATGACCACGAGAACAAACAACTAATCCGAACCGTTACCACGTGACACAAAGCAAACACTGCAGAACCACTGGGAGAACAGTTTGTACTCAAGACTTAGTACCCAAAACACAGTCCTTAAGACTTAATACTCAGGACTTAGTGCTCAAAGGCAGCAGGAGTGGAAGTGAGAACTCAGAAGCAAAGCAACACAAACGCATCCCCCTGGTTCCCAGCAAGGGGCCAACACATCCCCTGGAGAAAAGCCAGCCTATAACAAGTGGACTGAGGGAAACAGAGACTAAGTGCCTCTGCCTTAGAAACTAGATCCCCATCTTACACTGTGTGCAGAAATGAACTCAGAATGGACCCAAGGGCTTAGTGTGGCAGGGCTCGAAACTACCGCAAGGAAACTTCAAGACAGGAGCATAGGTACGACTGAAAAGGACTCCACCAGCTCAGAAACTGCATCCAAAACTGACAAATGGGATTGCATGAAATTAGAAACTCTTTTACAACAAAGGAAACAATTAGCTAAGGGGAGAGACAAGCTACAGAATCAGAAAAATACCTTTGCTAGCTGTATGTTTGACAGGGTTCATACGTAGAACGTACAGAGAGCTAAAAATGGTGAACATCAAGAGATTAAATGAGCTACTAAATAAATGGACAAATAAACTGAGCAGATACATCTCAAAGAAGACAGAAAAGGGGCCAGTTAATGCGTGAAACAACAAACAGCATCCTAAGCTGTGATGAAAGTGCATATCAAAACTACACTGAGATTCCATCTTAGCTCAGGTAGAATAGCCTTTACCCAGAAAACACAAAGCCACATATGCTGGTGGGGATTTGGGGAAAAGGAATCCTTCTACACCAATGGTAGGAGTGTAAATTAGTCCAGCCACTGTGGAAATCAGTATAGCGGTTCTTCAAAGAACTAAGCACAGAATTACTGTATGATCAAGCCATCCTGTTCTTGAGTTTCTAGCTAAAGGAATCTAATCAGCACACAACACAGGCAGCTGCTCTCTGTGTTTATTGAGACATCTCTACAGCAAGGTATAGAACCAGCCTAGGTCCCTGTCAGTAAATGGATGGGTAGTGAAAATGTATCAACACGTGCTCCTAGTATAGGAAGAGGAGGCGGATATATATATAATGGAGTATTACAGAAGAGTGTTATTTTCAGGACGATGGCTGGACTAGGAGGTCACAGCATCACCAGGACTAAGACAAAGACATGAAGACCAGTGTTACATGTTTTCTCTCTATGTGGTGCTCAAGACAAAAGTTGATGGGAAAGTGGAAAGGGCGCCAGCAGAGGAGGGGCAGGAGGAGGAGGTGAGTGAGTATAAGGAAGATAAAACGTTTCTCAAGGTCTGCCGTTTGGTGTATAAAAATGTCATGAGGAAACTGTGAGCTCTCTAGAGTTAGTGAAGTGTGACCACAAAGCCAGAGCGCATACCTGCAGGACAGCCCGACACGAGAAATCTCCCTTATCCCCTCTCAGCGGGTACAACAGAGTTTTATTTCCCTGGGATTGTCGGATCAT
Organism: Pachyuromys duprasi; assembly: GCA_028658305.1. Lineage (NCBI taxonomy): Eukaryota > Metazoa > Chordata > Mammalia > Rodentia > Muridae > Pachyuromys > Pachyuromys duprasi. The sequence continues at coordinate 16,227,151 of CM053745.1, read as the reverse complement.
CCTCCCCAGATCTTTTACTCTGCTCCAGTTTGGACTTGTCACCCGTCCCCCTCCCTCAGCACTAACTTTTCCCTCCGTCTCACCTCTGTGGGGCCTCTCCTCTCTCCGGCATCTTGTAGCACATATTTCCATCTGTACCCATGTTTTCCTTTGCCTCAGCAGATTTGCTAACGTTGGAGAACACGTTCTCCAGTGGCTACCAGGAAAAGTGGATACAGAATAAACTTTTTCTTGATTTTAATTAAAGTGAGGGAATACAGAAATATGTGCATCAACTTAAAGACAATTAACAACAGATTTTTTTTAATATACCCATCTCCTTCATGTCTCTACTACAATTGTGCAAAAAAGGTTTTGGAAGAAAATTGCCACCCTCTTAGTGGGCCAATGCTCCCCTTCATTGGGAATGTAGTTCTTGCTAGTAATGAAGGAGGTTGCAGTGCTGCTTATGAGAGAGTCCAAGGGCTCTCCTTGAGAATGGAAAGCTCTGACAGACTGGGACCTGCCCCATTCACCACTGTCCCCTTAGCATCTGCCATGATGCAGAACAACGTGTACACCTGCCCGGCATACATTTGCTGAGCTTGCCTCTACAGTGCAGCTTTATTGGGCCCTTCCAGTTTCACTGCCCACCACACCCAAGACTGAGTGTTATGTTACACAGCCCACTTGGACTACTAACAAAAGATGCCTCCTAGTTACCACGGCTTGGGCTATGCCATTTTCTCTGCCTTGAAGACTTCTTGGTTCTGAGCGATCAGATTCCGAGGCCCAGCATCTCTGAGAGTATTATCTAATTATCTTAAACTCACCAAAGCCCAAAAGAAAGCCTCTTCTTCAGCAGAGGAATTAGAGCCAGAGTCCTGCTGCCTCAGCTTCCAAGAGCTGGAACCAGACAGGGAACCACAATGCTGCTTCCCAACAAGCCTGCCATCTTGCCCTTGGAGGCTGAAAGGTCAGTGCTTTACGACCTTATTGGGGAATGGGGAGGCTGTGCAATTGTAGTAATAGTTTATAAACTCACAGAGGGTTAACGTACTTCTGCCAAGCATGTAATGCACGTGCAGTCAATTAAACGAAAGTATATTATTAACTTATTTTTATACTGAGAAATGTGCTATAAGTGGAATGTTATTTTCTGTTGAAGGGAGGAAAGGGGAAAGATGGAGGGAGGGAGGAAATGAGGGAGAGAGGAAATGAGGGAGGGGGAAACAGGGAGAGAGGGAAGTGGGAGGAAAAGAGGGAGAATGAATTATGGCTAGTAGTGTAGTCGCAATACTTTCAGACCAATGCCACTTGCCCACAGGGCGATAGCAAAGTGACAACCCTAGACACGGCTTCTGCCTCCAACCTCCCTGCTATGGATGATTAACGGAAGTTTCCTTGAGATCAGTGTTCCTTGTTCAGAATGGAGCTCCCGACTTTTGTCACAGCTGTGGAAGTCCTGAGAGGGGACTGACTCCTCCTTGACAAAAGCTGGCTGTCCTGTTACCTCCTGCCTTGAACAGAGCTCCACTGGCCTGGATGAGTCTTCTCCTTACTATGTCTAACACCTGACTATGTTCAGAGGTCATAGCAGCAACTCCAGGATCTTGACCGATGACCGATGGTGGCCCCAACCAGAGCCATTTTACAAAGGGTCCACCGTGCGAGTGCTATTAATTCAGACGAACTTCACTTCAGACTGATTTCATGCTGCATGTCTGAATTCCCACTGAGTCAATCAAGGCTGCAGGAGTTCTTGTTTCCCCTTGATCCATCTGGAGATGCGGTGACAGGAAACAAGCCCGAAGTGGCTGTTCTGCCTCGCTGGGGAGAAAGGCGGACACGTGGTTCCTGAATGGAGACATCTGCTGGATTCTTCCAGCCATGGGCAAAGGGATGAAATAGTGGCGAGTGCTTTCAAGAAGCTCAGTTAAAGGCAACTAATTGCTCACATAATGTTCTGAAACACTCAAGCCAGAAGGGACGCTTTTGGGCAGCTAGGCGGCTGAGAGGGTAAAGGCGCTTACTTCCAAGTCTGATGACCTGACCTGTGTTGTTCTCTGGGACTCAGATGGTGGGGGGAGAGCGCCATCTCCCACAGGTTGTTCTCTGATCTACACTTGTGTACCATGGCATGCCTCTTCTTCCCCCAATAAATATGGAGAATACAAAACAAACAAACAAACAAATAAGAAGGTCTTCATAACACATTAATATGTTATGCTATGGTGACAACATTCCAGTATGTTGTAGTTTATAGCACACCCCGTGGTTTTGTTTGTAGAAAAATCAACTACCCATTAACAAAATCCACAGACTCTAGAGCAGCCATTCTCAACCTGTGAGTCGAGATCCCTTCGGGGGTGGGGGGAAACAGCCTTTTCACAAGGGTTGCCTAAAACCATCAGAAAATACAGGTATTTACGTTACAATTCATAACCACAGCAAAATTACAGTTATGAAGTAGCAACAAAAAATAATTTCATGATTGGGGGTCACCACAACATGAGGAGCTGTATCAAAGGGTCACAGCACTAGCAAGGTTGAGAAGCATTGCTCTAGAGAGTACCAGAAGATACCTTTTGAGGTCTACCCTCCTACCCTGGCTTGCCCACCAAGCTAGCTTGTAGTGTTAAGAAAGGAGAGACTCTAGACTAAGGAATAAGACCTCTTATCCAACCACCTTCCCTTTCCTCCTCTCCCCTCCCTACACTACTTCTATTTTTGAAACAGGTTCTTGTTGTTGCCTAGGCTGGACTGGAACTTGCAATCCCCTTTCCTCGGCCTCCCAAATACTTGGTTTGTAGGAGTGCATCACTCGACCAGGCAAGGAACATAACTCGTATGAAGCCACATTGGGAAGAAAGGTGACTTCTGTGATACTAGGAAACATGAACTGTGATCCCTAACTAAGAGCTGGGGGCCATAGAGGGAGAAACATCCTATAAGAAGTTCAACTGACTGACTTGAAAGACCCTTGTCCGGGTCACACCACGAAAGACTGTGCTGTGTAGGGAACTGAATGGTAACAGAAACATAGCGCATCAAAGCTTAGCGAGTACAGCCAAAGCAGCCGTGGGAAATTCACAGCCTTATGCATTTCTTGTAAGAAAACTAACAGGAAGAATATCTGTTTCTGTGCCCTATAAAATGGAGACTGAAGGAAGGGTGGAAATGCTAAGGCATTACCTGAAAGGTCCCGCCGCAGGTCTGGGAGAGCTGGAGCAGAGGCAAATAGGTCAGGAAGGCAGAGGGGCAAGGACAAGTGATGTATTCTGGCACCTGATCCTTGTTGCTGCTCAGACAAGACCAGCCTTGGGTTGGTGTACCTATTCAACCACCCACCTACAGCTGCAGCAAGGCTAGGCAGAAGACAGGGGGCAGTAAAGGTCCTGAGAAGCACTTGGCCCAGCACCCCTCTGGAAGGGTGCATTCGCACCTGATGTCTATCCTGCCCCTGTTTCCAATGGAAGAAGAGCCTTCAGTCACAAACCGTGTCACTTTAAAAAAAAATTGGAAATACTAGGGAAACTAGGAAAATGGTGGTGAAAACTTCTCTTTTGGGGAAAGCATTCTTGCTGGCTCAGACCAAAAGGATGCAATGAGTCAGGGTCTATGAAAACCAAAGACAGAGGCCTAATCAGGACACCACGGAACAACCATGCTTGGCTCTCCTGGTGTTGTCTCACAAATGGAGCAGCAAGTAACAGCGGTTTTCCTAATCTGCCTTGTGCTGACAAAACACAATACGGGAGACTAATTTACTAAGGACACAAGCTTTTGCAAAATAGTTCTGGGGCTGCAAAGTCCAAGGTCAAAGGGTCCATGTACTGTTAAAGGCTTCTTCATGCAGCAGCAGCCTATGGATGCTCTAGAGGATGGGATGGCGAGGTAAGAGGGCAAGAAAGAGAGCTTCAGCCTCAAGTGCTTTGATGATGACATCAATATACTCAAAAGAGCAGACCCCCCAGGATCCAGTCACTTCCCATTAGCTCCCACCTCCCAACACTGTTGCATCATATGATTTGTGGAGAGACATTAAACCCTAGCATTGGTTTACAGCTGGGAGAAGGGAAAGAATGAGAGGAGAGGAGAGGACCTGGGAAGACCTAAGCTGAAGGTACAATCACACATTAGCAAGCTCAGTGATGCTCGGGAGGTAAAATGATTGCCATGCAAGTGTGAGGACCAGAGTTAGGATCCTAGGAAGCTTTACACATTCCACGTGAGCAGAGCAACAGCCTATGATTCCCGCCTTGGAAAGCGGAAACAGGAGGGGACTCTCAGAGCAGGCTAGCTAGCTGGATTAGCCACCATCAGTGAGTTCTGGGTTTGATAGAGAGACCCTGCCTCGGTGAATAAGGAATTGAGGATGACTCTGGGCAGCAACATTGAGCCTTCAAAGGCCAGTGCACAAAAGTGTGTCTACACTAGCACACACATGTGCCAACTGCACATGTGCATGTATGTATATTCAGGCATGTACAACTTCTGCCCTCAATTCAACAAAACCTATTGTTTTTCCTGTTCACTACAAGAATGGAAGGCAAGCTACAGATTGGGAGAAACACACTTGCAAATCACATGTCTAATAAATCGCTTGTATTCAAAACTCAACGGTTAAGGTAACAACTCAATAAAAAGAGGAAAAAACATCTTTAATTCACAGTTCACCAATAAGTGGCAATAGCAAATAAATTGTTGGCTCCATCAGTGGTCATTAGGAAGATGTAGATTAAAACAATGCGATATAATTAAACATGCAGTAGAATAGTTAAAAACAAAACAGCTAGTCCTCCTCCTCACCATGATTGAATATGAATATTCAGGTGTTGACTTGTTCTACAGCTGGATGATGCTAATTTGGGAGGTTCTGGAAACTTCATTTAGATGGGGCATAGCAGAAGGAAGTGGGTCACAATGGGTATGTCCTTGGGGACTGGTATCTTATCCCAGTCTCCTCTCTGTGCCTCTCTCTGCTTTCTAGCTGTGGAATGAACAGCCTGAGTCACATGTGCTGCCATGATGCATTGCCTCACCAAGAGCCCACTAAGGACTGAAAACCAACACCTATGAGACAGTGAGGAAACACAAATCCCTCTTCCTTCGGTGTGAAGTACATCAGACATCACAGTGTGAAGTGTCTGACTTAACACACCCCCTCCCAACAAAACCCCCAGGCAATTGTATCCGAATTGCTTATAATAACACAAGATAGTCACTATGGAAAGCCACTTGACAGAGTTTTATGACATTTAATCTACACTTATCAAAACAACCCAGCGACTCACTTGTAGGTGTTTTCTCAAATGAAATGAGAACTTGTGTTCATTCAAAGAATGGCAGCTTTGTCATTATGAGACCAAAGCTGGGAACATCACAAGTGTCCCTCAGGTGGGGAATAATGAACTAGGGACTATGCCTCAAGTTTAAGGTGAATACTCCTCTGCACAACACTGATGGATCTTGCAAGAGAAGCCAGATGTGGAACATGGATAGCTCCATGACTACACTCCTGTGGCATTCTTAAAAAGACAGCGTTACAGAGACAGGAAAGTCAGTGATTGCTGGGAGGGTGGGGGGTTTGGGGGGGTAGAGAGTGAGAGCAGAGGAGGAAAGAATGGAGGGAGGGAGGAAAGGAGGAAGGGAGAAGGAGAGGACACAAGTACCCTGTATCTGTCTGAAAAGGAGTGTGAAAAAAAATCTTGTGGGTGACCAAACATTTCTATTCCTTGATTGTGGAAGCGGTTACATATGCATTTGTCAAATACCCATAGAAGGTCTAAAACGTAACAAATTGTATTGACTATAAATTATACCTCCATATAATGCCTAGTGGGAATTTTCTGTATGGAACTCCCTAACCATTATTAATCTCTCTTGACATGGTGAGCACTACTTAGCATTTCTACATGCATCCTGTCATTTATTTTTTTTTGGACTTGTCTTAGGAAATGGGTGTAATCATTACGTGAGAAAGATAAAAAGAGATACTTCATTCATTCAGTTCCTTCCTTCTGTGTTTACTTAGGTTCTATAAAAAGCTTTTAAATGGAATCAGGAAGTGGGCTATAGAATAGGTGCCTCCCTGTTTCACCTCATCCTTGCAGAATTACCCATTTTAGAGCTCAGAAGTCCAGTAAGGTGGTCCCATTACTCTGTTTCCCCTGCAGCAAAGATAATCTGTGGATAGGCGCCCCTCAGGGGTGAGGAATGGTTTCACTTCACTTGGGTTACTTTAAGGGTAACCCAGAGCCAAGAGAGATCCCTTCACCCCACAGAGGTTAACACAAGACTCTCCCGGCCCTGGCCTTATAGGAGCTGTGCAAGAGACCCATTTTTCATTCTACCTTGAACACAGAGGAGATCTGAACTGTTGAATAGTCTAGTGGCAGAAAGGAGTGAGGAAAAGGCAAGGACTCACTGAAACTGGGGTGCAGAACTCACCTCACTTTCTACTGAGTGCCTGCGAGGATCACGATGAAGCCTACCCACAAACCCCAAATCACACATCACCATCCTTTTCAACTAGTCCCCCAACACCCCCAACACTCGGTGCTTCTTTCCCACAAAGTCGGCAGAGCCATGCAGTGCTTTAATGCGACTCAAAAAGAAGAACTGAAGCACATGCAGAGCACTGGCCCTAGGGAAAAGAAATAGGCTCCCCGAGAACTTCTGAGGTTCCCAGAGGACCAATCAAAGATGGTGATGGAAACACGTATCATCCAATGGTCAAATGACAAAGACAAAAAGAAATTTGAAAGCTGCTCACTATGTAGATGGCAGATGGCATCAGGCTACCAACAGCTCATCCAGTAGGAACACTGAAAAACAGAAGAATGGTGTGATAGACCCAAGTGACAAAGCAAGAAAAAAGGAAGGAAAGAAGGAAGAAGGGAAAGAAGGAAGAAAGGGAAGAAGAAAGGAAACACCTTGCCAAGGAAGAACACTATGTCTCAGCAAGTTGTCCTTCAGAATTGAGAAACAAAAACCTTTTCAGGTAAACAGAAGCTGTGAGTTTTTCACACCACACCTGCTTTACAAGAAATGTTGAGGGAACCACTCAAGCTGAAATGAAAGGACACTAATTGATAACAGGAAAAACAAAAAGCAAAAAAACCAAAAAAAAAAAAACAAAAAACAGGACAAATTATTTAAAGGACAAACTTTTTAAATATAAATGAGTGTTGAAGTTCAGAATACCCTTATATTATGAAGATAACATATAAATGACCTTTCCACTAGTATACAAGCTCAAGACACTTTTTGTTTTTTAAGGCAGGGTTTCTCTGTGCAGCCCTGGCTATCCTGGACTTGCATTGTAGAGCAGGCTGGGCCTTGAACTCACAGAGATTCTCCTGCCTCTGCCTCCTGAGTGCTGGGATTAAGGGCATGTGCCACTGCACCCAGCTAAGACACGTGTTTTAAAATGACTATAGCCATCATAACTTAGGTGCAATTTAAACAGGCTTAAGGTGAATCTGGATGTGGTGGAAAGGCTGAAGCAGGGAGCTATGAGCTCCAAGCAGCTTCAGACGCACAGTGAGGCCCTGCACCAGCTGAGACACACCTAGCTTATAAATTCTTCTGACAGAGTTGAGTTAATCTTTATTGTCTATTTTACATATTTATTTGTTCTCTCTCTCTCCTCTCTCTCTCTCTCTCTCTCTCTCTCTCTCTCTCTCCACATGCCACAGCATACATGAGAAAGTCAGAGGACAGCTTGTAGGAGTTGGTTCTCTCCTCTCTTCTACCACGTGGGCCCTGGGTATTGAACACAGGTCATTAGGCTTGGGTGGCAAGAGTCTTTACCTGCTTGGGCTGTCTTTTATGGTATTTTGAGATCAGGCCTCGAGTAGCTGAAGCTGGATTTGAACTTGACATGTAGCTGAGGACTGCTCAAAACTCATGGTCTTCCTGCCTCAACCCTGAAGTGTTGGGATGACAGGCACCATCACTGCTCCCAGCACTTTCCTAGTTCTTATTATTTTGCTAAGGACTTTTGCATTATGTCCACAAGGAACTGTTAGATTGTATCGCTGCTCTTCTCGAATGGCCTCTTGTTTTAATAGCAGGGAAATAGAAGCTTTATGAGAAGTTGTGAGGGAGTCTACCTTCTAATTCCTGGAAGAAAATGTCTGCAATTGTTCTTAACTCTTCTCCAGACTGAATTCTTTAGTGAAGCCATCTGACACTGCCTTTTTTTCTGGCAGTTTCAAAATTCAATTTTAAACTTGAACTCAAGTTCTCAAGTGATTAATTGCAGGTCTGCTTAGCTCACCTATTTGAGGGTGTTATGGTACTTCATCCTAAGCTCTCAAGCTGACATGTGCTCAGTTGCTGGCATTAGCTCTGTACCTTTCAATATTTGCAGAGCCCGGGGGAACATCTCACCTCACTTGTGATATTTGGAGTGTATGTCTTCATCCTTAGTTTCTTTCTCAGACTCGTTGAACGTTTGTCAATTTTATCGATCTTTGCAAAGACTTAGTCCTTTCTGTCATTGATTTTTCTCTTTTCAATTTCAATGATTTCTGTTTTTTTCTTTCGTTCTTTTTTTTTAAAACCTAGTTCTAGTTTGCTCTTGTTCTCCTACTCTCTTTCAAAACATTACTTATTTTTGTGTGGAAATATTTGCCCCATGAGTATGTGCACCACGCGTGTGCAAATATTCGTAAATGTCAGAAGAGAGTACTGGAGTTCTGGGACTGGAACGAGCAACAGATGTGATATACTCAGGGGAGAGACGGAGGAGCTGGGAAAGAATCAGTGATCTGGAAGACAGAGCAATATCAGTGATCCAGCCGAAACAGAGAAAATAATCTATGTCTTTTTAGGAGCGTAACCTAGCTTCAGGGACCAAAACAACCACGGAGAAAGCTCTAACACAGTGTCACTAGAAACCTGGAGCGAGAAGAGAAATAAAACTAGGCCCCTCCCCCCAAAAAAACCCAGAGAAATAATGCCAGTATTTCCCCCATATTTAGCAAAAGAAATAACCGTACAGATTCAAGAAAATTCGGTAAGGAACAGAAGAGGTAGCTAGATGATTAAAGTCCTTGCTCTTCAAGTGTGAAAACCTGGAACTGGAGTCAGAGATGGTCATGATCCTCCATGTGGGTACTGGGAACTGAACCTGGGTTCCCTGTTAAAGCAGCCAGGGCTCCTACTGAGCCATCTCTCTCTCTCTCTTTCTTTCTTCCTCCCTCCCTTTCCATCTCCCTCTCTCCCTCTCCTTTTCTCCCTCTGCCTCTCAACAGTTTTACAGTATCAGTGGGGGATTTGTCCTAGGCCTCCAATCCATTGGTTATAAGAATACTAAAATGTGAGTGCTGAAATTCCTTGTATGAAAAGGTACAGTGTTTATACGGAATCTATGCACACTTCTACTTCTTTCACAGCCTTTCTTGAGAGTTTATCATACATGATGTAAGCGCTGTTATACCAGGGCTGGAGAGATAGTTTAGTGGTTAAGAGCACTTGCTGCTTTTGCTGAGGACCTGGGTTTGGTTCTCAGCACCCACGTGACAGCTCACAACCATCTCTAACTTCAGTTTCAAGGCCTTCAACGGCTGCTTCTGGCCTCCAAGGCACTAGACCCTCATGTGGTACACACATGCAAGCAGGCAAACATTCATACACATAAAATGAAAAAAATTTCTTTAAAAGTAGGAGTGGTTATACCATATTGTTTAAAGATTAATCATGGGGCTGGCGAGATGGCTTAGTGGCTAAGGGCTCATACTGCTCTTGCAGAAAACCCGAGTTCAGTCCCTAGCCCCTATGTTGGATAGCTCACAATCACTTGTATGATTAGCTCCAGGGCTCTGGATATCTCTGGTCTCCTGGGACACTTGTGCTCATTTGTCCCTACACCACCCCTGTCCCCTTACACACTTAAAAATAAAACACATTTGAAAAAGTAATCATAAGAAAAAATCGTAATGATATAACTCTGCACATGTTCGATAAGATACAAACAGAACACCCTAGTCTAACCAACCCAGGACAGCCCAGCAGCAACCCATCTTCCCTGGCTGCTTGTGGAGAGGACTCCCTGAAAGACATGGGGTCAAGGCTACTCAGGTGTCTCCACTAAGGTCATGGTGCATACGGCGAAGAGCTTTTTGCCAGGTAATGGAGATGAAAGCCCCACACCCTAGAGCAGGGTCAGGTACCTCATCCAAGCCTGGCACACACCCAGCCTTTGCTGTCACCAGTGAGGATGGGGCTACATTTTTCCTTTGTTGTTTATTTGAGGCGGAGAAATTACTGTACGAAACTATGTCATACTCCATCTGTTCTTATCAAGGACACCTGGCTGAAGGAAGCAGCCTTGGATCACAGTATTTTTTACTGAACCTGAGTTTCTGCATTGCTGGCTTCTTTAGCTCCAATGAAATGATTGATGTACGAAAAAAGAAAAAGAAAATAAAGAAAAAATCTTAAGGGATCACTCCTCAGGACTGTAAGTTTGTAGCCAGTTTACCTTTTGTCCAACTTTCAGAATCTTCTCACATTTACAGTATCAAAGTGCATAGGGCTTTCCATTGTGCTTTCAGTGAGAGTAGCTGGTAAAAGACTGTGTGCCCACCTCCCAAAGCAGAATTTTCCCAAAGCATTCGATGAGCATCCTTGTGATATGATTCTTCAGAAAGGGAACTCAGGAGCCTGACTAGCCAATATCTGCCACGCTTCTGTTGTGCGCTCTTTTCTCTGAAACTTAGAATCTTCATCCATACAAGCTGTACTTGCTTCATGGGCCATTTTGCCAAGTCTTATGAGGGCTAAATACGATTACACAAAATGCACTTACTATTTCATGCCACTACTGGGATCTTGAAATATGGCCGGTGAGTGAGGAAGTGAAGCTTTTCCTTTATTCAGTTTTGGAGTCATTTAAAATTAAATAGCCACATGTGGCTAGTGGCTCTTCTATTGGGCAGACAGACTTACATTGCTATCAAATACAGTTCTAATAATGCCTACAGGGTTGATGCAAGGCAAAAACAAAGATGGAAATGTGCTTTGTAAAGATTTCCACATACCAAGTAAAGTGATTTTGCAGTCAAGGATGTTATGGGTACAGGATGACTCTCAACTGTATTGAGAGTCTTTGCTATAGGCATGGATAGAAAAGCAAAAACGGAGCAAAACAAGGGAAGGAGGTAGAGGCCAACAATATGGCTAAGTCTCTCTTCAAAGCATGCCTTTGCTTGTCATTCACACCCACGGGGCCACATACTGTAGCGCCTGCATCCCACGTTTTGTCAGCTGCTGAGTTTTGCCTTATGTGGTAGCATGGATGATGGGGCGGGGTTGGGTACCAGCAGTGACCTCTACTCAGTCTGAGAACCACTGCAAGATAATCGATTTTGGAGGCAGATAGCCAATGCGAATGTACTCAGGCATGACTCCCCTGGTGAGCCCTGTCTCTAGAACCTAAAGGATCCAAGAGGAGTTATAATTTTATGTTGGTGAGTTCACAAATCCTCTTTTTAAAAGGTGTGGTTTTTATGAAGAGGAAAAAATATATTTCTACACTCTTAAAAATGAGAACAAATGAACTGGCAGAGTTCTCCATACCTGAGGCTAACAATATTTATGCAGCACCAGGAAATTAACTCCTGCTTTCCTTTCAGTAGAAGTTTGGGACTAGGAAGCCTAAGAGTGCTGGGACTATAATCATTTATACCCAATGTTTGTTGGATTTTGTGACCCTGAGGGATTAACCCTTGTTGGTGTTTGGTTTCTATTGCCATGATAAACACTATGACCAAAATCAACTTATGAAAAAAAAGATTTATTTTGTTGTACAGTTTGTAGTCCATTGTGAAGGCAAGTCAAGGTGGAAACTCAGGGCAGAAACCTGGAGGCAGGGCCTAAAGCAGAAACCATGGAGGGATGCTGCTTACTGGCTTGCTCTCTGTGGCTTACTTAGGCAGAGTATATACACTATGACACATGCCCATAGTGGTCTTGGTCCTTACACATCATTAATCAAGAGAATGCATCAGAGAATTGCTTATGGGCCACTCTGATGGAGGCACTTTCTCAGTTGAAGTTGCCTCTTTCTAGGTGGCTTGTGTCAAGTTGACTATATATGTGTATGTATGTGTGTGTGCACGTGCGCAGGATAATAGCTCTTACAGATCATAATTATATAATTATAGCTGTAGAGGTGACAAGGAGCTAGAGGTGTGAATGCTCCTCAGTAATAATAATAATAGATAATTATTATAAAGATAGTGAGATAAAAGATAATAAAAAGATAGTGAGAAACATACAGAAATTTCACATCTCATTCCCGTATTGCTCATTTAGAAGCAAGTATTATCCAGCTCTAGAACATACTGTAATGAATAGAACTACCCCTCTCTTCTCCCTTCTCTTCTCTACTCCCCTCTCCATCCTCTGTGCCTGTTGACGCCAGCTCTGGTTTGAATGGGGGAGGAGAGAGAAGACTAGCACAATGGAGGGAGAGAGCAAGGAAAGGGAAAGTCAGAGAAGATGTTTAATATCTCCCACTGCCCAGAAAGAAAAGCACTCAGATGCCCGGCAGAACTAGCATCTGCCCAGAACCACGAGCAAAGCCAGCAAAGATGGAGAGTCAGAGTGTCATGTTCTAGAAAGCCAGGTGGATTTAATAGGTGAAACAATGGATGGGAACGCCAAGGATTCAAGGTCAACTAGAACTCTGGTCCCACTCTTGTTATTTCCCAGCTAGAAAACCTTGATCAGGGCATCCTCTCTGAACTTGGCTTGTGCATCGGTGCAAAGGAGGGCACGGCGCCAGCATTGCAGGGCGTGGGTTAAGTGAGATGAGTACGTAATGCAGCCATCCAAGGTAAGAACGTAATAGGAGAAAAAGCTTATTAGTTTGGATGAGAACTCAATCCATTTCAAGTAATTCTCCTGACATTATAAACGCTGCCTCTCCTCTCGCCTCCCACACCCCTCCCATGCCAACTGCTCCCTTAAGCCCTCTAATTAGCTAAATAAAGAGTGCAGACAGGACCTATGTTAAAAAAAATGATTTCTGAGCCCAGTGAAATCCCCAGGGAAGCAAAGAAAACCACATGGCCAATTACCGTGGTATCATTTCATTTCCTCAGAGTGACTAATACTCAGAGACAGTCACTTAAACACTAATCACAGGAGAACAGGTAGAAATTATGTTAAATGAGCCCATCTTTATTCCTGAAAGAAAAATCAGCGATGCTCTCTGATCCATGAGCGTGCTTCTTAATCATGGGCAGAAAGAGAAGAGGGCGGCTTCCATTTCCGATCAGAGGCTGGATCTCAGTCACATCAGGGCTTTTTCTTAAGAGTAGATGTAAACATCTTCTGTGTGGGTCCCAGTCACTACTGTAACAGAGAGGCTGCTCCATACTGTCTGCCTTTGCTTTTTCTGAATTCAAGAACTTTATAAACCTGTGGCGATTATATGGTTGCAAGGGTGCCACAGAAACTCAAACAATCCACCCTCACTGGGCCGAAATTTCGAGCCTTTGGTTTATGCCTCTGTGTTGAGAGAGAGAGGAAGAGCTCCATTTTCCTGGAATTCATGTGTGTGTGTTTCCATGGCCCCCACACACCTGTAAGCACAAGTGCATACCTGCATATATGTATGAGTGCAAGTAGAGGTCAGAGGTCAACCTCAGCTGTCAACCACCTCACCCCACCTCACCCCCAGCTATTTCCACAGGCCCCTTATGGGATGCTTTTAAAGGCAGAGTTTATTTCCTAATGGCTTCTGTGGGTCATCAGTCCCCAACCTGTTTTCTTCTTTCTAGCCTCCCCCTGCAGTTTTCCTCTCACTCCTGCTCATTATGATTCAGATCTTCATTGTCCCTCAGAAGCCACAGGCCAAAGCCTCAGTTGCTCCTGGCAGATGGTGGAAAATTTAGATGGTTTGGTGTGGAGATCTTTGGCATCATGTCCTTGAAAGATATATTGGAGCTATGGTTCCATTCTCTCTTTGTTGCTTTCTAGACATCATGGGGTGAGCAGTTTCTCCTGCCATATGATCCATGTCACCCATAATGCACTGCTTTACTACAGCCCTAACTGCAGCAACTAGGACATTTGGCCAGTGGATTGACACCTCTGAAACCGAAGAATAAAAATAGTCTTTTCCCCATTTTTAAGTTGTTTGTGATGACTTCTCCATGATGGAAAGGTACCTGTAGTTATTCTCCCATCAAATACCAAGGGTTTGGATTTTTTTTTACCAAAACCCAAGGAAGAAATGGGAATGGGGAGAAGATGGAGTTTATTTTCTCACTTCAGAAGTCGTCATGGGCATTTTGTGTTGGTCATCCTAGGGGCTCTTGTACCCCAAAGCCTTACTGATGTGTCAACCATTCTGGTCAAAATATCCTAATTCCTACTGCTTATGTCTCCCAGTCACCTCTTTAGACTAGATCTGAAATTAGCTCATAACTTCATTCAAATTGTATCTATCACATGTGTCAATTCTGATTTGATGACCTTATGAGAAGGTATCAGCCTTCCCTGGTGATTACTTGTCTTTATTGCTACAATCAAATAGCTAACACAATCATCTAAAGGAAAAAATGGTTTGTTTTGGCTCACAGTTAAAGTGCACACAGTCATCATGGGGGGGGCATGACTGGAGGAGCTCAGGCTGCTGGTTACATTGTATCTGCAGAAGCAGGGAGACAGATACATGCTCATCTTTCTCCTTTTTAAGCAGCCTGGGGCCCTAGTCCATGGGTGAGGCCCTAGTCCACAGTCAGGTGAGTCTTCCCATCTCTTTTAACCTAATCTAGAAAATTTTTCCCAGGCATGATTTGCTTCCTAGCTAGTTCTAGATCCTGTAGAGTTGAAAAGCAACATTAGGCACCATGCCTTCCACTCCTCTGGTGTTCTGCAGAGGCTGTGTTAGCAGAGCGCTTGGCAATGAGGATTGCCTATGAAATGGCTACTGTGCTCACTGTGTTTACATGAGGGAGCAAACTCCATCTTTTTCTTCCACCCGTGTTCTAGATACTGCTCTAGGCTCTGGCCATGCCAGATTTGGCCGTTCTGATTTGTGAGTGCTTCCCTCCTCTCCCTTGACTGAGGCCAACACTCCCACAGGTTGACCTCATTCTCCTAGTGGAGACAGGGACCACAGGATGGGCTCCAGCTGAGCTACCGCTTTCTGCCTGTCATGGCTCAGAGCAGATAGAGTTTCTTTCTGTGGCTTTCCTCAGAATGTGTAACTCTAACACTCTCATTTTGTTAAGGAGAATGATATATGGAATTCTAAAGCAACTGATGAAAGTCATGAATCATCTCTTGAATCTAGTTTGTGAGTGACAGGTACATGTGCCATGGGAGAGACCCAGACTCCTCCTACCTGTGGCTACATCATTCTCTAATTGGCTTTAACTGATCAGCATTGAGAAGACCACAGGAGGATGGCATGTGACTTTGTGACTGCTACAGCTGACTACTTTTGCCTTCGTGGGACCCATCTGCCATGTAGAATGCTAGCAATTATATTGGCACAAACATGACTTTGTGCATTGGCACACTTTACTTGACATAAGGTTTTTTTTTATTCTGAGAATAAAGCAATAGAGAATGTGTATTCCCCATTTCTTTAAAATATTGTGGTACGTAACTGGATAACTCAGTGGGTAAAAGCGCTTGCCATGCAGGTGTAAGGACCTCATTCGGATTATGTTACCCATGTCAGAAGCCAGGTATGTCCACATAGGTACCTATAACACCAACACTGAGGGATGGAGCCAGGAGGGTTGCTGGAGCTTGCTCGCTGCCAGCTCAGCTCTGGGTTCAGTGAGAGACAGTCTCAAGTGAACAGGGCAGAGAGTGATAGAGAAGGACACCTTATATCATCTCCTGGCTGAGAGAGAGACGGAGACACAGAGAGAGAGAGACAGAGATGCAGAGATAGAGGCAGACAGAAAGAGAGACAGAGACACACACACACAGAGCACTGTCATATGTAGACATATGCTCATCTGATTTATGTCCGTTGTCTCTTGGTCTCACCCTGCTCCACATCCTTAGCATCAGTGCACACAGCCTTGGTTTGCTGCCTTCATTGACATCACCTGCCCCAGACAGACAGCAAGGGATGGGTCTCTTGCTTGCTTTCCAAGCACACTGTGTTGTGCTTTGTCTAGAAAAAAGGTGCACGGCCATGCATGATTGAACAAGTTTGTAAATCAGTGTCTGTGGAGCTGGGGAACCATGGAGCCATGGGGAGCCATCCTGGAGCAAGTCCAAACCCCAGAAATCTCATCTTGAGATTGGCAGGAGTAGGATCACTCTGCCCACCCCCAGGCCTGCATGCCCTGGTGCATGTAACATTGTGCCCCACCTTTGGTCTCATCTTTGGCCCATTGGAGGAGCTCACTTAGTCTGGTAGCCAGTTTAAAGTTTCTCTCCCCTTATAAGGTCATGTCCTGTAGCACATGAAATTCATCCTTATGCAAATGAAGTATCTCAAAACCTGGCCCTGGCCAATGATGTACACTAGCCCCATAGCCCGTATTCACCCCAAAAGGTTTAAATAGCCTTTGTTCCCCCTTCCCCCCAATTAAAATGAGCTGTCTCACTGAAGCTGCCTCCCGAGAGTCTGTTCTGTACTGGCTCACTGCTGCCTGAGGGTCTCTTCATTCTTGGCCATTCTTGCCTTGTTTCTCCTCTCAGGATCCATCAGTTGTGATGGGTGCTCAATTACACTGCTCTGGGCTGGGAAGAAGAGCCTGAATGGCAAGTGTCTCCACATATACAATGGGGTACAAGAATGTAATGTTCTCGTGGCAGCATTAGCTTGATCCTGTACCCCTGTGATTCAGCACAGTGGCAACTTGTAATTATGGCGTACTTAGTCTTTCTAAGAACTGCCACAGTGAACAGTAGGCTATAGTTTCTGGGGCTCACATCAGCAGACAGTTTTGGACAGAGAGAGCTGAGGTTTTGTAGAAGTGTTTTGGAGTAAGAGATGGATTGAGATTTCAGTTCTGTCATCCTCCAGCAAGGTGGTGTGAGGGTCCCCGTATCATTTCTGTCGTGGTTCATTCAGATGTCTGTAACAGAATAACTCACCATAGGTGGCTGGGAAGTCTAAGAGCAAGGTCCTGGTAGATTCAATGTCTAATGAGAGTCAATATTCTGATTCATGTAGCTGTGTCCCCATAGGTGAAGGATGGAAACAGCTCAGTGAGGGCCCTTAATAAGGGCTAAACCATCAGGGCTATGTTTTCATGACCTTATCACCTCCTAAAGGTCTCGGCCCTTGCTACCACCACACTGGTAACAAGGTTTAGTCATATGGGTTTAGGGGTTCAAATATTCAAACCATAGCAATGAGAGCCCACCTTCTCATCTGTGAAGCTCTGTGATTCTAACACAGCAGTTCAGACAAGGATCACAAACCTGACCCAGGTGCCCAGACACATACTCATTCATTCTCTTTTATATTAAGGAATATTGGTATTGAAACAAATTCTTTTTACTCATCTGTGGAACTTAATTCCCAGGTTGCCACTGGGGATCAGATTTGCTGCTAAGCTCTGGTATGCTAGCTCTCTTCCCTTGATCCTATCTCTGTTAAACAAAAACACTCTTCCTGGAAGAGGTCACGTCTATGTCCTTCATCAGGCAATAATACTTTAAAACCACACGTGCTTCTTATTTCCAGAACAAGCTGGGAGGGCTGGTGGGGGTCACTTGGTATGGGTATGCTAGGGACAGCTATGGGTGTGAAAATACAGGCTTGGGACAGGTAGGGATGTGAAGATGTAGGCTTGGTACAAAATAATTGAGAAATTGAGGGTTGACTTTTTTTTTTTCAGTGATACTGGCATCTCCACAGTACAACAAAATTCATTTGTTTTTAGAGGTCCTCACATACTGCAAAGCCCTTTGCTATGAAGGTGAAGCAAACCATGAGGTTTGCTTTCCCCGTTGTTCTTTCAAGTCCTTGTGCTTTCTGGCTGATACTTAGTTGAGATGAACAATGAAAACACATTAACAAAGCAATGCCTATTTGCCAGAGGCATGTGATAATCGGACAGACGGCACTGTGGGTAAGAGGCCAGGGCCTGGTTCAAATTCTGCTCTTCTCAGACGCCAGTTCATACTGTCTTTCTGTGCCTCTTCCTTTACAGTGGGAACAATGACAGTGCCTACCTTAGGGGGCTGTATGCTCAAGGCGGTGCTTGACAGGTGTCCGATGTCTGACATGTATGACTTTGCGACGGTCTCAGCACTGCAGAGCCAGTGACTTCGGGGATCTCAGATGCACAGTGGTGCATCTGGTAACCGTGGTGGCTCCAACCTGTCACCCGAGTCGGGGTTGGGCCATTATCCACAATGACTAACACAGCATAGGCAACCTGCCTGTCTTGTTAGCACCAGCGTCCAGATCGATCCTTTCCCCACAAGATGGTATGGAGAGGGGGTTGATGAAAATATGACCACAGCCAAGACACATTCAAGTGTGTACTGGCATTGTCTATCGCCTAGAACTGTGCCCAGCTCACTGACAGTCTTTCTAAAAAGCAGGAAAAGAAAGACACATGTATTCCTTGAACAATACAGCAAATAAGGGAATGGGGTAGTAGCCAAGGCCTTGCTGCACAAACTCAAGGTCCTGAGCTTGGGTCCCCAGGACTCATGTAAAATCTGGACTTGCCAGCCCATGTGTAAGTCCAGTGCTGGGCATGGTTGAGGGCAGGAGTCAGAGAGTAGTCAGGGGCAGGAGCATCACTGGGATTCCATGACCAGTCACCCAGCCTAGCTGAATCAGTGAGCGCTAGAACCAGAGAGAGATTGTGTCTCAAAAATCTCAAAACACAGTTGAGACTGATACTGAAAAACATTCAGTGAGGGTCTCTGGCCCCCACATGCACACGCGGGCACACACACACATACACGCACACACACTTTCTCTCTCACAGGTGATACCCTAGAGTCAGACAATATTCCTTTAATACAGAAAATGAAGCACTGATACAAAAGACGACCAAAGACGGTTTGGCTGGAGGGACAGCACAGTTGGACCTTCCCACCAGTTGTGGTTGCAACAAGAGTGAAATGCATACATGTGTATTTAGAGATACGATGGTTTACTTCAGGGGTTAACTAAGAAATGAGCCATTCTGTCCACAGTCATTTCTGCTGCGAACACCCAGGTGATTTTACTATCCTAGATGATCCTAGAAGAAGCATCCAAACTCACAGAGCCAGCTCTACCCTTGAATGTTGTGGGAACCCCTTTGCTACCTACCAGAGCAGACCTGCATTGCCACAGCAGGCTCTGAGAGGGGATCAAGGCTGGTGTGTGTGTGGGGGGGGAGGGTCTCTCTCTTACCTTTTGTTGTTTATCTACTGATTTACACAAGATTGAATGACTTGATGAAAGCACAAGATGTTTCATGTAAGTGCCTTAGTTCACCCTGACATATGGACCCTCTCAGATTTCATAGTTTCTCAGTAAAAGAAATATGGGGTGCAGATGGTGAGGGAGGAGAAAACCCCAGATTGTGGAGTTATAACCTAATCATGTTTCCTTGGCAGCCACACAGAGAGCTCCTGAAGATCTGTCATACTCACATGGGTTAAGATAACAGCATGCCCGACGCAGCTAATGAGGAACATCTAAAGCAACTGGCAAAAAATAGATGGAGTTATGAAATGCTTGTTATGGATAATGACTCTGCCACAAATGAGCCTATAGGGGCAGCTTCACTTTACACACTGATGAGGGGAGGGAAGAGGCCAACAATGCCACAGCAGGAACACAATGGTGGTGCTGTGCTCAGGCTCCAGCAGATAGGCTGGCCCCGAGCCCTTCTGAGCCTTCCTGGGAGCCAGCGCCTGACAACACCTCTTCACTGAGGACACCCAGTTTATGAAAGGCCCAGATGGAGCTCACCTTATCCCTTAGCAGGTAAGATCTCTGACCGGGAAGTCAAGCATGAGGACCTGAACTTGAACTCCTATACAAACCCAGCTGTGATCCAGCACTGGGGGGGTGTGGGGTGTCAGAGGCTGATCACTGAGACTTGCTGGCCACCAGCCCCGCTCCAGGTTTAGTGAAGAATATTGTCTTAAGGGGATAAGACAGAGTATAGTAGAGCAGGACACGTGACATCTTCCCGTGGCCTCTGCCTGTACTCATTATACACACAGGCACATGCACATATACACACATGGTTTAGGGGTCGTGGGAATTCCAGGTGATACTTGGTATCTTAGACATTGGAAGAGGCGCATAGTGCCTAAATAGTGCAAGTGGGTCTTCCTAAATTTGAGAATAGCAATCCTGATTATCACCTTCCTGGCCTGCACAGAGGAGAGACATCGTCTTTTTTCTGTCCCCTCCTCCCCCTAGATGAGAAGAGCGTAAAGGGACTGAGGACCCCGTGGGTACTGCTGCATGCTGCTTTCAGCCCATCCTTTCTCCATCTTCAGTTCCTTCCCTTCAGTGCTCCCCACCCTGTTCTGGGACCGTCAGCAGCAGTAGCCACCCATGCGCTGTGGGCTCATACTCCAGGCTGGCTCACCTTTTTGCCTGCTTTACAGTCAGGGGAAGGGAGTATGCTCTGCTGGCTCTCATCTGCTTAGAGGAAAAAAAAACCACCGGGAGCCTAAGTCTTTCCCTTGCTTTGGGACCTGCAGCCTTTCTTTTCTCCTGCCAAATTTCTCCTTCCATTGCCATGTGAGGCAGCTGTGGCCTGGCTTGCCCTTTGATTTGCAGGTGGGGTCCTTACAGCAGTTCACTGTCTTTCATGGCTGGAGCAAAAGGGAGCTGGTGGCATCTCTTACTGCTGAAGGCATGCATGCCCCCTTATCTGGCACTCTCCAGGCAGAAGTCTATCTCAGAGTAGTAAAGACACCTTTGCCCAGTGAGGCACTGTTAGTGGAGTCTAGAGCCAGGCAGGTGGTGGTTACAGAGGAGGCAAAGTCTTCAACACACCATGGATAGCTTTCACTGAAGACTTGAAGAGTCAAAATGCAGGTACAGATCAGATTGTATGTGAGACAAGAGTTTGGGAGAAATGAAAGAGAGAGTTCAGTTGCTAGAGTACTCGGTTTACAAGTTCCAGGGCTTGAGTTCGATCCCCAGAACACATGTAAGAAAATCCCGGTGTGGTGCCATGAGCTTATAAGCCCGGCACTGAGGAGGCGTGGCCTTGGCTCCATGGAAGGGCAGGCTAGCCTACTTGGTCAATTCCAGACCAGTGACAGACACTGTCTTTAAAAAGACCAAGATGGATAGCATTCAATTAAAGGCAATGAAAGATCATTTCTGGCCTCCGTATGCATGTGCACACACACACACACACACGGGAAGATGCATGAATGTATACATGTACACACAAAATGATGTCAGACTCTAGGTTAGGGAAGGAGGCTGAGTTGGAGATTCACCTTTCATCAGTGTATTGGACCCGTCCCCAGTGATATACCTGTGGGAAGCAAGGCAAGTAGAATGGGGTAGAAGGAAGAGATGGGCTACAACTAAGCCAGACAAAGGCCTTAGCCCATCTCTGGAGAGTGGGTGTCTGTGCTCGATAGACCTATGTCAGTTTGACACAAGCTATAGTTAGAGAGAGCTGAAAGGAGAGAGCATCAATTGAGAAAATACCTCCATAACATCTCGCTCTTGGGCATTTTCTTAATTACTGATTGACGGGGGAGGGCCCAGCCCATTGTGGGTGTCGCTATCCCTGTGCTGGTGGTCCTGGGTTTTATAAGAAAGCTTGAGCAAGCCATGATGAACAAAGCAGTAAGAAGCGTCCTTCCATGGCCTCAGCATCCTTCACTGCCTCCCTCCAGGTTCCTGTGGTGCTTGAGTTCCTATCCCCACTGTTTTTGATAATGGACTGTATATGGAGCTGTGGGTGAAATAAACACTTTCTTCCCCATGTTGCTTTTGGACATGGTGCTTCATCATAGCAATAGTAACCATAGCAAAGACAGCATCCCTCTGGATCCAGGAAGGACACGGATTAACTATTGGGATTTCTGCTCCGAGGAAGGAGGTAGTTCCCCTCTGCAGAGGGCAGCCATCAGGGCAGACACTCAGCTACCAGCTGCCAATCATGCACACACTCTGGAGGTGGATGTGCATAGGCAGATGGCTCATCGAAGCACTCAGGGTGTGAGTACAGGTTGAGTCTGTGAAGTAATAGATATGTGTGTGCAACTGTACAAAAAAATGTTAAGCAGAAGAAAGCTCTTTAAATCTTGAAGTATAAAATGTACCAATGCCAGCAACTAGGCTGGCAGGATTCCTTCTCAATGAGCAGAGACAAGCTCCTGGCTCCTGCTGGTCAGGTACTGTCTCAGGACCAGTGGTTTCCTTTGACCTTGTCACAATGTCATCAGGTGCTCAGCCTCCTGTCTGAGTGCATACCGGTTCCTGAGAACTCACTGCATTCTGTGTTTGAATAGGATGAAAATAGAACCAAGGGATACATTTTATCTCCCTTTGACTTGCCTGGAGGACCTCGACTATGAATTCATACTGGTACCAAGAATAAAATACAAAGTAAAGACCCTAGGCAGACACCCCACTGTGGTCTGCCTTAGGCAGAGAGTGACTCAGACTTCTGAGAAGTGAAGGTGCTTGCTCTGCCTCTTCCCTATGCAAGCAGCCCTGTGTGACTCAGACTCTCCTCTTGAGACTACTAAAGATGCTATAAAAATGGAAGGGCCTCATCACTAGACACTTTGTCCCCCAACTACATAGTCAAAGCAAGTAGAAATGATGCATTTCAGCCTGTTAGTTCCCTCCTGCCATTCTGCTTTTGTTAGCAGGTGTTGGAGGAAGGATGAAGGCCAAGAGGAGGCTCTCACACAACCTCAAAGTAACCTGTTGCTTTTGACGTGGAAGGAACAGTTCAGAAGATTGCCATATTCCAACTGGGAGTTTTCCTCTATCTGGTGCTGGTGGGAGTGTCATCTTGATAGAATCTAGAATCACCCAGGAGATGAGCTTCAGGGACTATCTGTGAGAGATTATTTTGATTGCAGTAGTAGGTGGGAAGACCCGCCCACTGTGGGAGTCACCATTCCCTGAGCAGGGGATCCTGGACAGCATAAAACAGAGAAAGCAAGCTGAGCACTAATGCACATTCACTGCACTCCATGGTTACTTGGCTGTGGGTGTGACATGATCAGCAAGGTCCAAGCTCCTGTTGACTTGACTTCCCATCATGATGGACTATCCCTTGAACCAGGAGCCAGAAAAAGTCCTTTCCCCCTTAAGTTGCTTCTGCCAGGGTATTTTATCATAGCAGTAGGAAAAGAAACTAAAACAGTCAATGCAGCCAGCCAAGAGAAAGTCCAGTTAATGAGTACTGGAAAGGAGAGGCAGCTAGTGCATTAGGACGGTATTTATATACTTGGATAACCCATGAGGATTAGCTGGAAGTAATTAAGAGTATAGTAAGGAACGTATCTGGCTAAACAACCAAGTCCTAAAAACCTGTGGCTTTATTTAGTAATGACAAGCAGAGGACAAGATTCCATTCATGTTAGTAGTAAACACATAAAACACCTAAGGATACACTCAGCAAAGGGGTACTGCATGAGTAACAAGGAAAACCACGCAAATGGACTGACTTACAGGAAATGATCGAATTCTTGAAAGGGACATGACCGTACCGAGAATATATCAGTTTTACCCTCTTGACTCTATTAGGGACGGGATTCCAAACCATAGTCTATTGAACACTGGACAAAAGCATTTTTAATTTCACTCGGAGGAGTGAATGTGGATGAAGAGGCAAATGGGATGGAGTAGGGAATGAATGTTAGCCATACAGATCTTGAAGTGTATCTTAAAGTTGCACGTGGGCAGGCAAGATGGTTCAGTGGGCAAAAGAGCTGGCTGTGGAGACTGACAACATGCATTTGATCCCAGAGCACCCAAGGTGAAAGGAGACAAGATCAGCAAAGTTGTCCTCTGACCTTCACATATGCACCATGGCGTGCACACTCATTTGCACATTGTGTAATACACACACACACACACACAAGTAAATGAAAATGAAGGTGTGCACATTTATAAACATTGGCGGTAAGCTACAGGTCAGGCTCTCTTTCCAGCCAAAGTTTCTGGACACAGAAATCAGCACTTGCTCTTTCAGTAACTGTGGGTTCTCTTGGAGATTATTCTGCACAGGGGATTTCTCTACCCCGGACCTGCAGCCCAGGAGAGTCCTGTCCCTGAACTCCTCGGGCATTGTCTTCGATAGAGTAGTGCAGGACTACAATTTAAACCTGTGTCTGTTGATGACACCGAGAGTGTCTGGAGCTCAGCGCACATCCTGTGGCTGGGTCTCCATGACAACAAACATCTGGCCGAGGAGCGATCCATCCAGATGGAACACTGGGTGCCTCCCACTTCCTGAGAGCTTCGTGCTATATAGGTGAAAGGCATAGGCTCCAGCTTTAATTTTTAACATGCCTGCCAGACTTTTGAGGCCTCACCTGAGGGTGACGGTCACATCTTTTGTGTGGAGAGCCGGCATTTTCAAATCTACCAGGTGCTCATTGTAAATGTAAGAGAAATAATTGCACAAATGAAGTGGAGAGAAAAAAAGAGAGAGAGAGAAAAAAGCAGCTGCTGGTTTTATTATGTGCAGCAGCTGACAGAAAGTTTATCTCCTGTTGCTATGTATGTCTCCAAACATGTTGCTTTCTTAGGCAGCCCTTGCTGACTGTTGTGTAGCTCATCAGAGAAAGCCTGGCTTCCATTGGTGTGGACAAACCTTCATTCCCCATGATCTGTGCAACACTGTCCTTCATATACTTCCATAATGTTCCACTGTTTATGATGTGTGCATCATTTCCCTTTTGGGAGTCTCCAACAACTCAGCTCTGAGCTCCATGAGGATCTTGTTACAAACCCCATTTTGTGGGTCCTCAGCGAGACACTTCATGGTGTAGATAGTGTCAAAGCTGGAATGTTTTCCTTTATAATCTCACACTCCTCTTTCTCCTTAATAGAGTCAAGTGTGTGGCAATGGACTGCGGCCTCTAATCTATGGCTCAGTGAGCAGAACTGGCTGCTATGCTGAGCAAATAGTCATATGCACCAGTATTCCAAAGCCCCTTTCCTGAGGCCAATGCTGAGGCTCCCACGTGGTAACACTGTGTAAGAGGAAGTGGCAAATGACCTATCAGTGTTTCAGAAACAATAGATTATGTCACACTGTGGCTAAGTTACTGAAGGTTCTTAGTACATACTAGGAACACAGATGTAGCTGCAATCCTAGGGCTTGGGAGGCTGAGAAGGAGCAAGAATTTGAGGCTAGCCTGGGCTACAGTGACACCTTTTCTTATGAAAGTCAAAATGAGATACACACAGAGAGATAGCTGTAACCAAGACAATTTTTGCAGATTTAGTATCTGCATGATTGCATGTGAGAAAAAAAAAACAGCAGGTCTCCTATTCCAAGTTACAAACCACATACAGAGAGACCCCAGAACTTTAGAGCAAACCACAATGGCTGTTCAGAAGGGGTGCTCCCCTGGGTTCTGCACCAGGGGCCAGCAGTAGTGCTTGCGTGGGTGGTGAGTCAAGGTTAGTGGTAAAGTCACACTGGGATGTGCACAGTGAAATGAGGTTCCCAGAGGCAGAGGAGAGATCAGAGGCCCATAGATAAGGAGAGCCACATAGCTAGGAAAGGCTCTGACTCTAGATTCGGGAGGTCCTAGTTAGAATCCCAGACCAGCCACTTCCTAACTCATCATGTTTTCGTGGCGCCCCACAAAAATGTTATTAGTAAAGAATGAGAAAAAGGAACTTGACTGATATAAAGAGGCACCGAGAAACAGCTGACCATGTGAATTGTGATAAAACTAATACTCGTAGACTTCATCTTCCTCTGCCTACATGCCGTTGGCCCCATCCAAACAGACTACCCCGTTATCTTTGCCCCCGTGAGTTTCATCCCATGCAGGATGAAAAACAGTGTCAAGAAGACAGATTTTATATGTAAAAGAGTCACCCACAGAGAGATGAAAGGAGAAGCAAGAAGATTAATATTAAAGGCTCTAACAGGCATTGCAACAGATGGTCTGATGGCTCCTGGAGATGTGGTACCACCCAGCAACACCAGCTTGAAGAGAGGAGACTACCTTGTGAGGGCTGTTTACCTGCACTGGTGAGTTAGTGTGTTTTTAGCAGGCTCTGTGAGTCAGACATGTGATTTAGAATTGTCCCAACTTCAGTGGCTCCTCCCTTGGTGTGCATGGTCTCTTTGTCTCTGTCTGCCTCTGTCTGTCTCTGTCTCTCTCTTTCTGTGTGCGTGCGTGCAGAAGCCAGAGCACAGCCTTAGGTATTATTCCTTAATACTGCCCTTTCCGTGTAGGAGGAACAGCTCTTTCACTGGCCGGAAACTTGCCAAGTAGTCTACTCTGTCTGGCCAGGAAGCTCCAAGGATGTTTCTGTCTTTTCCTCTGCAGTGATGAGATTTTTAACATGACTAACTGAAGGGCTCACAATTATGAGGCACACATTTTACCAACTGAGCCATCTCCCCAGTGACCTTTAGTGACCTTGTTGTCTGCCTTTCTGTATTACTTTCGTCTTTACAGAAGTACCTCAGATGGCAAGGGAATAGGATTTGTCAACTTGTGAGCGGAACACACAATCAGGACAATTCAGATTCTCCCCCCGCCCCTTGCTTGAGTTGTTCCAGTTGGCTGTCTACACTAATCACAAGACTCTTGCTTCTCCAAGCTGTGTAAAGTTAAGCCAAGTAATTGAGTACAAATCAGGACAGGCAGTTAATCATACAGATGTTTCACACCATGTTTTTCTCCCCCCACCCCTTAGGCCTCAAAAAGCTGCTGAAATACTTCTTAAGTTTATAGGACCATATTTAAGCATCTTGGAAACTTGGAAAACTGACTTGTTTTTCTACTCTGTATTCACATATTCAACAACAGATGGCCCAAATCCAAGACTTGTTTTAATCTGCATCCTAAGACAACAACTTGAACCTACTTAAAGATCAAATCAGTGAGGCCGCTGTTGGAGTCTAGGTGACAGGCGGAGAGCTCAGGCAGCTCACATTAAATAAACCACAGCTGGCCACGGGCTCTCCAAGGAAATACAATGAGACTTTGATTCTCTTTAATTTAATTCAATAAATAGTTATTCAGCACTTACTGCTGATGCCTAGTAGGTCTTGAGAATTCAAATATGATTAAGACAAATCCAGGTTAGGCCAGTTGAATAGCCGCTGGGGCTTAAGTGCTGATGGCCTAAGCCAGCCCAGTGTTTCTGCTGATGGAGCACAGAGGCCTGGAGACAAGGGGGTTTCCCAAGGGCTTAGAGCAAGGGAGAGTTCAGGCAATTTAAATGTTTTGAGCTCATGACTGCTGTGGATTACATACGTACAAAACAAAACAAACAAACAAAAAATGATGGCAGATAAAACACTAGCCCAAGGTGCTCTTCTGTAACTCAGGGAACCATTGATCTGACCTCTGGATACACATCTCCACACAGCATGGGGCCACCTCCTCCCTGATTTAAGCTGCCTATGGGTTCCCCAACTGATCCCCTCAGAGTATTATGACCTTGACTATATTCCTACCTCTATTCTGGGTAAGTTAGATACTGAATTCCAATTAATAAAGACTAGGTTTTTACCCTCAAGATCTGTTATTAAAGGACAGATCAAGTCCAATTACACACAGACGTGGGGATCTAAAGTAGGAAATACAGGGCTGGGGAAATGGCTCAGTCAATAAAGTAGATGACATAAAAGTACAAGGACCTGAGTTTGAGCCTCAGAATCTGTGTTTCTAAAAAAGGCAGCTGTGTGGGCGAGCGCTTCCTGTATCAGCACTGGGGAGACAGAGCCAGGCAGATCCCAAGGACTCAAGCAGGCTTAACCTGCTTGGTGAGAACCAGGCTAGAGGAAGACCCTGCCTCAAAAATGCAAGGTGACCAGCACCTGAAGAAAAACACCTGAGACTGACTCCTGGCTTCTAGAGGTCCACACAGCCACGTCCATACCTCCTACCATGAACACAAAATAAGCATATGTGCTTACCACACAAGCAGTAAGACATGAGTCTGGATTCTCAACCCCTCCCCCAGAGCTGGGTGTGGTGACATGTGCTTGTAATCTAAGTGCTAGGGAGGTAAGAGGATCCATGGGGCTTGTTGGTTAGCTAGTCTAGCTGAATCAGTGGCCTCCAGGACCAGTGAGAGACCCTGTCTCAAAACATAACATGGAGGGCAATAAAGAAAGGCACCCAACATCAACCTCTTATCTCTACAAGTACACACACACACACACACACACACACACACACACCCTGCTAACTGTCCTAGAAGTTGATAGGTTGTGATCCTAGAGTGACACTCTGACCTCTTTTTACTATACCCCTGTGACCATCAGAGCCCCGTGTTGAATGGAGCCCCAGGCCAACTGTGAAGGCAGAACCTTTTAGAGTTTCTTAAAGATATTCCGAGAGCCTAGTCCAGTCTGGGGTGGCTTCCCAGAAGAGGTGCACTAGGATTCGTTTTAAGAAATGGAACTGATTTTGTGAAAAGGGCAGACATTAGGAGAGACTAAAAACTAGAAGAACAGAGGGCCTGAGGACAGATGGAAGAGCTTGGAGTTGGGGAGAAAACACAAACTGATCTCATGGCTTTTCTGGGAATGGAAGATCAGGCATGTGGTTGGCCAAGGTCAAGAGAGAGAACAGACCCCTTGGCACTACCTCATACCATATGTTCTCCATATGAGACACCTTTGCATGGAGTTTCACGCTGACCTTCGGCCTCACTTCCATCTGTGAGCCTTGGTGAATCACAAGAAGGCAATATGCAGTTTCTCAAATTTGTGTTTGGCTCATGCTGTCAGATCTCCATCCTGACCCTTGTGAAACACTATTACCCAAGAACACTTGGAGAGAGTCAATGTTAGTAAAACGAAAGCCCGTTGGCTAAAATTCCCTTCCAAGGGACACAGTTGGACTGTAGAGATGCTCACAGTTGGGATGTAGATATTGGGCTGACTTTGAGAGGACAGTGATTCTGGGTAGTAATGAGGACAGTAGCAGAGTGCAGGAAGGTGGTGAATGGGTGGGAGAAGAGAGTGTGCATTGAAGATTTCTTTCTGGTATTTGTCCCAGAGGATCCATTTTGTATTGACACCTAACCTTTGACACACACCCAGTTCTTGCCAATGGCTTCTACACAAGCATCATGATTCAAATCAGTGGGGATAAAGGCAGTTACCATTGAAAACCCCAGACTTCACTTTGGAAAATATGATATTTATGATGACCCCAGTGATGGTTTCTAACAGTGCACTCATTGGGGGCATTTTTTTTCATTCTGGACATTGGCATTCTTTCTTTCTTTTAAAAAAAAAAAAACATCTTGCCCTGTGGAATTTGGCAAGAGAAAATTTTAAATCAGATTAGGACTATCACCTTCCCAGTTACATAGCTGAAACAGGAGGTCTTGATTTATTCAAACTATATTTGTTTGAAGATAAACTTAACTCTAAATGTAGAAACTGCGCGAAGGTCAAGCTTTGCCTTGGTTACTTTGAAAGAGTTGCTAAAGCACTCTTGCCCCCTGTGGAGGCCGGGTTGACACTGGGAGGTGTTACTTGTGTTATTTCCCACACCCATTTTTCCACCTCTCAGTAAGAAGGGAGAATTATGGCTGAAGAGAGCAAACGAATCCTTATGTGGGCATGGGCACAGCTGTGGACAAGCCACTCACCACAGCAGGAGTAGACCGGCCTCTCTAGCATGCTTGCCTAGAGGGCATGAAGGACATGAAGGACACGAGATTTGGCACCAGGGAAAGCCAGACTCCAATTTTTTCTCTGCCGCTCGCTTGCTGCATGGCCCTGGGTGAGTTACTTCATTACACTCTGCCACACTTTTTTTCTTGAAATGAGAATCAGAATGCCTATTGCTCTAAATGCCATCAAGGATTACACAATTGAAGATACATAAAGCATTGGGTATAGGACTGCAGTCAACCAAGGTTGAAAAGCAAACCCATCAAAAGGAAGAATCCAAGGGAACAAAATGATCAGGTGCACTGAGATGTTTTTGTCTCTGGATTTAGATAACCAAGGTGAAAAGACCCACACACATTAAATGTGTGTGTGTGGGGGAGGGGCACTATTACAAGGGACAGGGTCCTGGAATGAATGGAGAAAGCAAAGATGAATGCCACCCCCACCCCACGCTTCCTGACAGCAGATATGATGTGACCAGTTGGCTAGTGTTCCGGCCACTGTGGCTTCACCATTATGACAGATTGTAACGTCAAACTGTGAGCCACAGTAAACCCCTTTCTTCCTTAAGTTGCTGTCTTAGTAAACTTCTGTTGCTGTGAAAGAACACCATGACCGAAAGGACTTTGGGGGAAGGAAGGGTTTATTTCATCTTATAACACTTAGGCCACCACTGAGGAGAGCGGCAAGACAGGAACTCAAGGCAGGAACATGGAGGCAGGGACTGAAGCAGAAGCTATGGAGGAACTCTGTTTACTTGGCTCATGGCTTGCTCCTCATTGCTTGTTCAGCCCGCTTTCTGATACAGTTGAGGACCCTTCCAGGGTGGCACTCTGCACAGTGAGTAGACTCTACTACATCAATCTTTAATCAAGACAAATGCCCAACAGTCTTGCCTACAGGCCAATCTTACAGAGACATTTTCCCAATCAAGAAACCCATTCAAGGTCCCGAATGCTACACAGCCTGAGAACTTGGGACATCCTGCCAGGGAGAACATTTTCCCACCCTGCATGAGGTTACAAAGGACCTCAGGTTAAGGACACAATGCGTCTATTGTTTTCTTTATTTCTGGCTTTGTTGCTCAGTTTGATTATTGTCTCTTCTTTTTCTTGTCAGGACTTAATGCTATCCTAAATGTTCTACTTCACTCCGGCTTTAGGTAACTTCTGTTTGTTCTTTCCATGTCCTAAAATGCATCTCTCTGCACTCATTGAGAAATGCCCAGTGTCTTATACTCATGGTTTCCCCACTTGGATCAAGAAGAGGAAAATGGGCCCCTAGCTCTCTCTTCCCCAGAGCTCGTAAACTCTAAACCAGTCTTATTCAAGAGAATGCTTGGGGGGGATGAACTACTCTCTCTTTCTCTGTGCTGTCCAACACGTGAGCCACTGGCTCCATGGAGATGTGGAACACTTGAGATTCGGGGACTCTGACGTTCAGCTTTATCTAATTCAAATTTAACTTACATGACTCTTGGGAAGTTAACCAGATACCATATGTCCAGGGACCATCTTATAGGGTAGCACAAAGAGTTTCACTTCTACACCATTAATAGCAGGTTGAATAGTGTCAAAACTCAAGGCTTCTGAGCTCACTCTAACACTGTTTCACTATGTTAGCTGTCTCCAAACTCCCAGCGGTTCCTCACCTCTTCTTAGCGGTTCCTCACCTCTTCTTAGCTCCACTCAAATCGTTATCTGGGTTTCAAGGACAGTGTCCCACTGAATCTGATCATTGTTTGCTCCTTAGTTTTTTTCAGTCTAGGCAATAACTCTCTCTCTCTCTCTCTCTCTCACTCTCTCTCTCTCAGACACACACACACCACTGATTATCTCACTAGGCCATCATCATGCATTTCTTCCTCCTGCCTTGGCATTTTGGCCAACTTTTCCAATCCTACATTTCAAGACCTCACTGAGAACTTCTTGCCTCTATAGAGTATCCGGTGACTACCTAAACTCTCCATCCCTGCTGTATCTTATCTCTGAACTTCTAGATAATTCCTCATAATGGACTGATTATTACTAGGCCTAATCATGGTTTAATGACTTTGTCCTGTTGACTGTTGGTTGGTTTGCACAAGCTGTCTCTGAAAGTAGGTGGTGAGTCTTTTTCCAAATACCTCACGAGACTCACCTCAGGACCAAGGGCATAGTAAATGCCCAGCGCTTCATAAACACTTCACGATTAATCAGCGGATTCTGGGTTAGCACTGGACATGAAAACATCTGAGAATTCAGTGGACATTAGACCATAGAGTTAATCATTGGCTCTCTGCTCCCCCAATCCCCTGATCCTCGAGGCTTTCTTCAGCTTGAACTTATTTGTCTTTTCCCCTTCACAAAGGGGGCAGTACGAACTATTCACAACAAAGGTGGAGGAAAGCACGTTGGGTTGTCTGTTTTCTCCTGATGTGACAGTCACAGTTAGTGCTTCATTTGCCGAAGAATGTGAACAGGATATAGAAGAAAAACACTGGCTCTGTCATGTAATAGCTTTGTAACATATTTATCCTCTGTGAGCCTCATTTATAGGAATAGAAAACCTGATGAAAAACACTGTCTTGAAGTCTTGCTGGTAACTTATAGAGTGAGCAAAGTAAGCTACAATATTGGACTGGTTGTTCCCGAGGCAGATGGCCTGGGAGTTTTGCTCTGAAGGGATAATCTGGAAGGGCCAAGCTCAATCAAAGAAACTGATTAAGGTGTAAATTTGAAGGCTGTAAGCTAAGCTGAAGGAGGAAAAATGTCTGGAATCACAGTGGATCCAGGAGTAGCACAGAAGTACCTGAAGCCTTGGTCAGCAGAGTTCAGTGTTGCCATCAACGTTAGTTCCATAAACCAAGTGTGACGATTAGTGATCTTGGTGTTTTTGGATCCTGGTGTTAATTGGAGTCTGGAAATCGTCAGAGTTCTGAACACTGTGAGGTAACCACCTATGATTTCTTTCTCCAAATCTTTGGAATTAAATGTATCTTGGAATTTAGATTTTTGTAAAGGTAAGGAGTTATGTACTATATATAGTGTAATATTTCTAGGGACATATATGCTCAAATAAAATAAGAACAGTTATGAAACACGTTATATGAGTTTAAAATATATAAATAGATTAGTGAGTTCAGACTGGATTCTGTGCTAAGTGTTTTTTCATCAGGTCTGGCTATGGCCCTCATTATTATTTTAATTATATCTATGGATGAAGAAAGTCTTGATAAGTTACTATATATAGACACTGAGTAATCATATCAGAAAAGTTAGCATTTTCATCTCTTAGAACATTTAAAAATAATTTTAAGCCACTTTTACTTACTAATATTGAACTTTCTGTCTTGGTAGGTTCTGAAATTGGACATTGCAAAGAAAATGTGTTATACAATTTTGTATACGAAGTAATCATTTTGAAAGTTTCTATTTGACATCCAGAGATGCAAAAAAATAGTAGGCAGCAACTTCAAAACATCACAAAATTACAGTAGTCAGAACAGTCCGTTGTTAATAAAGATAACATACCTATGGAATATGCAATGGATTCCACAAAGTGGGATGGAAGTTCAGGAAATGGCTCAGTAAAGTACCTCACACACAAGGCTGCTACAGACCTGAGTTCTGATCTCAAAGGAAAACAAAAGGAAAAGAGACCTGGGCGTAGTCCTCATTCCTCACGTCTGTAGAGACTGCTGGCGGGACCGAGGCACACACAGCCCTGAAGCTTCTCGCCAGCTAGCCTACACAGAGGGCTGAGTCATGAGTCTCGTGAGAAGCTGAGAGTCTGGTGGACAGCAATTGAGAACGTAGCTGAAGCCACGCTTAGGCCTTTACGTGCTCATATTAACAATGTGGTCACGTGCCACAGCTATTCAGTGGGAGGGAGAGCAGTTGCTTCAGCAATGGCGCCGAAACAACTGGATTTCTCCACACTGAAGAGTGAGGTGGAACCTTACCTCTCGCCAAACGCAAAACTCAGTTCAGAGTCTAAATGTAAGAGCTAATGGGATGAGATTCTTAGACGTAAACATGGAAATAAATCTTTCTAATCTTAGATTAGACAGTGGTCCAGCATATGGCAACCCGACACAAACAACAAAAGAAAAGATGGATAAATCGCCTTGCAGACAAACTAAAGACGGGTGTGCACCAAAGGACATTATTAAGAAAATAGTACCGCGTGATACATGCAGTCCGGATGCTGAGGCAGAACAATAGTGAATTTGATGTCAGCACAGGTTACATATAAAAACTACAAAAAGAGGAAGAAGGAACAAAGAGAAGAAGAAAGGAATGGAGGAAGAACAAAACAGAAAGAATAAAAAATATCCCTGAACTCACAAAACTGGTAAGTAGCTAGTAAGTGACGCAAATAACTCCTAAGACTCAGCAATGAGTGGCAAAGGACTCAATGAAAGTGGACAGG
The DNA here is from genome assembly GCA_028658305.1 of Pachyuromys duprasi. Classification (NCBI taxonomy): domain Eukaryota; kingdom Metazoa; phylum Chordata; class Mammalia; order Rodentia; family Muridae; genus Pachyuromys; species Pachyuromys duprasi. The sequence continues at coordinate 16,192,967 of CM053745.1, read as the reverse complement.
TGAGTATTACTGACAGGTGGGTATTACTCCCAAGCTGATGAATGAAGGCACTATAAGCACAAGAAGCCTCCGGACATCACGTGTCATTAGGAAATGCCGAGCAGGAACTGAGAACTACTGCACGCTCAGTGTTGGCGGCGGTTGTAACGTTTAGGGCCAAGGAAATAAGAAGTGGCGGGTGGCTATGTTGGAGATGCCAGTGCCCCTGTGCATCGGGTGGCTGCAGACACGGCAGCTGCTGTGGGAAACGGGTCGGCAGACCCTCTGTAAACTAAACACAGAAGTCTCAGATGACTCAGCTTTTCTGCTTCTGATTACGTTTCCAAAGGAACTGCTACAGGCGTTCAAAGACTGGTCCATGAATACTCATCCTGGCAAATATTCAAAGCTAGCCCAAAGGCAGAGACCATTCAACTGCCTGCCACTGGATGGACAGATAAGTCAAACATAGCATTTCCACACGATGGAATATTAGCTTGTCAAAAACGACAAGTGTTATGACATGGGTGACTTTCAGAAGAGCAGGCTAAGGATGGGACATATGGAAGGCCACACCTGTGTGACTCCTTATGGAATGCAGTTCTAAGGGCAGGGTGATCATACAGATGAAGAAAGGATGGATGGCTGCCAGGGGTAAGGGAGGAATCACTGTTGATGGATGCAGTTTCATGTGGGGGAGATGGAGAAGACCTAATTAGTGATGACAGCTGCATAGGACTGCCAGAACACTGTCCAAAGCTGACACTTTAAAACTGTTAAAATGCCAAATTGTGTGTCTTAGGAATGGAAACAATTAAACACACACACACCTACACATACAATGATGAAATGACTTTTTAAAGAACCTCCAGGAATCTGGGGTTTTAAAGAAAATGTCATTTTTCAAGATGTGGGAAGCACAAGAGGCAATGGTGGCGCACGCCCATCATCCTAGCGGAGATGAGAACAGGAGAATCAGAAGTTCAAGGTCACTCTTAACTCTGTAAGGAAGTTTATGCCAGCTGGGATGCATGAAATATGGCTCAGTTTTTTTATTATTATTTCTGAGATCGCCCATTGGTAATTGGCCAGTAATAGTGGAATCCCAAGAGAAGACAAGGCAATACCACTGTAGAATATAGGGGCCTTCTAAAACATTGCTCATAACGAGTGATGGAACTACACGGCTAGTTTGTCAACAGTAGGTTTCTAACTTGCAACTAGATGCCTGGCAATAAGCTAAATGTGAACAGCACATAAAAAAAAGTGAGCGTGCAAACTGTTCCCTTCTCAAACCCTTTTTGGGCAAAGGCTACTGCTCCGCGGGCATTCCAGAATAACGACAGCCCATGAGCCCAGGTCAGCTTTGCCTCCTTCCCTCTGGAAAAAGGCAGGCTGCTTTTCTTGTCAAGGTCCTCTCAGGGCCCTATCCTGAGTCTGAAATCTGACACCCTTGGCAAAGAGCAACCTGTGTTCTCATCTTTTCTAGGGGCTGCCAGCAGGAAGGTAGGGTGGGGTGCAACTTAGTGCTCAGGATTTAGGGTTTCCAGTCTGCTTTCTCTAGCAAGGCACCGCTCACATCCGGTTTATGTCTTGGATAATAATTTGCATAGAATTCTGAAACTTGGTCTGAAAGCTACCAGCCTGATGCAAACCCCTCTTCCCTTGAATGAGAAGGCAGAGTGTGAAAGGTGGGCAGCCTCCCGTGGGTGATAGCCCACAGCTTGGGTAGGGGAGTGAGACCCTTTGCACTATTTCTGGGAAGGCAGATACATGGGGCCAGCGAGAAGTCACTGATTACCAGTTGTGCCTCGGTTTCCTCACTTTACATCAGTGTTGTAGCTTCTATACCGAAGTCTAAGAATTGAACTGATGCCATTAAGTGACGTATACACAGCATCGACACTGAAGGACACGGTGCTCGTGTTCCCCACTGGTATGTTGAAGGGCTAGTGTGATGGACTTTGGGCAGATGGGAAGTAATTAGAGGTCATGAGGGTGGAGACTCTCGAGGGGACTGTTGGCCTTATAAGGAGAAGAGGGTCTAAGCCTCCTTTTGCCACACGTAGACACAAGGAAGGTGACTGGGAGTCTGGAAACTGATCGGACCTTTCCCCCTTCTTCCCCCTTCCCCCTCCCCCCCCCAGCCTGAGTCAAACTAGAAGTCCTCATAGCCTTAGAGCTTTGAGGAGTAAATGATGCTATTTAAGCCGCTAATCTGTGCTTCTCCTTCATAGCAGCCCCAGGCTCACAGACAGCTTTCCATCTTGCTGCCCACAAACAACTCAGGAGCGGGGGGAGTTCACTAGTCCTTGGAACATTTGACAAGTGAGATAATGGATAAGGGTAAAAATGAGAGAAACAAATCGTCAGCACACATCTATTAAACACTAAATCAATCAAGCATGTGAATTATTGATCATCTATTAATTCCAAAAGCTTCAATTATTTCCATAGCTAAAAATTACCGAGTTTACATTTTCTGACTAGAACGGAGTAAATTAGAATTAATTTTAAGAAACTAGGAATAAAATACCAATTATTTTCAAATTAACTGCTACCACAAGGATTCCTTTGATGTCTACACAGAACAAAAGAAAAAACCCCCACAAAATTAGAAATACAGACCAAGCAGGTAAGCAAACCAGAGAGTAAGACACTAGGGGAAGAAATAACAATTTGCTCAGAGGAAGATGAATGGTTCTGATTGTTTCCAATCTTCAGTAGAAAGAACCAAAACATATAAACAGTGTGGCCAAGCTAATATGGAAAAAACAAACCAGTAACCAGAAAATGAAACAAAAGAGAGAAATTTCTAGAAATTAATAACTGGAAAACAGGTGAAAATAATAAATCCAAGAACCTGAATTTCTTGAAAGAAAAAAAAAACCCTAATAAAATCAACAGTCTTTCAGTTTGTCACAGTAAACACAGAAAGAGGTTGTGGTGTCCAGTGAGGGGGATGAGAAAAGCCATCCAAGAGAGGAAACATTGCAGAATGTCATGCAGAAATCCAAGCTGATAAGTTCAACTTCAAAGTGAAGAAAAATGAAAAATAAAATAAAAAATTATCACACCTGACAATCAGGATAGATCAGTATCCGTGGAAGGAATAGAAACAAGTCTCAAAGATTCACATCCATAAAAGGAGCTGAGCCCAAGTGTTTTATGGGGCAAATTTTTCAGAGCTTCAGGGCACACATAATTCTGACATTAGTTTAACTGTTACTGACCGTCAAAAAAATTCAAAGTGTCACAATTTGCTTTATAAAGCTGGTACCCGAAGGAGTAAAGATGATAGACCGACTCAAAGATGATAGACTGACTCCTCGTGGAAGCAGAAATACAAAACTGAAGTGGATACTTAGTGGAGTGTCATCCTGATCAAACAGCATCTAATCCAAGGATGTAAGATAGGTTGACGGTATAAAATAAAATGGATTATGTCACCAAAAAAGATTTAAAAAAAAATCTGTGTGTGATGAAGGTTTGATGAGTCAGCATTTCAAATAAATTAAAATGCATTTTAAAACTTGGCCTGTATAATTCTACAAACTATAGAAAGATCCTTTCTGATTTTATGAGGTGTATTAATCCATCACCAATAACTAGTGTCACACACATGTTTTTAAAAATATTGAAGCAGTAGCTTTTGATGTCACCGTCACAAATAGGTTTTGGGAGACCTGTGATCCAATCAGAGCGAGAACAACAGTTCAAAGGTGGACCTAGAAGCACAGCAAACCAACAACAGCCCCTAAGTTTCCGGCAAGACCGGCCATCCAAAAGGGCATGGCATGATTTTATTCACCCAGGAGTATTAAGTCAAAAGGTCTTAAACTGATCAAAGTCCTTACAAATATGTGGGGCACAGTTATTAAATTAATGTGGCATCAATACTAGAAAGACAGATGAACGGGAGAGAAATAAAATAGGTTCAAGATCCCTTTTGCTAAGGCAAACAGCATTTTCAAAGTAAGATAGGATCTGATGGATTATTCCATAAATCTCTGGAGACAGATCTAAAACCGTTTCAAAATTAATACAGTTATGTGTCTTTTACCAAAATACAAACAAATACTTCCAGATAGAATATGCACGATGCTCTGAAAGAAATAGGCTGTCTGACTCACACTGGGGAAGCGCTTCCAAGTATCCCCAGAGCACACATTCCATAAAGAAACCGATTAAAATATTTGACTGCATAACTGTTTTCTATGTCTACATGATTGAAAAAAATAGCTCCCATAAAAATGCAAATAAAAATGGTCACTGAGCACAAAGATTACACAAATATATCTCCATTCTTTTTTTCTAACCCTGTTCTTGTCTCTCAAAAACAGTCTAACAGCCATGATTATTCTATAGATTCAGGGTGCCACCCTGGGAATTGGGGGCAAGATTCAAAACAGAGTCCTATCTATTTGCCAGAGGAAGAGGCCTTCGCCATGTCTACTCTGAGAAAAGAGAAGGGGAGGAGATGGTGGGAAGAGGCAGGTGCCCGCTTGTTCTGAGCTCCCTCCTTGGCACTGATGGAGGGGCCATTAAAATTGAAGACAAGAGATGGCAGGGGAAGTTTCTGGAACTCTGCATTTCCTGTGTGTGGGGAAGGTAGTCGAGTGCCGAGGGCTGTGTAGTTGAACAGGGACAGAGAGGAGCCTCCTCGGGCAGCACACACCTGCAAGAAGCCCAGAAGCCTCTCTGCGCTGAGACCAGAATGAAAACGTTACTGAGAATTGGACTCCGGAGGTTACCAGATGGTGGCAAAGATGCTCTTGAGACAGAGCGATGCCCTGGCCGATGGCAATAGATCAAGTGGACACTAGCCAGGGGCCAGTGGAATCGAAGTCAGACCTTTTGGGTCTATACTTGTAGTGAGGATAGGGTGTGGCAGGTTCATCAGGTGAGCAGTGGTCTGTAGGTGAGCAGCCTGAGGTTACTTAGGTGTGAGAGTTAGAGACTAGATAAATGAGGGCTAACTACTGGGTTAACTGACCTCCCCTTGCAGAACACTAAAAAAAAAAAAAACCCCATAAGCTAATAAAACAAATTTAGGGCCATCATCTGTATGCTGAAACATCCTGTGATTGGTTCCAGAAAGGCTTGCTCCCTAGGCTGGTACACTGGGGACCTTCAGGAGGTGGGGGATTTACAGAAGGTCCTAAGGTCACTGAGGGTGAGGTCCAAAGTGGGTAGGGGATTCCTCTTGTCTCATCTCTAGGTTGATCTTCTGGCTCCTTGAGTTATGCACTTGTTCAGCCATACTCTCCATCATGGTACACTGTCTTTATCAGAGGCCCAAAGCAATGAGGTCACCAGACCTTGGACTACAACCTTCTGAACCATACACTGAAACAACCCCTCCCTTTTTTTCTTTAGAAATTAATCGCCTCAGACATCCATTATAGTGATGGAAAGCTGACCAACGAAATCCCTTATTTCCTGTCCTTGACAACCCTGGAGTTCCGCAAGAATCCAGCATGGTCAAGTATGTTAGAGGAAAGCTCTGAAAGGCCAGGCCCTATCCTCTGAGGGCTCATGTCCTTCGAAGTCTGGGTTGACATCTCAGTCTTCAATGGAATGGTATTAGGACGTAGGGGCTCTGGGATGGGATGAGGTAAAAGTCCCCCAAAGCTTCACCATGACAGCTAGAACGATATATGAAACAGAACATAGGGCCTCACTACAAACTCAGTCTGATGGAGCCTTGATCTTGTACCTGCCAGCTTCAGAGCTGTAGGAAAGAAGTTTCTGTTGTTTAGAAATGACCTGGTGTAGAATAAGGTCAGTGTGGACCGAGGCACTGAGTTGGGAGAAGGATACAGGGCAGGTAGGATTATACAGAAATGATCAGATCTGAGGGAGCTAATTCAGGATGCTATTGAGGGTGAGAATGTGAGCCTGTGTGTGTGTGTGTGTGTGTGTGTGTGTATGTTTACTGCTGCGGAAATCTGAAAGAAAGATCAAATGTTTCTTTGGAAAATAACACAGCTACATCTTCTCAGCCCATCTGAGTTCTGCAGGAGGCAGACAAGCCAGTATTTGTGAGTGATTACCGTCTTCTGTGGATGAAAGACAATAAAGAAACAGGAGAGTGTCCTCAAGGCACAGCAAGCAATTTTGTCAGGAAAAAAAAAGATAAATGACTAATACAAATGTGGAAAGAAATGTTCAAATAGCAGAGAAATCTGCTATTAAAAATGAAAGGCCACTATGTAAGCATCAGACTGGCAAGCGAAATAGTAGGGTGAGAAGAGAACACTCCTTAGACAAAGAAAATGCCTCAGAAAATATCCTCTTCCCCACTTCGAAGCTCTGAGGTAAGGTCATAGCAGTGTGTTCCTTACATGGTGCCTACACAGTCAGGCTTCTTCAGCCCAGGAACTTGTCAGGCTACACCCTCTTTGAAGGAGACAGCTATTGTTCAAAGCACTGCAGGAGCCAAGGCCAATAGCTCCTGAGCCCGCAGTACGTTCTTTTGAATAAGATGGTATATCTTCAAGACGGATTTGTCTTGCAGAGGGAGCCGAAGTTAATTTAAAGCCAGCTGCGGATATGCTATTTGTGACGAGCCATGTTTTCTTGTAAATTAGAGCTCAAAAAGGTGCTGACCAAAGAGGAACCCCAGAGGCGTGCAGAGGCATGCAGTCCGTGCCCCCCCTCCCATCCTCCGGGAAAGAACACGTGATACAGAGTGTACCTAGCAGGAGATAGCTCAGCCTGTCCAACGCACAAGTCTCCCAACTGATCTATCCACAATCTGAATGTTCACCGAGTCTTTGAGATGTTGAAATATGAACTTGTCATCTCTGTGCCCTGGCCGTCATCGGATAAAAACAACTTGTAAAATGGCTCTCAAACCTTGCCTGACTCGGCATCTCTCTTTGCAGTTTTACCTGGCACCTATTAACTCCGGCCACGGTGACTATCTGGAAAATCGCTGAGGGCATCAGGTTGGGCCTGATGGATTCTTTGCACATTCTGTTCCTTCCTCCGGCTTTTTTTTTTAAAACAAGGTATCAGGTAGCCCAGGCTGGCCCTTGAACTCATTATATTGTGGATAATGATCTTGAAGTGCCTCTGCCTCAGAGTGTTGCGATTCCAGGCCTGCGCCACCATGCCTGGTTTACTCAGCACTGATGCTAGCTAAGTCCTCTATGATGGAGCCCAGTACCCAGCTTCTCCACTCACTTTAACTGCTAATGATTAGTTGGCTCAAAGGTTAGGTCATTCTGTGAGAGAACTTCAGCTATTCCTGCTTAGGACCACCCTCATCCACTGTCTCAGTTCTAAAGGTGCCATCTCAACTCACTTTCTAGCATTTCATATAGTTCGGGGTTGTTTCTGTGTGTCTCTCTGGAAATTGGAAATCCGCAGAAAGAAAAAAAATGACATTGGCGGTTGAGCTAAGTTTAGCTCGTGGGAAATTCTCAGTGTAGCTGATAGATGGCAGAGAGAGGCTAGTTGACACACTCAAGATCAGTACTTTCCAAGAAGACATCAAAAATTTCCCCATCCCTAAAGGTATTCATTCTTCCCGTATCAAGACACCTGTCTGTTCCTTTTCCATTGGACTTAGGTGGTTCTCCTGACTTGCTTTGATCCTGAAAGAGAGAGCAGTGATTTGGGCCAGAGGAGGATGCAGTTTGTTCCACCCAGGCCTGGTAGATAAAGCTCTGTCACAGAGACAACAGTCCCACTATAAAAAGAAAATTCAATGGATTTAGGGCATTGGAGAAAGAGAGGCTACCATGAAAACCAGCCAGTTCTGACCACCAGCCAAGCTGCGTTCTGACTTTATGTCCATGTTCTCACATGCAGTTAAGATGGGTGCTGCCTTTTGACACTGTTGGGGGTAGTTTGTCCTGTGGTTTGAGTACCTGAAACACTTGGTCTTTCATCTTAAACCTTAGTCACTATTAGAGTGCCTTCACACCAGTAAGACTTCAACCTTTTCTGCAGGTTTTCTAACCAGCTGCAATGATTGGGAAGCAATGATTGACACCTGTTATCTGGGCAGCCATTGAGAAACCAGTCATCACATGACACTTAAAAGCCATTCTACACATCAGTGCTTCCTCTCTGCTGCATTTCCACTCATCACTGGCTGAAGCTTTGCCACGTATTTAATTATTCTGACTTCCAGGGATTTGCTGTCATAATCTCCAGTGATTCTCTAGCCACCCAAAGCGTAATAGGTAGTCTATGAAGTTTTATTGGTAAACAAATCGTTTTCTCTGCTTCCATTTGGTAAGCATCTGCCTTCACCCAAGCTTCCCAGCTTAGAACACATTCTCCCTTGTTGCCGTCGTGTGTTTTCCGGGAAACACAATTCTCAAATGTTCTCTGCCTTTATAAGTCAAATTCCAACCCAATTTATGGTGCCCTTTGATGCAGAAGCAATGGTGAAAGTCCAACAGCAATGGCAGGCGTTATATTGAAATAGGGAACTACATGAAGAATTTGACATATAACTATGTTTGATAAATGTTGCTCCCTTCACTTCTTGTTTTCCGATGCTCTCTCTGTGTCTCTCTCTTTCTCTCAGTGTGTCTCTGTCTCTCTTTCTGTCGCTCACCTCCAGGGATATTCACCCTCCATGGCAACAGCCAGACCCCCATGGCAATGCCGTTTGTCAACATAATCATGATGATTTGTAGCTCATGTTAACTCTAATAAGACCAGTGATGATTGTCATCTGCTCTGAGCTAGGCACTACAGGGAAACCTGGTTTGTATGTCCTCTGTTTTATGACTAGCAGAGCTGAGGTCTATAACTCAGTCCTCAGAAAGTAGTAGGTGACAGACAAGGGGTCAAGTACCAAAGTCATGCAGCCCCTGGCCCATCCCTAGGTCCCCACGGGACAGTCTCCACCCTTCCTTCCTTTCCTCAGTTCGAGGCTGACACTCTCCTAGTCTCTCTGCTCGTCCCTACCACCAACACTCACTTTTTTTACAAGCCGTCACTGCAGCGTCAGAACGGCTGACAGCAGTCTCCAGTGTGATCTCCCTCAAATGGCTTCTGAGTTCCAACCAGAAACTTCTCTGACTTCCAAAAAGGAAATAGGACAAGCGAGCCTTCGATTCTCACTGAAGACACACTGTTTAATCAAGCACGCACCCCAGGCTCCGTGAGAAGCTTGAAGGAAAGGAGCCTATCATAGCAATGGCAGAGTGACAGAGCCTCCTCCTGGTCTCCAGAGGGGACTTTTGAAAGACAGGGTCTTTGCGAAGCCAAGGCTGTTCGTTCTCCAGCTCACTGAAATTTGAGTGGAGAGTAGTGGAGGGTGACCTTGAACTCTCGGTCTTCCTGCCATCACCTGTCAAGTGCCGAGAGTACAGGTATGAGCCACCACACCTCAGTGGTCAGGAACTTACGGTGATGAAATGGAATCCTTTGATTTTCCTTAGTCAGCCTGCGGGTGCTGCACTTGCCAGCTTGGCACACCTCTTCCTTCCGGCCTCTGTTCTATTTCTCATCATTTCTCTCTTGAGCCGACTAGTGAAGATTTATACCTCTTCTCTTGGGGATTGATAACATAATGGCCCTGTTTATTTTTCTATTCACATCTTGTATGAAAGGGCACTTAAGGCTACTAATGAAAACAACCTCTCCCTTGACGGCCCAGCTGAAGCAGTGCTGTCTTAACTTGCTCTACCAGCAGCGACACTTCTAGCGGCTCCCACAGTGACTTCCAGATGTGCACAACTGCTCTATTCCTCAGCGCATGGTACTAACACCGCTTGAGCATCAGTCTTTCAGGCCCATGTCAGTTACTCGCTGTGTCTCTTTAGCTTTGCCAGGCCCTGGGAGGCAAGGTTGTACTGTATGCATCTTTCCATTTTTTTTTTCTGCTTTGGTATCTAGGGCTTATCACCTGTTCATACCTCCTGGGAGAAGCACCTTCATATTCCTTTTGTTGTTAAGAGGAAATGGCCAGTCACACATTGGTGAGTCTAGGGATCTCCTGTCCCACTGCACTTCTGACACACTGCTAACTGCAAGTTTTCAGTTCCCTTCTGTCTGTCTGTTTATAATATCACCAGTCGCTCCGTCATAATATCTTTACCCCAGCATTATCAACTCCTTGAGAGTCCCAGGCATCCACCTGCCCTTCAGGACACCCCGTCTCCTTGAGGGCCCCAGTCACCAACACAACCCTAAGGTCCCAGCTCGCCATCATTTCTGACTTTTTGCACCACCTGCTGTGTGGGTTCTGATCTGACCCCGTTCCTGTCCGTCCTTCCAGACGTGCTCTCTTTACCGTGCTCCCTAGAACTCCTATCCACCCTCAGCCACACCCCAGTGGCCCCCAGCCACCTAGTTTTGAAAGGGCACTATGTAACCTTCTTCCCCGCTCCATTTCATATTCATGACTATAAATTCCAAATAGACCCTTGGGACTTTGCAGTGTCTTGGCTAAATTTTTGTAATATACGGACTCCCATCCCTAAGATAGTTAATGTCTTCCCCCCACCCCCAATGGACACATTTTGGTTGTTGTTCCTTCTCTTGGCTTCTTAGCTCACTGGGGACATTGGGGTATTCTGAAGAGACCTTTAGTGTTCTTCTTTACTCCTTCTTGCTGGGTTGCTCACATCCCTTGACCTTTTTTTGGGTCATTTCCTCCTCTTGGACACTTCTCTTTGCTCTTGACTATGTCATAAGATTCCATTTCATCACCCAAAGCTCTGGATCACTAAGGTGGTGATGGCTAATACTTGTATTCTCTGCACTTGACAGGGTGGTGGCAGAAAGACAGAGAGTTCAAGGTCGCTCCCCACTACTCTCCACTCAAACTACAGTGAGTTAGAGAGCAGCCTGGGATGTGAGAGACCCTGTTTTTCAACAGTCCTCACTGGACACCGAAAAAGAGGCCCTGTCACTCTGCCATTGCTATAACGTGCCCCTTTCCTGCTCTATTTGATCTTTTGCAGCAGAATGTAAACATCATGGGCAATCTTCCACTTTATAAATTTTCCTCTGGATCCTCTCAAGCAACATCCTTTCTTGGCTCCTCTCTGGCAAAACTATTCCTAAGAGTTGTCTATTTTCACTCATCGCACTTCCTCTTCCATTCTTTCTGGAAGACATACAGTTGGGCTTTTGTTCCCACCACTCCAAAGAAGCTATGAGCCTCTCCTGACTACTGTCCATCACTTAGGACCACCCCATCACCAAGGCCATTGCTGTGCCTACCCCTCCACTTGCTCTACCTGGGAGCTGTGTATGGTGTACTATTTCTTGGTTTTGTTGTTGTTGTTGTTTTGTTTTTTTACATTTTTTTCTTCTGCCCCAGGGATACCACTTTCTCCTAATTTTACTCCTACTTCCCGAGTCACTTTCCTCCTCTCTTTGGTTGTCTGCTTTCCTCCTTGCCTGACACCTCTGAGGCTTAGTTCTTCTCTGTGTTTCCCCTGGATCCTCCTCTCAGGCAGACCTCCTTGGACCTCTCTCTGTACACATTGGAGCATCCACGCTTTTACCCTTAGCCCATGCCCCCTCGAAGCTCCAAGTTCACATAGCGTCTGCCCACATGTCAGTCCCTCAGGTGTCTCTAGACATTCCCAGCACAGTGAAAAAGCAATGCTCCCATGTCCCGCCCTTTGCCAGCCCCTCCCAGCCTTCTCCTTCTCTATTTTATTCTTCAATCTCTGCCAAACATGTCACCATTGACCCAGTTATTCAGGTTCTGAACCTAGAAAATATACTTGGTCTCTCTTCTTTATGTCCAAGGTTGTCAGCACTGCCTTTGAAGGGAGTGGTCACTCCTTACTGCCTCCACCTGTACAGAACTCCAGAGTCCAAGGCCTTATTAAGTCCTCTCTTCTGAACCTTTCTAAAGCCTCCTACCTGGTCTCCCTGTTTCCACTCTTGCTTGCAATAGGCCATTCCCCCCCACTCCCCTCCGAGCTACCACAAAATAATCATTACGAAATATAAGATGAGCCACTCACTAGCTAAAACCCCTCCAATGGCTTTCAACCACAAGTATGCAAATTTTAACTTGACCAAAAAGGGCTCAGGCGACCTGCCCTTCAGCCTCTTTTTGCCCTTGCCTCTTGCCCTTGCTTGAGCAGGTGAGGCTTTCTCATCTCTGCAGCCACTGTTCCCTCTGTCAGGGTTTTACAAGTTTTGTTCAGTCAGGGCTCTGCTCAGATCCACTGAACAGAACCCCCCCAGATCTCCACTCCATCGCCGTATGCCATGTGGCCTCTCAGTCTGCTGATGTTATTAATCCTGCACTTCCGAAGGACATATTTGCACACATGCACTTCACGGGCAAGGGGTTTCTGCCTTGTCCACCCTTAGTGACAGGAGGCATTTGTGGGGTGAGTGGCTGCAGAGTGTAGCCTCAGGAGGCAGAAGAGGAGTGTGGGGAAGGGAGGTAAGCAGGGAGGATAAAGATGTTACCTCAATAATCCCAAAGCTCCAACATCCTTCCAGGAGAAGAGTTAGGAGCAGGGACAGGTAGGTGCAGGGAAGGCCACGTGCCTGTTCCATAGAAATCTTGAACTAGTAGAAATCATCTGTGCGCCTACTGTCTACAAATGTAGCTACTAGTCACAGCTGGTCACTGAGCACTTGAAAGTGCCTAGTGAGATTGAGAGATGGAACCTGGGTGTAATTTTAATTCATATTCAAACATCACCATGTAGCGAGTGGCTCTATCGTTAGAACTCGGAAAGTGTCTTTCTTCCACCTGCAGTGGCAAGAAGACAGTTGTTGAAAAGCCTGGCCAGCGTCTGGGGCACAGTTGGCACTGAAAGAACTAGACTTTTTATTCTGACACAGGGTTGCAAAGTATGCTGCTGCTCAAGGGAGCGTTAGAGGGATTGTGCTGTTATCATTTGCTGCGATTTTGTTTTTCGTTAGAGTTAGTGGTAACCAGCGTGTGAGTCTGTATTTTAGCTTACCAACTAAAAATAGTAAAGAAGTGCTTTGGGATTGCATTTGAAGGCCTTACAGAGACAGGAGACTGTTCCCAGTGGGTTGGCTTGTTGATACTTCCAACGGGCTAATTGATTTCGACAACGGCTAATTTTGCATCTGCAAAAATTGGATTTGCTACATTATTGTACTGTTTTCAAGCTGTCATCTGCAACTTCCGGCATAATTTGGATATGAGTGGTGTCTGTTTTCAAACTCACTGTTCCAATGAGAGAGTATTTGCTTACCAGAATTGTCCGTGGTGGATTCTTTTTTAGCTGGCTTGGACTTAAAAAATACATTTCTGTTGTGAGTGGCTTACCATATTCTCTTCCCTACTACATTCAGAAAACAAAACTAGCACAGACACTACACCTAACACGATGGAGTGAACCATCTGATCCAATCCTGCTGTCATACATTTGCCCGGAATAAGCATGGTGGGTAATCTCAAGCCAAGAGGACTTTCTTCCCCACCCATAGCAGAACCCAAGCAATATTTAGCAGTCTGCTTTGGGGACCCTGAAGAGAGGGAGTGGATTTAAGTTAAACAGGCTTAAGGGCATTAAGAAAAGTTGACCTCAAAGAGACCGATTAATCAGTAAGCAGACTGGAGCCCTCTTTACTGCAGCCAATAAGGACGTGCTCTGGGACCCAATGCAAAGGAGATTGGAATAGTTCCCCAGCTCCCACCAGGGAGGCCTTCCTGTGCGCTTTGAATTGCAGATCCCTCTTCCACCCTGGAAGGTGGGTCTCTGGTAGAGACTCCCCTCTCCATAAATGTTAAGCTGTGGCGCCAAGAACACTCACCAATGGGCATCACTAGGAAGAAGGGCAGCCAGCAGAGGACAAAGCAACCCACCACGATGCCCAGCGTCTTGGCCGCTTTTTTCTCCCGGGAAAACTTGAGCAGCCGCACGGAGAAGTGAGTCTTATTCTTGGCACTGCTCACACCGCCGCCTTCTGCGGGGACATTCTTCCGGTGGATCCGGAGCGTCACTTGCTCTGAGTCCGACTTGTCGGTCTTGAGGCCGGACTTGAGGCCCCGGCTTTCCCTCTTGGCTACCACATAGACTCGACAGTACATAACCAGGATGATGGCCAGTGGCACGTAGAAAGAGCCCAGCGCGGAGAACAGCACGTAGCCAGGCTCCTCATTGATCTGGCAGATTGTCTCGTCCTCCGGAGCTGGCTGCCTCCAGCCGAACAACGGTCCGATGGAGATGACCAGGGAAAGTGCCCAGACGCAGAGCAGAGCCCTGACGCCCCTCCTCTGGGTCACAATAGCAGGGTACCGCAGCGGGTAGCTCACGCCAATGTATCTGTCGATGGAGATGATGCAGAGGCCCATGATGGACGCGGTGCAGCATAGGACGTCCACCGCCGCCCAGATGTTGCAGAAGACCCTGCCAAAGGCCCAGTAGCCCAGGATCTCAAAGATGGCGGAGAACGGCAGCACGGTGGAGGTGAGGAGGAGGTCGGCTACAGCCAGGTTGACTATGTAGTAGTGAGTCACTGAGTGCAGGTGCCGATGACAGGCGACCGAAAGGATCACTAAGATGTTCCCCAGCACCCCGAAGATGATGAGGCCCCCCAAGATTACCCCAAGCAGAATGGCCTTAGAAATGTTCACCGGTGCTGGCTGGTGGGTGCAGTTGGAGCCTTCGGAAGCATTTTCAGAGAGAAGCACCATGGTCCCAGGGAAGGGGGCGAGGTTCAGCTTTGGACGGCCACCCTCCACAGGGTAAGGGGTGGGGGGTGGGGCGGAAGCAGGAGTGAGGCAGCCAAGTCAAAAAATCTCAGCTTGGGGCAATCCCGCGAGCTGGGTGGGGCTGGGGGAGGGAGAGAACACACCTGTTGGAAACCACCCTAGGCAGCCCTGGGAACCCTCAGAGGGCCACGCTAAGGCACAGAGCATTAAAGGTGTCATGGCCAGGGGAGCTCTGGGCTTCTGAGGGCACCTTCGCTACCCGAACCTTGCAGCGAGGTTCAAAGGAACACGCTGCGAAAGCAACCAGCAATTACAAAAATCTGCCCTCCTGTGCAGTCTGACACATCCTGCGCATCCACACGTAAATCAGAAATTCACAAGTCTGTGGCCAGTCTTCGGTTGAAACGGTAGCTAAGTGTGGCTCAGCCGTCTAAGCTCACGTCAGGGACTCGGGAGCATCTGAGCGCTGCAGCTGGCTGGCAGTTGCTCTCAGCTTGGTCTCCCAACTCTGGGCTACTGCTAGCTCCAGCTTCTAGGTGTTCTGGCGAGGTGGCATGGGTCAGAAATATTCGCTGAAACTGACGTGGTCCCCGAGCTTCGTTTATCTGAATCCAGCTGAAAAGAAAAAAAAAAGCGCAAAGAAAAAGGCGGACCGTGAGCCAGGCTCCCTGGACAGCCAGGCCCTGCTGAGCTCGCCCAGCCCAGCAACCAGACTCCTGCTGGGAGCCCGCCGCTCTGCAGTCCACGAGTGGGTTTGTGCCTCCTGCCCTGACTTAGGCAGCAAGGGACAAGGGAGGGGACCCCCTGCTCTGTCCCCCTTCGCAGCCCTCCCCAGTCCTCTGGGAAGCTGCCTCCTTCAGCTTCCCCTCGCCTTGACTGACCAAGTTCAATATCCAAAACAAAGCCAAGCAAAAATACCCAAACGACCCCCCCCCCACCTCAAATAACGACACCCAGACCCCAAGCTGCAGCGACTGGACGCTACATTTCAAAGAGAGACAGGACGGAGAAAACAAAACCCCGAAACGCCCCCTTCCCGCACCACCGCTCTGGCCCCGCATGCTCTACTGCGGCTGCAGTGTCGCCCGGAGGCAAGCCGGAGTGATCTGGGACGATCCTCCCGGCGGCCTTCCGAAAGAACAGGTTGCACCACGGTCACCTGGAGAGGGCGGCCTGGGAGAGCGAAGCTCGCAGAGCGCGGAACCGCAGGGCCCCGCGCACGCTCACTCCCGCGGACCTGGCGCTCGTGGGAGCAGAGCGCGCGGGTCTGCCCACCAGCCAAACCACCCACGAGAACGGGCCAGGGTCCCAGCATAGCCCACCCCCAGGCCCTGACGCAGACTGGCAGGATCTCCAACGGGCGCCCGCCCCAGGGATTGCAGCCTCGGGCCACACCCGGGCTTCTGGGCACCCGGGTGGAAGCGCACCCCTCGGACCAGCCTTTGCGAGTAGCAGTCACTGCGGATGCCCTAAGGGACTTTAATTTAAAAAAAAAAATCGTGCCCGCGTGCCAGCAGTCGGGATGTCTGGGATTTGCTGGGCTAGGGGTCATGATCTGCCTAGATAACCCTAACCCCGATTTCTACAACTGAAAAAAAAATCAGATGTGGGACAGCGGTGCGAGATCTGAGGGCATGCACATTTTATCTTTTGGGGGGTGGGGGGATTGAGCCCCAAGGCGGGATTTCAGGAGAAGGCTGCTGAGAAAAAAAATCACAAGTTCAAGCCCCCCACAGGTGATCCCCAAACCTCGCCACCGCTGCGGAAACCCACTTGTAAGTAGTAACTTGTTAACCAGAAGGCGATTCCCATGTGGTTTGCGATGCCGGTAGCAAAGCCGGTCCCAAAGCCGGAGACGCAGGGCTAAGCGGGGGTCCACGGCACCCCAGCCCACTCCCCACCCGGCCCTGGGCGGCGCTGGCTCTCGACTCCACTGCGCTCCTCACCTGCTGCGCGGATGCGGAGGCCCCGGGCTCTCGCAGCCCTTCAGTCCTCGCCGCCCAGGCTGCTTCTCTGCAGGGAGGAGAGGGGACGGTCTCAAAAGACCGAGTCTCGGTCCTGAGCACCCGCTGACTCACCCCACCGCTGCTCAGCACCTCAAACTCCGAGCTCGCTTCTGCTTCTCCCGGATCTTTTAAAATAAAGGCTGAAAATAGAGAAAAGAACGGGCAGGTACGGCGAGCCAATAACTCCACGAGCAACCGGTTTGATGATCAGTTCCTGGACACCAGAAAAGAGCGGCTAGGAACTTTGCGGCTCGGGTTGACGTAGTTCAGGCGGTAGCCCAGTACCGTAATCTCCAGCTGTTACCGTATTCCTCTGCAGCAACCCGCACGGGTGTTGTCCTCCTCCCTACCTAGAGGCCCCTCTCCATCTCTCTGTCCCCCTTCTGTCTCTCCTCTTCCCCTTTCCCCTTCCCTTTTTCTTCCCCATCCCTGCACTCTAGATCCCTTTCCCCCTTGCCTTCCTTTCTCTAGATCTCCACCTATAACTGCCTGATATATACATTTTTTAAAGAAACAAGCAAGCAAACAAAACCCAGACTCCGGAGTTTTTACTGAACAGATAATTTGTTTCCCAAAGGTTGCTTTGAAATTTTTAGTCCAACTCCTGGCCTGGGTTTGTTTAAGTCAGGAAGTGTGTGGCTGGTTGGCGGCAAATGTGCAGGTGCATGACATTATTTGCAGATGTTTAAAAAATACCACAAACCCAGACAAGAGTCCTTGGATTTGATTGCAATAGTTCCAGGAAAATAAAGTACTATCTACCTTTCCTTTGGTTACACAGAGTTTATTATTATTATTATTATTATTATTATCTGGTCTCAAGGCAGTTTCTCCCACAATGTAGTATCTTTAAGCACATTTGTTTCCAATTCTCAAAAGAAAGTGTATCCCTGGAGGAGAGTTTCTGCTCTTCTGTCTTTTAATAGTTTGAGTAGAGGGCGCACACAGCCAGTTTTATTTCCTTATCTCTTCCTGACAAATTCCATGCTCTGCTTAACTTAAGACCAAGTGAAGCCAAAAGTGTTTTAGAATATTAAGAACAAACAAGCATTTCCCCAGAGTGGGTCCCCTTTCCTAGTCTTTCGTTGTTACTGACTCAGACAAAGCATGATTTTTCTTTTTTGAAGTGCTTAGTAGAATCCGTTAAGTGTGGTGACACAAAGGTAACCTTGGGAGCAGGGAGCTGCAGCTGCATGGAGTAGGTAGCAAAGACTTTTGCTTGCCCTGAGTAAAAATGTGTTAATATTATTCATTTTTTTAAAAAAAAGATGTTTAGGGACTTTTTAATAGCAGTATGCCACAGAATGCAGAGACATCTGTGAGATCAGGGGTTCTATAACACCGAAGACCTGGTGCTTATATTTCTTTCTCCTTTATACATAAAACCTCCCCACCCCCCATGCCTAGAGACATAATATCCACACTTACTGCCTTTGATTTGTTTTTGGCTTTAGTGGCATTTAAACAGTATATTCGTCACAAACTGAATCTTGGAGTCTAGAAGAAGCCTATTGGATGCACAGACAAGAAAGAAATTCTGCTCTTTTAACCCTAGTCCACTAGAGACCAAGTCACATGCTCTCTGAGATCCCTCCCCATTTGGAGGGGGCTGATCTACAACCCCTAGGACTTTCTTTCATTATTATTATCATTTGTTACAATTTATTCAATTTGTGTCCCCTCCCTTGTCTCCTCCCAATCCCACCCTCCTTCCCTCTTCTCCCCCTATGCCCCTTCCCTAGTCCACTGATAGGGGAGGTCCTCCTCCCCTTCTATTTGACCCTAGCCTATCAGGTCTCATCAGGACTGGCCGATTTGTCTTCCTCTGTGGCCTGGCAAGGCTGCACGCCCTCCCCCCACAGGGCATTGATCAGAGAGCCTGCCCTGGTTCCTTATCCATCCACCCCTAGGACTTTGACTCCTTATCTAATAAATGTGGAAGAGTTCTTTGGGAATCTCGCCCCCTAGAGGGAGAGCCATTATTTAGTTCTGTATTCTCTTACCCTACCTCATGAACATTCATTCTCTTTAATATCTGCTCCATGGTAGATAAGAGAAGCAGTTTTGTCTGAAAGAAAACAAGCTCTGAAGAAAAAAAAAATGAACAAAGATCTGTGAAATTCCTAAATCTCTAAGCCCAACAAATGCGAGCACATCCATCCCAAACACTAGCTATTGCATGCATCCCAGCAGCCGTCCACTGCAACCAACGAGGATTTTCAAACCTCC
The DNA here is from genome assembly GCA_028658305.1 of Pachyuromys duprasi. Classification (NCBI taxonomy): domain Eukaryota; kingdom Metazoa; phylum Chordata; class Mammalia; order Rodentia; family Muridae; genus Pachyuromys; species Pachyuromys duprasi. The sequence continues at coordinate 16,174,112 of CM053745.1, read as the reverse complement.
TCAGCATACATTTCCTTTTATTTTTACGTTTTCTCTTTTTAAAACTTCTTTTAATTAATTACAATTCATTTACTCTGTATCCCAGCTGTAGCCCCACCCCCCAATCTCCTCCTATTTCCACCCACCCTCCCTCTTCTCCCCATATGCCCTTTCCCTAGTCCCCTGATAGGGGAGGACCTCCTTGCCTTCTATCTGACCCTAGCTTATAAGGTCTCATCAGGGATGGCTGCATCATCTTCCTTTGTGGCCTGTCAAGGCTGCAACCCCCAGGGAGAGGTGATCAAAGAGCCGGCCACTGAGTTCATGTCAGAGACAAGCCCTGTACCCCGTACTAGGGGACCCACTTGGAAACTAAGCAGCCAATGGGCTTCCACTGAGCAGGGGCTCTAGGTCCTCTCCATGCGTGGACCTTGGTTGGAGCATCAGTCTCTGCAGGCTTCAATAGAAGCCTTCCAGTTGCTAATCACCAATCCACTAATCAGATGCTAACCATCTGCTGCTTTTAATTTTTCATTAGCTCATATTTATAATACAAAATGATGGCTTTAAAATGATATTTTTATTCAAAATGTCATGTGCTTTGACCATATTCACTCCATTATCCTCTCTCACTAGCTCCCTACATGTTTCAAAATAGTTCTACCTTCTACATTCATGTCACAGATGACGTTTACGTATATTATACACATACATGTATAGATCAAGTTGCACACATGAGAGAAAACATGCAACCTTTGCTTTCCTGAGTCTGATTTATTTCACTCAACACATGATTGCCAGTTCCACGTATTTCTTGCAAATGACATAATTTTGTTCTTTGTGGCTGAATCAAACCCCACATGCTACACACTTTCTTCAGCCACTCTAGTCGTTTTGTAAAGCATGGTTGACATCAATAACTCAGACCCCTAGATGGTGCAATGAAGAGACAGTAGCCACAGAGACCTGAGGAGAAATCTGTCCTGTCCTGGAGGCTTTTCTGGGTCTTGGCTTCCTAACTTTTAAAGGGCACAGTGAAACTCCGCAAGGTTGTTAGTGAGGCTGAATGAAATTAACTCTCTGAAGAATGTTGCTCGTGGTCCTGACTCTCACTATTAGTCTTATGAATGAATCAATCTTGTGATTTCCTTTTTGTTCCCCTGCACATTTTGATTTACTTTACGTTGAAATATGCATTTAATCTAACGTAGGCCATGGATGTTGAACTTGAAATTTTATATGGGGATATGACGATGACAGAAGGATCCAACATGGCACACTTGGAGCAGCTGAGCAAGGACACCAGCTGCTCTTTTCCTCTCCCTGTGTCTGCAGGGGTCATGCAAGTGCCTGTGAGCCCCTCAGCCCCGGCACTCTGAGAGCTTCTTACTGGCAGTAGCAGCGGACCTTGACAAGTACAAACCTGTGATGTTTGTCCAGAGAGGACAGAGACAGGTGAAATACAGGGTTCAGGCTCCCATCAGGCATAAGACCCTTTATACCAAGGAGAAGTCTGTGGCTACAGAGACTCAGAGCTGCACTCTTTAAACCCAGACACCCAAGGAGAGGCTCCTTTGGCTCCTTTTGAAGTATTGTGTGACCAGGAAATGCAGTTGATGGCCAAGGTCTGGGAGCTCAAGTATACAAGTAGACAGAGCTGAGTCACAATGTGTGTGTGTGTGTGTGTGTGTGTGTGTGTGTGTGAAAGCATTCAGTAACATAGGAAGAATTATTCTAATCGGGGAAGGACTGGCCAATCATCAGATATCCGATGCCTTTGACTGCAGCCTTGACTTAATGATTAGTGAGAAGGTAAGAGAGCAAGATTTGGAGGTTAAAAAAAAAGAAATCATCTGCCAATCAGCTTCTTAAAACAATGCCCAATGAAGTTAGGTGAGTTTTTCTGGGGTTTATGATTTGAGGCAGAAGAGCAGATGGCTTAATGTTAGATTCTACCACAGTGACCTGGCCTTATCCCTCAGCGCCCTTGAGGCTTGGGAAGTCAAAGCAGGAGGAAGATGAAAAACGTTGCTCAGAAGGCTGTGGATAAAGTGGGAAAACACAATTCCCCAAAAGAGCATGACAACCCAGGAAAATCCTCACAGCGCACAGACACTGTGGAAGGGGGCTTTGTGAGAGCCTAATTCTGTCTTCGCTATCAGTTGCACGCAATCACAGCAACCTGGGAAAATGACCCACTGGAAACAGTGCAAGTCCGCCTGCCATCCTCATCCTATAGGATAGTACAGTAGGCACACGGAGTCCAGACAGCCCTTAGCAGCTCAGGCAACGATGCTCTTGTGGAGCACATCTGGCTTGAGCCATGCCAATCAAGTGTTCTTGGGCCCCGTGATCAAACAGTATCTCAAGCCTGCTGAGACTGAGCATGTCTGACCTTCCACCGGCCACCCTTGTTCAGTCCCCTCCACTCCATGGCTTGGATTTGGATCTCTCTGGCTTCCCCATCTCCCTTTTCCTGTCGCAGACACCTCGTCAGTAAGTTACTTATATGCCTAGTGACATCTTCTTGTCTGCTTCTTGGAGGAGTGAAATAAATATGTAAGCTGAGCACTTGTGAGGGTTCTTATTTCTTCTTGTCAGAGACATTTAAAGAAACATGTTATAAACTTGTTTGCTGGGAGAGACTCTCCGTGTCTGCTATCCCATAACCGTCACAAGGTGTCACATGTATGCCTCGGCTACCAAAGAACTGCATCTGCTTGTATTTCATGCACCTGTTACAGAAGTTTATAAGATTTCCCTCTGTGACCTCATGGAAGAACTTACCCTCATTCTCATGACTGATTTTCCCTTCCGTGTGTAGGATTTATTTTAGGACTGAAATTAAGTCATATGAACCAGGTGAGAGCTGACACTGATTTTAAAGACTCTCCGAGGGACAGGAGAGATAGTTCAGTCAGTAAAGTGCTTACTATGCAAGCATGAAGATCTGAGTTCAATTCCCAGAAGCTGTTGTGAGGAAACTAGGCAGGATGGCATATACTTGTAGTCCCAACACCGGAGAGGTAGACACAGGAAGATCCCCAGAGGTAGATGGCTAGTCAGGGTAAGAGGACTCAGCAATCTCCAGGACAGTGAGAGACCTTTTCTCAACAAACATGGTGGACAGTGAGTGAGGGATGTGTGAGGTTCATTGACCTCTGACCTCCAAAAACACATACACATATATATTCACACAAGAACATATATGAAAAGAGGTCTATACATTATATAAGAACACACATAATTCTTAAAAATATTTCTGGAGGTCTTTATGAAGTGAAGAGCCTGGAGAGAGGGTCTACAGGAACAGAGAGGACTCTTTAGTTTCTTTTAGCTTCAGCTCAGAAAAAAAATGACATCATTTGAAGACTTGAAATGGGGGAGGCTTTTGTTCTTTTTATTGAAGGCTAAGCTCACACTCTGGATCAATACACAGAATTCTACCCAGTCGTGTTAATTTAACTGCCAATGATGTAGTGCATTTACCTTCTAGAAGTCATGAGACATAAATTGGTAAGATGGTCTTGTTCCTCATATCAGCAAAAATCAAGACAACAAATTTTACGGCTTTAAAAAAAAAAGTTCTGAAACTGTTTATATCAATATTGCACTCGATGGGAGCAATCAATGGCCCCAACGGAGAGGACTTTAATAAGCTTAAGAGAGAAGAAAAAGAGAAAAGACAAGTTTAAAAGTCAGGCTGGGGTTTTAGGTCCTTTTCATGCATTGTCCTTGGCTGGGGTATCAGTCTCTGCAGGGCCTGCTGGCTCAAGGTTTTTCTTGGTTCTATTGGTCTCCTTTTAGAGCTCCTGTCCCCTCCAGGTCTTTCTATCTCCCCCTTCTTTCATAAAATTCCACGCCCTCTGCCCAAAGTTTAGCTATGAGTCTCAGGCTCTGTTTCGATACCTCCATCAGTAGAGTAGGCTCCTGCCCTGTTCCCTGTATTCTCCTGTTTCCAATGTCTATTACATTTGTTCTTCTGAATGAGGATTGAGCATATTTTCTAGGGTCTTCCTTGTTGTTTAACTTCTTTAGAAGTATAGATTTTAGTATGCTTATCCTATATTATATGGCTAATAGAGGTAACCCATAGACTCAGTCTCCAAGTGGGGTCCCTAGTAAGGGGAACAGGGGCCTTCTCTGGCATGAACTCAGTGGTGGGCTCTCTGATCACCTCCCCCTGGGGGGGTGCAGCCTTGCCAGGCCACAGAGGAGGACAATGCAACCAGTCCTGATGAGACCTGATAGACTAGGGTCAAATAGAAGGGGAGGAGGACCTTCCCTATTAGTGGACTAGGGTAGGGTCACAGGGGGAGAAGAGGGAAGGAGGGTGGGATTGGGAGGAGCTGAGGGAGGAGGCCACAGCCTGGATAAAATTGAATAAACAGTAATAAATGATAATGATAAAAAAGAAAAAACCTAAAAAAAAAAAAAAGAAGTCAGGCCGATCTGATTTTTGTACCAACAGTAACTAGGAAGCCTCTGAAAATCTGGTGAAACTGTAGGGCTCAAATGTACTCTTTCTGCTATAGTTGTCTTGGTTGTGTCTTATCACAGTGATAGAAAAATAACTAAGACAGAGGGTTGCCTAGTCAGCTGAGAAAAACAAATAAAATGAAAGTCTTGAAAATAAGTAATCCTCATTATCTATTTGCTATGTTCAGTGATAAATGTGTTTCTAAACTATGAAAAAAAAGTCAGTTTGTAATGAAGTAAGTTAATCAGTATTTCAGACTAACATGTTTGGGGTCAATAACCATCAGCTTCCTAGAGATGACCACACTGAAAACTCAAAGTTTAAGTTAAAGTAATGTCTCCATCTTTAAAAGCCAGCTTCAAGGTTAGGTTATAATCATTTCTCCTATAAAATTTGTTTCTCAATTCCAGCTCCAAAAATTCTGTAGTTAACAGTGGTCTTCAGTGAGAACAGCAAGATGGATGGATAATCAAGTTATTGATTATAATGAGTCAGCATGTGAGATTCCAAAATGACTGTTGACCCTGATTATATACAATGGTGAGTTGAGTCAGCTCATTATTTCAAGTTGAGTCCGGATATCAGCGGGGAGTAGATTGGACCCAGAAGGGCTTCACTATGGTGCAAGGCCTATTGGCCACACTTGAGATTTTGGATAATTGGGATTAGGAAAATATGTTTTTAACATGACGTCAAAACCAGGACTTGTGTGTAGTTCAGCAGTAAAGGAACTTGCTGCCAAGCCTGATGAGCAGAGTTTTATCCCTGGGATAAACAAGGAAGAAGAAGAAAACTGACTCCTGTGAATTGCTCTCTGACCTCCCTGCACAGGCTGCGGCACACACTGTGCACACACAATAAATAATCATAAAGAACCCAGGAGTTGCTTTAAAAAAAACCAGTGACTTGAGCTACGTTAATATCCAAAATTTCATTATAATAAAAGAAAGAAAGCAGCAGTGTTGAATTACAATTTTAATTGGGAGAAGGAAATATATTTTTCTTACACATTTAATTTATATATATATTAAAATGTCTATCTATCTATCTATCTATCTATCTATCTATCTATCTATCTATCTATCTATCTATCTACTTTACATCCTGATCATAGCCCCCTTCCTTCTCCTGGTCCCACGCTCCCTCCATCCTCCCCCATCCCCATCCCCCTACTCCCCAGAATCCACAAACCCACACCAGCACATCAGGCAGGACTGAGCACATCTCCTTTCCCTGTGGCCTGGTGAAGTAGCCCTGCCAGGAGGAAGTGATTGATAAGCAGGCAACAGAGTCCATATCAGAGACAGCTCCACGAGAGGGAGATATATGAAATAGTTAACAAACGAGATTATTTTTAGAATGTATATATTCTCTTGTTTTCTGGGCACCGTTGTCTTGGGAAAGCCTGTCAAATGTCCACCACTGTCTTCCCGAGGGCAGCAGACTTTGTTTCTCTTCCGGTTTTAGCAATTTCTTTGAACTTGATCTGCTCAGCTGGGATGCATCTGCGGTTTTGCAGTGGTCCTTTTTGAGCTTCTTAGATTTGCATGTTTTAGTTTCCTTTTCATTTCTTTCACTTGCCTTTACTGTTTATTCTTTCACAGTTGCACGTGTATGTACAATGTACCTTGACTATACCTCTGCCTCTACTATCTTTTCAATCTTCTCTCATCCTCCCTTTAAGGCTCAGACCACTGCTGTACCAGGGGGAAATCTTGCCTCGCAGGTTGGTACTGCAGCTCTGGTCGTCAGACTGTGTGTGTTTGTGTGTTGTGTGTGTGTGTGTACACACGTGCTGTTTTTCACTTTTAATGAAGAGAACACTTGGGGACAATAGAACAAGAGCCTGGTGAGTTCTCATGTCTTCGTGCCACACTGAAGACCCAGGGAGTAAAAGAACTGGAAGAATCAAGTTTCAAAATGTCAAGTTTTTTTTTCCCTCTAAAGCTATGGATGTTAAATGCTACATATAAATAATGATAAAGCATATTGAAGATAAAAAGACAAAGTGTAGAATTAGAGAAGGCTTCTAATACATATTTTATAAATGGCTTCACTCTGTCATCAGTCTACCCTTAGAGGGCTGTAAGAAGAATATAAAGTCAGTTTTTGTCAGTGATGTTTAATGCTGTTTAATTCATAAATGTATTAGGCAGGGAAGTGGTGTGGTTACAACTATTACTTATTTGCATATATATTTTTTCTTTACTGAGGTATGTTGTGCTAATTGCCAGCAAGATCTAAATTCTTCTCTAGAAATGAGTCTTAAGTCACTTTGATTTTGGGAGGACGAAATCCTTGGCATTCATAATTGACTTCTCAAAATACTTTTTTTACAAAAATAATTTTTCTTTTGTGGTTTTTAATCCATTGAATGTGGAAAATCAAGAAACCACAACTCCCCCCTCCAAAGTAGTTTCCCATGTAAACAAAATAACAGTTTCTAAGATAAGCTCGTAGCTTGGTAATAATTTATGATTCAAACCAATATTTCTTTAGGGTTTTCCCACACTCTATCACTGGAACCATAGCCACACAAACTAATCCATGATGTCTTCTGAGAATTAATATCTTCTTGGAGTTCAATGACATTCGCAGTCCCCACAACAAGGATTTAAGCACAGTTTAGAGTTTGGGAAGAATTTTCGCATTCCTTCTCCAAGGCAACGGACCAGGGTTTTAAGATAATTCTAACTATACAGAAGTTCACTGAGTGTTATAGAATTTTGGGTCTGGTTAATTTTGGTGTGTGATATTTTTATTTATTTGCATTTAAAGAATAATAAAGGTAACTGGGAGCTGGCGAGATGGCTCAGCGGTTAAGAGCTTTAAATGCTCTTGCAGAAGACCAGGGTTCTATTCTCAGTACCCACGTGGCAGCTCACAATCAACTGTAACTCCAGTTCTGAATGATCCAGTACCTTCTCCTCACCTCTAGACCATTGCATGCAGGTGACACACATATCTAATTGCGAGCAAAATATTCAAGCACGTATGATAAAGATAAATTTTAAAATTATTAAGATAAGACAGGTAAATCTTAGAGAAAGCAAATGAGCCAAGGGCTGAATCACACAGTAACTCAGGGATGGACAGGTTTTTGGAAACTAAACAAGAAGCTCTTTTCAATACAAAAATGCCCAAAATAAAATGAAATTCATATTTTTTGCATGCATCATCAAAGGGACAGAATAATACCATCTTCTAGCCACTAATTTGACCTTTCCCAGGAATTATTAGGCTATACTTCATGGGTAAAGTATATCCCTCTAACTTATTTTATTAATTATTTTTGAATGTTTACATTTGTGTGTGGGTGTGTCCGCCACTGCCGATGTGTGGAATCAGGAGATAATTTGTTTGACATCACTTCTCTTTTTCCACAGTGTGTCCCAGGGATCAAGCTCAGGTGGTCAGGTTTGGGGACAATCATCTTTATCTACTGAGCCCTCTTCTCAGCCCAGTCAATATATTATATGTAAAGTGACAAATTCCATCATCGTATTTTCAGACCTATATGACATTATATGCTACTGGAATGTGACCCCCCCCCACTGCTCTTGCCCACGCTCTACACCTCCCCCAGCTTTCCTCTTTCCCAGTAATCTTCCTTCTGCTTTTGTTTATTCTGTGTTCTATTGTCCTCTCCTCCCCCAGTGCAAAGCTCTTCCTCCCTCTCAGGGTCCCCTTTCTAGTGTCATGACCCCTATCCATGCATATAACCAAACATGTATACACACACCCACACATGTCACACACATGTAATTTAAACTCTATGTCCCACAGTGAGAGAAAATGTGTTTGTCATTTTCATCTGCCTTGTTTCACATAATATAATGATTCTAGTTCCATCTATTTTTTTTTCTGCAGATACCATGGTTTCGTATTCCTTCTCAACAGTTTAAAATCCACTGAGCCTATATTACCAGTTTCTTATCCGTGTATTTGTTAGTGGCCATCTAGGCCGGTTCCCTTCCTGGCTACTCTTACGAGTAGAGCAATAATTATGAGAGTGCTGTAAGAGTTTTCATCCTGGAGTTCCATGCAGTCTAACATTTTTATGGCTCTCCAACTAAGAATGTTTTATATATTTTTGAAGTTTATGGTAACAGTGAGCATTACCCCCCCCCCAAAAAAAGAATACACAACTGAGGTGTTTGAACACCATAAAGCCTAAAATAATTATGTTTTATTTTTACTTTTTTAGACTGGTTTTGCAGAATCCCGGCCTATGGTGCTGTGGAGCCAGGCACAGCAGGGGTGCAACACCTGTCTGCTGGCAAATGTTCTTGTAGGTTGACATTTTCCGGGGAAGATTGCGTGGGGTGTTCTCAGTGCAACACTGAAGGCGATATACATGGAGGAACATAGCTCATTGGAAATCTCTAGAAATCAGCACGCCATGCAGTTCTGGACTGAAATTACTGAACCTCAGTAGGAAAGGGTCATCTGTTTGGGGGGCCTGGTTTCCCCTGGGCTTCTTTAGGAGGCTCAGGCTGGCTATGTATTTACCCCCAGGAATTCCTTGGTTCTCTGTGTGTGAGCAATCACGAAGCTACTACATATTTTTAACTTCTCTAACAGAGTTCTGGAATGCCTGCTGCAGAGCCCTCCATCAGGGTACCAGAGGGGACAGTTCTCAACAGTGAGTGAGTACAAAGGTAACCTCGTTCACTGTGGAATGAGAGATGATGTAAAAGAGATAGGACTTAAATTTCCTTTCATTTGGCACATTCACTTGAGTTTATTGCTTCTGTTATTTAACTATCGAGACAAAGCTTGCTAAGGATGTCTTTTTCAACAGACTTTCATTTAATTCCTGTTTTGAAAAGCACTGTGCTAAATGTTAAGAATGTGATGGCGGGAAAGACGCCTGAGGATTTCAGAGACACCTGTAATGGCATTAATATATTGTGGAAATACTGAAGGAAAGCTTAACATAGATGTGATCATGTTTCAGGCCTTGAAGATAGCTGGAGTATGAAACTTGTTGCTCTTGTATCTTTTTGGTGAAAGAGTTTCCTGCTATCAAAGTCTGGTCAGTGAAGGGACACTAAATCCTACAATCACTTATGAAGTACCCATTGTCACTAGGCAAGCCCCAACTGGTCCATCTAAAAGAGTTTAATAATACTGTGACAATCATCCTTTCAGCCTCCAATAGAGTATTGAACCAGAGATCTCACCACTGGCTGTAACCACCTCAGACAGGAACCATCAGATATTAAAACTATGTGCTGTGCTTTAGAGGGCACGAAGTCCTTGTGCTCACAGGCAAGACCTACAGAAACCAGGAATGTTAAACACGCAGGGCTGCTTCATCAAAGGAAAAGACACATAACATTTTTTTCCACCCAGAAAACTGCGAACAGATGTGGTTCATGGCCTTCTGAACTCCTCACTATCTGCATAACATGTGTGGTGTGTGTGTGTGTGCGTGCGTGCGTGTGTGTGTGTGTGTGTGTAGTGTGTGTGTGTGTAACTGTATAACTGGGTCTCCCCGACTCTCACTGGAAATGGTTAATAGCCTAGGTGACCTCTGTGCTATCTGTATGACTGAGACCACATCGGATCCTCCCCCAAGTCTTTAAGATAACACTTGTAGTTTATCTATGGGATTCATCTTCATGGAAAAGGTAACATGTATTTTGAAGAGAGTTGCAATGTAGCTGTGCCTTATTCTTGTGCGCACAGGATTGTGTTGCACCAGAAAACTTTCCCCTGAAACTTTCTGATGTCGCACTCTAGAAGTTTGGGCCAACACCGTCCACTGAGTTGTGTTGACCCAGACATCCTTCTGGCTTCACGTGGACGGATACTCTGCTGGCCATGGTGTTTGCAGAGACACCCTCCCCCCGCCCCCACCAATGCTTGCTGGCGGTCTATACAGGGCATAGCTGGCAATCAGAGCTCCATTACAGGAGTACTGTGACCTGTAATGACAGCTCCGTAGAGGGGCTCCATCCTCAGCTCCTCAGCGGTTTAAGTCACCTACAAATGTGATCTTCACCTGTTGCCACCACAGACACAGACCGGCTCTGCTTTCCACAGCCAGTGTGCTCATCAGTTTCAGACATCTTAGCTTCTACTTTGCATAAGAATGAAGTCATTTCCTCCCTACCCACCCCACCCCCACCCCGCCATCAACACTTCAGCTCTTTGAAGTTCATCTTCCCCTGTGTCAGAAACTCCAGAGTGAGATTTCACTGCACTGTAAACATGATCCCAAACACAGAATTTCTCTCACTTTCTGCCGTTAACGTTGGCCACCAAGGCACTTTGAGCCATTCGAGGTTTCCAGAGGAGCTATGAGAATTGTCAGCGAGAGAAGGGTCGATGCCAGCCCCAATTCAGATAGAATGATGTGTGCCATTCTCCTTCAAGGCCCTTGCAGACTTGGGATTGTGCAAAGCACACAGAGAAGGCCTTCCTGCTCTGCATCACCCAAAATGACAGGCACAGGCTCCTAGGTCACTGCACCCCGTATCCAGAGGGACCAGAAGATTCCCTTCTGCAGCAAAAGAGGTCACCTGGGGCGAAGTCAAGTGGAAAAATAAGAGGATTCAGTTACCAAAGCAAAACTCACAGAAGACAGATCAAGAGTTCTTGTGTCTGTGGGAAGAAATGCATGTGTCTGTAGGAAAGCACATCCCACACCCTTGGTAAGCCACAAGCAAGGTGTGCAGTGGAGAAAGCGGTGACAGCTGTTACAGACGGGGCCGAGAGTAAGAGCACACTCTCAACTGTGATGAATGTAGAGTTGCCAGCTGAAGGATTTCCTGCCTTTGGGTTGCGTCTGACTCAAGACCACCCATTCCGGCTCATTTTCAAGGCTGTTAAGTAAGGGATAACTCAGCAGTCAGCTATTCTTCCGGGGGACCAGAGTTCAATTCCCAGCATCCACATTGGGTGGCTCAAAATTGCCTAAAACTCCGGTGTCAGGAGATCTGATGCCCTCTTCTGGCTTCCATGGGCATATTACACAAATATGCACGCATCCACCCACATAAATTTTATATATATATATTTTATATATATATAATATATATTTTATATATATAATATATATTTTATATATATATATATATATATATATATATATATTCTTACCTATCCAGAGCCAAGTGCCTGACTACAGGGTGAATCAAGAGAGCTGGAGGATCCAGTTAGAGAGCATCCCCTGGGAAACCAGCAGAGCAGGATGATGGAGTCTGCCTGTAGTGATTTCTGCATTCCTTGTTCTGTATTTACCTGTTTGCCAGGAACCCTCCAGGGATAGGTACCACAGGTAGCTAGAAGGAAGCACGAATCTAACAGCAGAAATTAATCCTTCATTGAGATAAGGAAGCTAAAGTTTCTTAACAAAATATAAGACAGGCAAGTGAAAGTGATAAAACAGTCCTTTTCAAGGAAGGGAGGCTTTAATGTTTTTCTCTCTCTCCCTCCTTCCACCTCACTCCTTCTCAGAGTGCAGCATTTTGCCTTATCTTTTGATTCATTTTGCCCTCAGTGGCTCTCCTCATTGAACTATAGTGGGGAGGCAAAGAAAGGTCACAGAGGAGATAGTTTTCACAGCATAGGGTTGAACAGCTGAGCTTGAGGACCGAGAGGAGATGGGTAGTTCAAGTCTTACCTAACATCCTGAGAATCTGCAGTGATGAAAAGGAGAAAAGGAGGTCACTCTGTGAGATGACAGATGCTTCGTTTTCCCTGACTGTGACAACCATCTCCCTCCTTGACTGAGTGTTGGAACACGATGCTATACACTTCAAAGATGTAGAGTACGCTAGGATTAGCTCCCTGAAGTTAAATTGCAAGCAAGAAACAGAAAGAAGTAAGGAAAAATGGGGGCATGGGAATCAAGATTTAAATGAAAATATGTTAAATCTAGAGTAGTATATGAGAAATGAACTTACAACTTTGAATTTTTTTTGAAATTAGGACCAGTGGGATGGCCCAGCAGGCAGCAGCACTCCTGCTAAGCCTGACCACCAAGTTTCATCCCGTAGCCCCAGAACCCATGCGGTGAAGGAAGAGAACTGACTCCCAAAGGTTGTCCTCTGACCCCCACCCATGTGCTGGCCAATGGACACATCATTCCGTCTCAAGTAAATAAATGTAAAAAAAGTTTAGAGTTTCTTCATCAGTATCACTTGTGCGGGCATATTTGGTTTTGTTTTACAATTTCAGACATTCTGAAATTTCCCAACCGATCTTAGCAGGGTCTTCCTGCTGAGGAAACCACACATTTGATGTCTGGAGATCTCTTCCCTGCTCACTGCTAATGCATTCGGAAGATGCATATCACCCCCCCCCCCCACACACACACCCAAACCCCCAAGCAGAATCACTTATTAGAGAACTACAAAGTTAGCGTGATTCATGTATCTCGTGGGAATAAAGCAATTTTGGAGGAATTTCGCCTTGCTAAAAATGACAAAGAATCCTCCCTTGACTCTGGCAGATCTTTGGTTATCCAAGATGGAAGCAGTTGGAGGTTATAGAAGAGGGGGCTGGACTAGCTGCCTCACTGTAGAGGTGCGCCTGGGGACAGCACCTAGCGTGACACTGGGGACAGAGGTGATAGTTCCAGGGCTTCTGCCACTGTACCATGGCAGCAGGAACCCTGGTGAAAGTGCCTGAGGCTGGCAGGAAAGAGGTGGAGCTCATGCCTCCACCGTGGCAGCCATGTTGGGTTAGTCTCAAGCCTGAGGTGGTCAGTCGCTGATTCTAAGTAGCAGAACGTAGCTGCAGAGCTAAACCGGGAATCAGGAGAGGAGGCCTAGCTTCTCCTCTGAGCTCTTCCTTACATAGTTCATCAACCTTACATAGCTTTGAGGAATGTGCCTATCACCGGAAACAGCAATCTCGACATCTTTAAGGTAAATTGGAATATGCATTCTATGGGTACTGGGGAAAGGGCTCAGCAGGAAAAGTAGTTGCTTTGTAAGTGTGGGGACAGATCTCAGGACCTGTGCAGAAGCTGCTGGGTGTGTGTTATAGTCCCAGCACTCGGGGTGAAGGGACAAAGACAGATGGATTCTGGAGGTTCGTTGGCTGGTCAGCCAAGCTAAAAATGGTGAGCTGCTGATTCCGAGAGAGACTCTGGTCGTAAAAACAAGCAAACGAACAAACAAACAATCAAGTGAAGAAATAATTGAGGCATCAGCCTCTTGGCAATACACACACACATACACACACACACACACACACACACGCACACACACACACACACACACACACATGTTCCCTGAGTCCCCTTGTAGCTCTAAAAGTCTCTGATCAATTCTACCTTAACATTGAAACCTAAAACAAAACAAAAACAAACAACAACAACAACCCCCCAGCCCAATTGCTATAGTAATCACCCCAAATCTTTCATCTATATTCAATAGCAATTTGCATCTTGCTCTGTCTGCTTTAGCTAATGTTTGACTAATTCTTTGAAAAACATGCATGTCTGGACAGCCACCCTTACTAAGTATTCAGAATGCTTTTCTGAAGAGTGGCTGCTTTTGTTGAAACATACACACTATCATTATCACAATGAATAAGACAGTAACTTTTATATTGATTTATGCCCTGAAGTGCGAATTTCTGGTTTCTTTGAAGACTGAGTTTTGTCATATGATGTTTTGCCTCAAGCTGGGCACGTGATGTTTTCTATGACCCCTCACATCTAGGGGTATTACTTTGGCCAGCTGAGAACATCCGTGGGTGGACTTTGAGGAGAGGACATAAAACATGGAGGCAGAGTGAGATGTTGCTTTTTAGATTGACATCACTGTGCTGACCTTCGTGCTTCAGAACTTGGCTTTGCAGAGAGAATGTTCCAGAGAGCTTCCCCAGGAAATCCAATTTGTCTTTTGACTTTTGCTCCTTCGTGTTGGCCTTTGGACTGGACTGCCGATATCCTGATGTCTGAGTCTGGTAATCCCCTAATGACCCATTGACCCTGATCAGCAGGCAGTTGATAAAAGAGGACTATAGCCCCTTTCCCTGCTAATCTCCTCCCTGATGCTTTGAGGGGTTGAAATGGAGGTCAAGTTGCTTAAGAATGTTAAATAAAGTAGGTTTGGTGAAAAAAATTTAAGTCTACAGTGCCCAGTCAGTAGTTGAATTTCCTAGCTCTCCACAAAATATTTCCTATCTGTAGCTCTAAACAGTCAGTGCCCTCCTATTGCATTTGATTGCTGTGTTTTAAAACTCTTTTTCAGTAACAACCAGTCCTGGGGCTGGAGAGATGATTCAGTGGTTAAGACCACCTGCTGCTCTTCCAGGGGACCTGGGTTTGGTTCCCACTACCCACTTGATGACTCACAGCCATTTGTAACTCCAGCTCCAGTGATTCCAATGTCTCTCCTGGCCTTTGAGAGCACCGTATGTGGCACAATACACAGACATACAAGCAGACAAAACACCTGTTCACATAAGATAAACAATATATACCAATAACAGCAGGTCCCTTGGATTTGAGGGGTATCTGAGCCCATGAAGTGCTTGCTGTGCAAGCCTTATGACACAGCCCACAGAAAAAGTCCAGGTGCCGATTGGTAGCTCATGCCTATCATCTCAACACTGAGGAGGACGTGGCAGCTAGATCCCCCGTGGCTCCGTGGCTAGCCAGTAGAGCCTGTTTGGCCAGTCCTAGACCAATGAGAGCCCGGTCTCAAAAAATACAAGGTGTATACAGCTGGGATACAAAGTAAATAAACTGTAATTAATATAAAAACATAAACATTTAATTAAATACAAGGTGGATAGCTCCTGAGAAATAAGTCCCAAGATTCACCCCAGGCTTCCACATGCACATACATGTGTATGTCACACATGAACCCCCACACACATGCATGCACGCACACATAAGCATCTTTTCCACCTTCTAAAAAATATTAACTTATTGAGGAAAATGAAACTTTGCTACACATGAGCAACTGGCCTGCATCATCTTGTCAGCAAAGGTGCAATGCTAGGCTGCATCTAGTTGGTCTGTAAATATCACCAAACTTAAAGTTCTGTCTCCGCTAGAAACAGAACAAAACTGACATCTTTGTCTCAGACAACTGTGACTCAAAGCAGCAAGCTCGTGTCCCCAGACTCTGGAGTCTCAATTGGTCAGTGAGCCAGACTAGGGTGCCAAGGGTCATGGCTGGCAAATGCACGCAGAGACAGAAAGAAGATGTTTTCCTTGCAGAAATGGGGAGAAATTTAATGGGAACATTAAACCTGAATATCATTTTAAGGGGTTTCAATTTTATTAAATACAAGCTTCTAGTTCCTTCAGTCCCAGAGGAATTCTTAAAAACACCCAGTTTTGCTTCTTCCAGTACAGAAGGCTATAACTTTTAATTTACTTCTTGAGGATAATTTAGAGAATGATTATGATTTTTTTAAAAAACCTTACTGAAGAACATGAACATGCTGAGATTTTAGGAGGGTGGACTTTATCTAAACATCAATCAAACCATTTGGAACCAGACTACTCCCTCTGTAGGAGTACCTTAGAATACCCTATGCCCACAGTAGAGTTGTGATTGCCTGTATTTTGGCACTTACTGCCATGTAAGCACTTGAATCTTTGGCACTAGCTATCCACATCCTGCTTAAATGTGGGCTCATCCACTGCAGCATGGAGAACCTGTCACTTGTACCCCCAAAGAAAAGTGACTCTTTTTCTCAAAATTGCCATTCTCTCTTTAGCCAAAAGTGGGGCTTTGGGAGTCCTTCCACCATGGATGCTGGAATTCTTTCTTAAAATCATTGTTTAAAAAACTTCATACATATCTGTGTATGTAAACATACATCTATAGTAATCACCCCTAATCTTTCATCTATATTCAATATGTATGTCTATGTATGTCTGTCTGTGTGTATGTATCTATGTGTACATGTGTGTGCATGTGTGTGATTGTGTGTGAACACGAGTGTTGGGGGATTGAATTCAGATCTTGTGCTTGCGTAGGACTGATTGAGCTGTCTTCCCAGCTCATGGGTACATCATTCTTTATCAAAGTCTGGAGCTACCATTGTGGGTAACCTTGGTGCTGTATACTCTAATGGTCTGAGTGGAAGTGTAATGACAAGTACCCATTATGACTGGATTATAGAGGACTTTGCCTGGCCTAAATATCCCTGAAGCTTCATCTACTGTCTCTCTTTCACTCCAGCCCCTGGCAGTTACTGGTCTTTTGTCTTTCTAGTTTTGCCTTTTACAGAATAGCAAATAGTGATGCTCTGCTTTCCTATGTTATATTCCTACACATTTTGTGCATCAAGCATCCATTCTTAAATCACAAGCCTCGTTCTTTGTGTCCATTTCTCCAGCTGGCTCATCATCTTTCTTCCTGAGCTGTTTCACTCACCATTCTTAACCTCTCATATTCCATACGTGGATTTTTGTGCCCACGAGATGTGCAACTTAGCTCTTGCCCTGAACCATCACAGGGAGTTAGACAGATAGGCACTAATATTTATCAGTGCTGCTCTTGACAGTCTAGTGGACGCTGACTTCTCTTATAGTGTGGTTGAAAGTGAGACAATGGTGTGATGATCTCAGATTCCAAGTCTTCAACTTAATGTGTTCTTAATCAATCCAGTCTGTTTCAGACATTATGCCAACTGAGAGGGGCAATGGGGCTTTTCAGCAGGACCCTTAATAGTCCCATTCAATACATTTATTCTGGGCCACATTCAACTCTAGCAATAACATTTAGCTACTTCTCAAAATGAAAACATTAAGAGTGTCTTTGTCAGTGTTCTATTGCTGTGAAGAGAGCCCCATGGCTGCAGCAACTCTAATAAAGCATTTAATTGGGACTGGCTTACAGTTTCAGATGCTTAGCCCATTATCCTCATGATAGGGGACATGGTAGCACATAAGCAGTCATGGTAGCTGAGAATATGGGTGAGAATAAAAGTCTATCTCCCTGGACACCCCTCCCCCACCACCATATTCAGCTTGTGCCCAAAGAACAGGACAGCAATAGAGAGCAATCGAAATCTCTTCTGAGATGTTTACCAGGCTCGGATTCTGGGAGCTGCTGTGAAAGTCAAGGCATCAGGAAGTCATTGGGCCTGGCTTGGATTTTGCAACCTCAAAAACCCACCCCCCAGTGACACACTTCCTCCAAAAAGGTCATACTTTCTAATCCTTTCAAATAGTGCCACTCCCTGGGGATGAAGCATTTGAATTTAAGAACCTATAAGGCCCATTTTTACTCAAACCACCGCAAAAGGTAAGCATTTCCTTTAAGGGAGGATGAAAGAACAGGAGGGACATGCTATCTTTGTTCCCCCTTGACGAACTTGTTTGGTAAGACGTTTCTGTTGTGTTCCATGAGAATGCAAAGGCTTCCCCTACCATGAATTAAGCTCTGTGGAAAGGTCCCTGAAGCATCAATGGAAGATGACACGGCAGTCATCAAGAGAAAACAAAAACTGAGGTATTGTGGTTTGGATGCGGCTTAAATGTGTTCCCACTGCCTGGGAAACACTGCCTGTTTGTTTGTTTTTTTGTTTTTTTGTTTGTTTGTTTGTTTTTTCCAGAGTGGTTGTAAGAGAGGCTGTCAGGAGGATCTCATACAGCTCTCTCGGGTTCTGGCTATGCTGCTTTCGAGGTCATTACAGTAGCTGTCACTGGGCCCTGAGTTAGTTCTTGTGACAGTGAGTGTTAGAAACTCTGAGGTTGACTCTGTACCCATCTCTGGTTTCCTGTCTTGCCATGTTCTGGCTTCCCCTCAACTATATCTTCCCATTGTGGGGCCATCCACCATGATGTGGGGCAGCTCTGTGGGCCCTCACCAGAACCATTTACCACACTGGATTTTCAGACTACAAGAGAGTAAGCTAAACAAACCTTTCTTCTTTGTAGGCCTTCAACCCTAGGTGCTTCATTACAGCAACAAAATTTGGACCTATGCAAGGAATTACCTGTTATGAGGAAGTGGCAGTAAGCTCACTGGTTGAACACAAAGGAAAAAATACAATACAGGTGGCATCATACCCTGAGGATTCTATGAAGTGTTTACATGATAAGTGTGCACAGTTTGAAGTCTTTAACCCTGTGTGGTAATGTAAAGATACTGTGATGCACGTAAAGTAAAACACAGAAAGTGAGCTCATACTACTATAATTTCATTATCCAAGTTGTTTTTATTCCTCCTAAAAATGCCAAGCATTTTGGAACACATTATTATAAGAATGGTATTGGCTGTTAGTTTGTAAGTATTCTTTATTATGCACAAATGCCATTTTTAATTTCCTCAGATGATGGGAGGAGATGAGAGCCATATTCAAGCTTTACTAATACATGGCTTGGGCTGAGTCCAGAGTGTTTCTATCTAAATATCCCTAAGCCTAGGACTTGAAGCTTCTAAGACTCCATACAATCCAATCTGCAAGCAGGACCTTAAAGGCTTCAGGTTCTAGCCTCTGTCTGCTAACTTAAGCCTAGAATGTTTTCAGCCTCTGAGATTTACTGCCGAACAAGCTCACCCTTTCTGGTTCTTTTTGAACTCTGGCAGGCTGGTTCAACTCAGGTGTTATGGCTCAAAACTCCGCTCCAAGCTGATTGATTCAAACTGGCAACTCTCCACTTATTGAATTGCTCTGCTTGGGAAAACCTACTCTGAGCTCTATGTTCTGAACCCAGTGCACTCAACTGTGCTGTACTCCCGAACTCTACTGTTCTGTATTCCTGTATTATAAACTCTTCCTCTCTATTCTGTCTGCGCTGCACTTAAATAGCCTCTCTCTCTCTTGAGAGTTGGGTGTATCCTATGTCTGACTCATTCTGTCAAATCTTTCTGATTCATCACTTTGTTTGCCCCTGAAATTAGACTTCATTTTTGGGGATTAAAGGTATGTGCTAAGTTACAGCCAGCGGGATTAAAGGCGTATACACTAAGGGTGTGTTTATATTCTAGCCAGATCACACAGACCTGGGTCTTTGTGATATGTTCCCTTGCCAGAGTAGCCATGTTGCTAGATTAAAGTATCTCTACAATTATGCAATGAATAGTACTTCTCTGACTATTTAAATACATATGTTGATATTTTAAGACCTCTACTGGGACCATCATATGTATTTTCTCTCTGCTCTGATGGTGTGATTAGTGTGAACACATTTTCAAATATGAAGTTCATTCTGTTGTCCTCAGATAGGATTTTCTTGGTCATTGTGTGCTATTCTTTAAGCTACCTCATCATATTTTCTGTAGTTTTTCTAAAGGTATCAATTTCATGATTGGAAGCCAAAGAATGTTAGATGCATAAAACAAATTGGGAAAGGTCATGGACCTTTGCTATGCTTTGTAGTTGTTATGCCAAATAAGAATTATTTGTGCTGCGAAGTTTTGGACACTCATTTGTATGTAATTTTAGTAGAATATTGGAATTGTTTATAAATATTTGTGTATTATAATCCCAACAATCTCTGAAGTATTTATCTCTCTTGGTTTTTTTTAAAGATTTATTTCTGTTTTTAATTGTATATATGTTTATGTATAGCTATGTGCACAATAATGCAGTGTCTGTGGAGGCCAGAAGAGGATGTCAGATCACCTGGAATTTGAGTAACAGGTGTTTGTAAGCTACCCAATGTGGGTACTTGGAACTGAACTCTGGCCTCATGCAAGGGCAGTATAAACTTCTAATCACTCAGCCACCTCTTTGATCCTTGTTTTGACCCCAGAGTCATTTAAAACATTATCCAGGGGCTTGAAAGTAATTTTGCATGTATGATTCTCTCTTTCTTTTTGCTAAAAAATTTGACTACATTTGCATTGGTCAGGGGACTGGGATGTGTGGGCCGTTTCTACTTTTTTGAGTTTTGTTGCTTCCTACTAAAACGGTGCTGGAAAGTTTGCCAATAACTTTTGCACACTTGGAAAACAAGGCAGCTTTATGGTTAAATGGCAGTGCGTCATAGATAACCATTAGGTCATGCATATTCTGTAGATCTGTTTGCTGTAGATCAGGGACACTCTGTAACTGAGGACTTCCCAGTGCTATTTCATTTCTGTCATTTTCCTGTCATCTTTGCAGCAGATTTTGCTGTGCGTATCGTGGCGCGAGGTTCTACGGAATCTTTGTCCTGATCCTCTTGTTCCACTTCCTGAGTGCTAAATACAGGCATTTAACCTTCTTTTTCATATCTTAATTTGTATGTTTGCTTCAATCATTTCTTCTGGCCTCTAGAATTATTTCTGGGTTCCCTGTCTATGGTTTGGGATCATGCGTGGCCTCAACTCAGTGTCAATATCACACTGCACCTTTCCATTCAGGGTCTTCTATAGTTTATATCTTATGGCCACCTGCCCTGGTTTTATATCCACAGTACCACTTTAAACTGATAACAAAGATGGTCCTATTTTAAAAAATTGTTTTGGGTAACTCTGTCTTGGAACATGATGTCTTCTCTTGATATAAAACATGGCAGTTATTATGGCTTTCTGCTTGTCCTCCTAAAGGAGGGTTTGCCCAGTGTTGGCTTTTAGAATCCTATTTGATGGCGTGTATGCTTTGAGACTAGATAAACAGGGGCTGGAAAGATTGCTCAGTGGGTTAGGCACTACTGCACATATATATCTGCACACACGTGAATACATATATGTGGATGTGGCACTTGCTTTTCTTTCCTTTCAAACCTTTACCGGCATTTTGGTAGTGACTGAGAATGATTCTGTGTGTGCAACCATGTCATCATATTGCTTTCAGATGCTCTTTGAGGGTCTCATGCTCCCCATTCAGCAGCTAGCAGAGAACTGAACACGTACCTCCTTCTGTTTCCCATGGCCTAAGCAGAATATGATAAACAGTTACATTTTACTAACGCGGGATACATAGAATTCTAATACAAATCTTCTCAATCTTCCTCCTCTCCAAATCCAGGCTTTAAATATCAATATTTTTGCCGATAGGGATGCTTAGAGCAGCAGATAAGAGAAATTTTCTGTAATCCATTTAGAAAAATTATTGGGTTAATATGCCTGGGTGTGCGGCATTATGGATAAAACCCATGCATCACTGCTTCTGCACTGGGTGAATTGCCTGGGGAAGCTGACAGACTCTGGGCGAGAATAACAGCCTGTCTCTCTGGTCACCCCTCCCCCGCCACCATATTCCACTTGTGCCCAAAGAACAAGACAACAATCGAGAGCTGTTTAAATTTCTTCTGAGATGTTTACAAGGCTTGGATGCAGGGAGCTGCTGTGAAAGTCAAGGCTAAGCCAGTGAATTACTTGAACATGTCATCTGTGAAGGCTGCATCTGAGAATGTGAGTCCACTAAAGATGGCTGGCCTTAGGAAGGACATTACCCCGAGAATGACAGGCTGTCTTCTGGCCCTTTAATTTCATTTAATTTTAAATAATTAATTCAACTTACATCTTGGTCATAGGCCCCTCTCTTCCTAGTCCCACACTCCTACCTGCATTCTCTCTCCCCTATTCCTCAGAATAGAAGACCACCCCCCACCCAGACACCCCAGCTCATCTATTCACATGAGGACAGAGTTCCTCTTCTTCCCCTGTGGCCTAGTAGGGAAGTCCCATCAGGTGGAAGTGATCAAAAAGCAGGCAACATAGTCCATGTCAGAGATAGCCCCCACTCCCCTAACTAGAGGGCCCACGTGAAGCCTAAGATGCCCATTGGGCTTATCTTCTCGGTGTCTGTACATTGTAGTATGTCTATCCTATACTACATGACTAAAATCCGCTTATAAGGGTGTATATACCATGTGTGTCTTTCTGGGTCTGTGTTACCTCACTCAGGATAATCTTTTCTAGTTCCATCCATCCAGCAAATTCCATAATTTCCTTGTTTTTAATGGCTGAGTAGTATCCCATTGTGTAAATGTACCACAGTTTCTTTATTCATTCTTGGGCTGAGGGACACTTAGGTCTTTTTCCAGTTTCTTTCCCTTGTGAAATAGCTGCTATGAAGCTGCTATTTGCTGTGGTTGAGCAAATATCCTTGTTGGATGGTGGAGCATCTTTTGGCTATATGCCCAGGAGTGGTATAGCTGGATCTTGAGGTATGGATAGTCCCAGTTTTCTGAGAAAGCACCAGATTGATTTCCACTCCCACCAGCAATGGAAAAGCATTCCTCTCTCTCCACATCCTCACCAGCATGTGTTGTCACTTGAGTTTTTAATCTTGGCCATTCTGACAGGTATCGTTTTGATTTGCATTTCCCTGATGACTAAGGACACTGAGTATTTCTATAAGTGCTTCTCCACCATTTGAGATTCCTTTGTTGAGAATACTCCTCAAACTATTCCACAAAATAGAAACAGAAGGATCGTTACCAAATTCATTCTATGAAGCCATAGACACTAAAGACTCAACAAAGAAAGAAATTTCAGACCAATCTCCCTTATGAAAGTTGATGCGAAAATACTCAAAAAGATACTTGTGAACTGAACTCAAGAACACATCAAACACATCATCCATCATGAGCAAGCAGGCTTCATCTCAGGGGTGTGGAGATGGTTCAACATATGAAAATCCATCAATGTAATCCACCATACAAACAGAGAAACCCTGTATCAAAAACAAAAACGAAAACAAAACAACAACAACGAAATGTGCCGATACATGGATGGGCTTTGGGAAATTATGTTACATCAAAGAAGTCAGTTACAAAGGCCCTTCATTAGACAAGAGAGTTTGTATGAAATATGCAGAACAGATAATGGATGTGGAAAGTCAGGAGTTGGTTAACAATGGTCCAGAGCAAATGGTGGAGCAAAGAGGGGCTGATATGTGACGGCTAATGGCTACTGCTTTTGTATTGTGTGCATGTGTGTGGCTCTAGACAGTTCTAAAACTGCGCTGATAGCTTTGTTACTCTGAAAATACTACAGACACTGAGTAGGATGCTTTATGTGGTGGATAGCATACTATGTGACTGATAGTTCAACAAGTTGTTTTTAAAGAGGTCCTGAGGTGATTTCATGTTCAACTAGAATTGGAAATTTCTGCTTGGGGCTGGCCAGATGATTTCACAGTTAATCATTCTTACTGCTCTTGCAGAGGGCCTGTGATCTGTTTATAGCACCCATGTTGGTCAGTTCACAGCCACCTATAATTCTACCTCCAAAGGGATCCCGTGTCTCTGGCCTCTGTGGGCACCTTCACTCACATGTACATGCATATATGCAATTTAAAATAATAAAAATAAAACATCTTGTTCTTTTAAAGAAAAACCCTCTCTTCCTTCATGCTGACCTGGCTCTCATAGCATGGAGTCCAGGATGGTGGAGTGTGGACAGAGACGCTCTCAGCCCTTAGGCTGTAACCTTGAGAGACCATGAAATAGTCATAACTGGGGGTTACACAGGTATGCGGGCTGTGGTCCTTCCTGCCTCATGGCACCGTGACAGGCTTGATAGGTTGCCATGCCAGCAGCAGGAGAAGGCTCCCTCTGTCCAGGGTGAGTGACACTGGCTCCTCCCACACACTGGACACTGTACCGTATAGACGCATCCCAGGCTGGGGTAGGAATAGCCTGGTCTGTTTGCTATGGTCTGATGGGAATGTCCTTCAAGAAAACTCTGATGCCGTTTATGGACAGATCATAAAGCTTGAGGATGAGCCTATGAGAAGAAAGGGAGACAGAACACGGGCTAACCTGTGGGGTTTATTGAATTTGATCATGTTGACATGCTGTTAAATCAACAGGCAAAAGTCTATCTAGTGAGTAATGAGAAAATCAGTCACAGAATCTTAAATACAGATTAGTCTTCAAGGAGCAATAAATCCAAGTTATATGTTTTTGATGATTGAGCAAGGACATGGAAAGGCTAGCTGACCACCCTAGCACGTCTCAGGCATTTACAAAGCTGCCTCCTTCCAGCTTGGCATGGTTCCTGAAACCCCTAAAGAGCTACGTGAAGCTGGGTTTTTCAGGAAAGCAGCACCAAGAAGTTGGAAATGTGTGTGGTATGTACAATCCACCTCCAGGTGCTGACAGAAGATTGATTTTGAGATTCCCCAAGGATATAACCAAATCTACAGATGTTCATTTCTTGCATCTAATGGTACCCTTTTAAAAAAATCTTTCCCCTCCACACACCTTTTTGCATAGCTTAAATAATCTCTAGATTACTAATGCATTGCAAATACTGGTATGGTTTGGGTAATAAACAACTATTAATTCAATGAGTAAAACAGTCTTATTATTTTGGGAATGATGACAACAAAGGAGCTGAGACTTGTGTGTGATGTGTGTATATGAGTGTGTATGTGTATGTATGTGTGTGTATATGTGTAATAAGTGTATGTGTATGTATGTATGTGTGTGAGTGTGTAAGTATGTATGTCAGGAGAGTAAGGTGAATACATACATGTGTGGAGATAAGAGGTCGCTTTCAAGTGTCTTCCTCATTCACTCTCCACCATATTTTATTGAGACAGGATCACTCACTGAACCTGAAGCTTGCTGTTTTGGTTAGACTGGCTGGCCGGTGAGTTCCTGGAATCCACCTGTTTCTTGCCTCTCAGTACTGGAATGCAGGCACGTGCTATGATGCTTTGTTTTCTATGTGGGTGTCAAAGCTCTGAACTTTGGTCTTCACACTCTTATAGCAAGCACCTAACTCCTAATGCCCTGCCCCATTTTCAACTTTTGTTCCATTTAGATCTTCAACAGATTGGATGGGGCCCACGAGTTGAGGAGGACAACCTGTTTATACAGCCTACTGACTTAATACTAACTTCCTCCCAAAACAGCCTCACATACACACCCAGAACAAGCTGACCAAATGTCTGGGTGTCCTGTGGTTCTGACAAGGGAGTTCACAAATTACCTATCACAATTCTTCAGGTTCTGCTGAAATCTTTCCTTACACAGAAACACCATGTCACTTTACAATTGTGGGGTTGGGGGTCTAATCTTTGGCGTCTCTGTGCAGTCATGGTGGTGTGCCCAAACGAGGATCTTTCACGGGGCAGAAAAACAAACAAAGGCCAGGAACACATGTGGCTACCGCGGAACTGCAAAAAGAGAGGATCTCACAAGGAAAACAAAAGCCTCGTCTCTGAGCCACAATTTCCCCTGACATGAACCTTCTAGAAGAAGCTGTCTGCTTTTCTAGTCAGTTCTTAGCCATGACTGCTTCTCACGGTTAGTCACCTGTGCAATCGTAATTAAATGCATCTCACTAAGTTACAACAATGGGAACATGGTCGCTAAGAACAAAAATTCTATTTTAATTTCTTCTTCACGTACTGAGAGAATTCAGAATAAACGCTCCAGGTTTTGTGTGAATTTAAGAAACATACGCCACTTTTACTGAGGCAGAGTATAGAGTAAGGCATAACAGCGACGTCTTTCTACTCTTAAGCCTGATGTAGTAACTCATTTTAAAATTCACCTTTAATAGTTTGCAACAATATTGCCATCAGCCCTGGAACAGATATTTCTCTGGGGACTTTCATTTACTTTTATTTTTATTTTTTAATTTGTAGCCCAATCTTGCAGGGAAATGCTCTTTTAATCACTGAGCAAGTACATCACACTCCCATCTTATATTTTACTAGTGTAGCTTTTCCCCAGCCCCTGCTCGGAAACCAGAGCTGAATAATTCCCATCTTCTCATTCAGAGCCGGGAGCCAAACAGAGAAGAGTAAAAATTATTTTATGCACAGTTCTCGGATCTTCCTTCCATATAGAAGGAATATTCCTAGGCTGTGAGTTCCAAGAGCTCTTCAAACCTAGTCCATCAACATCCCCAGCTATATAAAACAACAGCAAACAAACTCAAAGAAGCTGAATTTGTAATTTCCGTAGGATGAGATAATTGCCTTCTGGTATTTGAAGATCAATTTGAGTGGGAATATCTGTCTGTTTATGCCTTACAAGGCTGATACCTGTATTTGCAAGGAACGTGACCCATGATTTTCACCTTCCCCTGAAAATGTCGATGCAGACCCTTTTAAAGACGTGAGGGGGGCAAGGAGCGGTGTGGTGGGCATATTCCAAAAGATAACAGTGTTCTAGAGAGGATAGTTCATTTACTGGTATTCAGTTAGCTGCACACTGAAATTACCTACACTTTTTTTTTTAGTCCCTTCCTTCCCTTCTACTTCCTTTCCCTCTCCTCCAGCCACCTCTTTTCTTTCCCTTCCTTTTTCCTCCTCCTTTTAAAGTCCTTATTTTTTTAATTGACAGTTACTAATTATGCCTCTTCATGAGATACAAAGTGACACTTTGATTTGTGTGTATGCTGTTAAAAGATTCAGTGCAAGGGCCATACCACTCTGAATGTGCCCAATCCAATTGTGTCTGATCTTGGAAGCTAAGCAGGGGTCATGTTGCAGTGGTTATTTTCCCTCCCAGTCCCAAGCTTCCAGAATAATGACTCATGAGACTCAAAATATTATTTACAAATACCTAAGCCATATATCTAAGCTCCTTTCTGACTAGTTCACAGCTTAAAATAACCCATTTTACCATATTCTGTTACATGGCTGGTTACCTGAGCTCAGGCTCCATATGTCCATCCTCTTCATTTCTTGCTGGCTGACACTTGCATGCTTGGCACTATCCCAGAATTCTTTCTGCCTCCTGGATGTTCCACCTCCCATTTCCTGCATAAGTTATGGGCCATCAGATTTGTTATTGTCAGGTGCTTCATCCATACACTACGCAAGACATTCCTTCTTGTCAGGTCAGATCTGATTAGTTATCAGAGTCTTTGCCTTTATGCGCGTGTCTTTTTTCACTACTGAAGCCTTGGCTTCGTGTCCCAGGATTCTGGATGGGAGGCCTCCTGGGAATACTGGATGCTGTAGACTGGCTGGGTGTGGTGGTACACACCTTTAATCCCAGCATTTGTGAGGCAGAGGCAGGAGCAAAGCCAGCCTGGGACAGAGGGAGTTCCGGAACAGCCAGGGCAACACAGAGAAACCCTTGAAA
The DNA here is from genome assembly GCA_028658305.1 of Pachyuromys duprasi. Taxonomy (NCBI): domain Eukaryota; kingdom Metazoa; phylum Chordata; class Mammalia; order Rodentia; family Muridae; genus Pachyuromys; species Pachyuromys duprasi. Next base: position 16,146,732 of record CM053745.1, on the reverse strand, counting down.
AAGCAAAGGAAAAAAAGTCAGTTTAGCTGAATAATATATCAATTACCTCATCAACTTATTTATTTTTGTGTTGAGGCTGAAAACCTATTCTTTCGGGGCTAGAGAGACGGTTCAGCTGTTAAGAGAACTGGCTGCTCTTGCAGAGGACCAAGGCTTGGTTTCCAGCACTTACATCTGGTTGACAATCACCAGTAACTCCAGTTTCAGGGAATTCAAGCACCCTTTCTGGTCTTAGCAGGCACTAGGCATGCATATAGTATACATACACCCAGGAAAGCTAACCCTCATATACAAAAATAAAAACAAACAAAAACAACTAAAAAATCATCTATTTTTGCTTCAGGTCTCTCTTAAACCTAGGTGCTCTTAAAGACCATATCTGTCACCTTATTACCATCCTTCCTCTCTTGCTGTCTCTATGAGACCTGCATCTTTGAGATGTAATCTCTATGCTAGATGACAGAGTCTTTGCCTTTATGCGCGTGTCTTTTTTCACTACTGAAGCCTTGGCTTCATGTCCCAGGATTCTGTTTTAACCACTATGTAGTGCATCTAGACTTTTCCAAGGCCCCCAGATGATTTTCATGCCCACCCCAAACTGAGGCACCAGGAAGGAAGCCCTAAGTTCAAGTAGAGATTTAGCTGTTGGGGTGTCAGAAGTATCACATGGTCTGATTGAACCTTTTCTTCCTGTGTGTGAAGAGTGATGAACAGCCTACAGCCTTCTCCTCCAGGGCCATGGCAAGCATCAAATGAGATAATGGATATGAAATTTTACTGAAGTATAAAGGACTCATCAACAGATAAGTGGATGATAAAAATGTGGTCCATGTTCACAATGAAATTTTATTCAGCCATAAAGAAAATGAAATTCGATGGAAAATGGATAGAACTGAAAATACAGTATATTACGTGATATAAATGCGGTTGGGAAAGTCAAATGCCTTCTCTCATTGGCAGATCCTGTCTTCCAGTCATATATGAACATCTGTGTGTGAAGCCAGGACATGAGAAAGGAGAAGAAAAGAGTTTTGAGGGAGGAGAGTGAGAGGATAATAGGACCTATGTGTTGTGGATGGAAAGGGGCAGGCATGCCGGGAATTGAGGGTGGAAAGGTGCAGGGTGGGTGCGGTCAGAGGGATGGAGAGAAATGCAGTATGCATGAAATATAAACTAAGTATGTATTCAAATGTCATAAGGAAAGTTATCACTTCGTATGCTAATCGAAAACCAAATAAACTGGCCCGTGTGCTAAAAGGCTGGGTTCCCAGGGTATTATAGGCAGGTGGAAGACTCTTTAGAAGGTGGGTACTAATGGAAGGTCCTTAGGTTATGGGGATTCTGCCACCTAGGAAGAATTGTGGCACCCCATCTGCTCTCTCTCTTTCCTGTAACAGTTTACTGCTCTCACCAGAGGTCAAAATGGACGATACCACATATTGTGGACTTGAATTCCTATCATGGACCCAAAATATATCTCCTTTTATTTCATAAGCAGTTTCATAAGCAGCTCTTTCTTTATAGTGCTGAAAAGCAGCTACTATTGTAGAGGCTCCTCTTTCAAGTGTCTCTGTCTCTTCCTTAAGTCAGTACACAATGTTTGTTGCTTCTCTAGCAAGAGATGGATTTGGGCTAGAACCAACTGGATGTGCTTGAAATAGACAGTGGTCTCCGATGTGCTCTAAACCATTAACACATCATGGGGTACAGGAGCAGCCAGATCAAATTTCCATGTTAGTTCCTTACCTGCAAGTGTTTGGTGGGATGGTGGCTGTCTGAAAGGTATGTTGGAAAAACCTGCACATATGACCTTGTTTGGGAAAATAGTGTTCCAAGATAGAATTAAGCGTCTTGAGATGAGCTCATCTTTAAATCCATTGACAGTGACCTTATAAAACAAATTGAGGGGAGAACACATGGAGGAGGAGATCCCATGAACACGGCAGGGAGGTTAGAATTAGACAGCCATAACTGAGATGTTCCTGGATTCACCAGAGGCTGGCAAAGGTGGGGAAAAGGCTTCCTCGGAGCCTGTCAAAGGTGCTTGGCTCCACTGATGCTCTGACCTTGGGCTCTTGGCTTCCATAATGGTGTTTCAAACCACCAAGTTTACAGTAACTTGTTAGAGCCTCCGTGCGGTCCACTAACATAACTGTCAATGTAAATAGGCCCTGCTTCCAAGAAAATGAACAGTGTCCCCAATTAAACAAGAAAGTAATAAAAATAGTAAATCTTGCCTGTTCTTCTCCAGGTGGGTTGAGTTGCCTCATGGAATGCATTTGGCAGTTTGTAAGACCACAGACCAGTCCGCACTCAGTCGGTTGACAGTGCCTTATGACATTACCAGAACCATTGACTTCTGACCTGACACACGATATGACAAGGATCTGTTCTCCAGCAAGAAGATGGCTCATTTTCTCTGTGCTGAAAAAAAAAAAAGAAATTACTTTTCATTTACTGAGGATTTTGTTTTTCATAAAAATGAAAACACAACACAACAAAACAAAAACCCAACAACCTGAAATCCTAAAAAAAAAGAGAACAATGATGTCTTAGGCTTTTAAAAATTATCTATCTATCTATCTATCTATCTATCTATCTACCTACCTATCTATCTGTGGAAAAAACCTAGCGAATACTTTCGATCTTGTTCCCCACCCCACCCTCCTTGAGGTCTCACCTCAGTCTCAAGGAGACGCTGAAGTGGAACATTTGACATCTTATTGTTTCAGGTAGTAGATGCCAACGTGCTATCTGACAGACAGACTGAGTTAGGGCAGGGCTCTCACCCATGCCAAGGAAGGAAGCTGTGGTTCCGCTGGCCCTACAGTCAACATAATGTCCTGCCACATGGCCGGGAGCCTGACATTTAAATGGAGCCCCATGTATACGGCACCAGAGTGGGAGTCCCAGCTCATCTTTGCTTTTCTGCTCTGGCTTCCAGAATGTGGGAAGAGACAGAGCATAAAATCTGGAAATCCAAGTATGTGTGCGTGTGTGTGTGTGCACATCCACGTGTAGAAATATGTTCATGATATATGTTGAAGGGTGCAGGTGTGCTTGTGTGTGGAGTCTTCCTTAATTCGGCGTCTTCCTTAATTGATCATCTCCACTTAAATTTTGTAACACAGTCTCCCACTGAACCTAGAGCTCACAGATTCAGCTACGCTGGGTGGCTGGCAAGCTGCAGGAATACTCCTGTCTCTGCCTCTGCTGTACTGGGATTATTTGGGTGTAGGGAGCTGAATGTTGGTCTTTTGGATTGCATGACAAGCTCTTTACTGATTGGTCCATGCTTCTGGCCTCCGAGGTACCTACAACTTTGATACTGACAATGCTACATTGGATAATGGCTTGACTCCAAGTACAAAGGGGGCATTTCTGTCCTTCCTTCAAAGGTGCAGGAAATCTCACCAAAGAGCTGAGTGTTGGCTGGAACCATCCACCTAGAAGTAGGAACAGAAGGGTCCAAGACCTGGCTGAGGTAGTCAAGGCTATGAGAGATGGGAACATCTGGGCTGATGAGCATAAGTAGATGTGGTGAGCTCCTCTACTCACCCCAGAAGCCCAAGAATCGATTGTGGACAGCTGGAAAACACAGCTGGGAGGCTGTATAAGTTGCATAACTTTGGGCTGGGGAGATGGATTGTGGGTAAAACTCTTGCCATATAAGCTGGCCTGGATTCGGCTCTGTGGAAATCATATGAAGGCCAGGCATGGTAGCCAGTCTTTAAGGGAAGTACAGATAAGAAAAATCTTCCAAATTTCACTGGACAGCCAGGTTGGTGTACTGAGTCGGGAGATCCTACCCCAAACAACGTGGAAGTGAGGTTCAATGCCTACAGTTGTTCTCTGGCCTCCACACATGTAAACATGCACAAAAAATACACACAAATAAATGAGCAAACAAATAAGCTGGTTCTTATTCTAACATAAATAAATACGTTATATACTTAATAAATCTGAATTCTATGGAAACGTTCATTATACCATATTATTTAGGAATTAATAACACAAAAAATTCAGGTTAATAATGGGAAAAATATAGACTGGAAACCCAGAGATCTGAAGAACTGACTGTTTCCCCCACTCTCATCCCCAATCTCTTTCTCCTAACTTACTAGTGGAGGTCAGGGCAGGGACCTGAGACCTCCATAGCATGCAGATTTGGTGGGGTAAACATCATATCCATTTTTAAGCATCCAATAACTGCTCATGGGAAAAATGACACATTTGTCTTACGGATTAATAGGGCTTGAATGGCTAACTCATACTTAGGATCATAGATATCAGGATGGCATTTGAATTTTCTGTTGGAGCTTGTCAGCCAACAGTGTTCCTACCATACCAGTGAGTATGTCAGAAAAATCAAAATATTTTCCTTCCAAGAAAAACAAAACAAGAAAGCAGGTTTTTTTTTTGCTTCCATAGTTAAAAATTGGACACTATCTAGCATTGCGACAAATGGAGGACGAGCAAGTCTAGAAACCCTTGTGTTCTGCTTCATACAAATAGCTAGTACCTCCGTATAACCAATGGAAACATGTAGATTCCACCCATTGGTTTCTGGACACTGCATATTTCCTTGGCCCTGCTTGCTCTTGATGGGCAGTGTAGCTCAGCCATTCCAGAGCCTTTGATCTAGGGACATAGCAGGGAAGGAGGAGAGGAAAATAGGGGCTCATGTTTATCATTTTGCGAGACAATGCTGAGTTAAAAGACACCTGATTTCCATGTATTTAAGAGGTGAAGTTGAACATGAAAAGATCCTTCAAGACTGGCTCATGGGGTAGCTTTTCTTGCCTTCTACTTTGTTATAGATTATGTGATACATTTATCGCTTATTCTCAAACATGTTCTCATTATATTATTAAAGATTAGACCACTGCATTTTTCGAAGTAAATTTCATGACTGTGGTGATAGCTCAGCCAGTGAAGTGAGTGCTTTGCAAGTATGGAGTTCTGAGATCCATGCTTTGTCACCCATCCATGAGAAGAGAAAGAAACCAAACATAAAAAGCAAAAACTGAAATAAAATAAGGGCACGGTGACTGGAACTTACACCAGCACTAAGAAAGCAAAGACAGGCGGATCCTTGGGCTTAGTGGCCAGCTAGACTGGCACACAAGGTGAATTCCAGGCCTATGAGAGACCCTGCCTCAAAAGCATGTTCCAGCACAAGGTACAGCCGAGGTTGTCCTCTGGCCTCTACATGCATTTGCACCTGCATCACACACACACACACACACACACACACACACACCCCTCTACATACATGGATTCCCCAACCATATAGATCGGCCATCTTGGTGTTCTGGGTTCTTCCATACACCCTTTAACCCTTCACCATCAGAGAAGGAACCTATGATTTCCAGTTGACAAGACTAGCTTGTATTTTCCCTTCAAGGAAACTATCGTTTGCGGAGGGATCAAGAAGCAGCCACATATGCACACACATATATGTTCCAAAATGGTCAGTCACTGGGTTTAATAAAATCGCTTCCCTGATGCTGGAAAACATTAGCAGTGACTCTTCTCGGGTTAAAAACAGACCACAGGCAACATATTTTCAGGAGCCAAAAATACATTCAAACCAGCAGAGCCCCTGAGAAGAGACCGTCATCTGGTCTACTCCCCCTCTTCCTTTACTTTACCTGCTGGTGCGCTTGGGTCTACACGCTGGGGATGAGCTTTCTTCAGAAGTGTGTGAATAAGAAATAGTCTCCATCATGCTCATTAAAAATGGCATTCCTTTCTTTGAGAATTATTGTTTATCTATTTCCATCTTGTGGATGGAGACACTGGTATTAATGCTCTGCAGTTAGTAATTTATTTAACTTTCAAGATAAATCATACAGAGGTTACCGCTTTGATCTGGTTTTATAGACAAGCAAGTAATGGCTGATGGATTCTCCTGGCCTAGACCTATGGCTCTTAGCCACCAGGCTGTCCTTCTGTTGTCCTGCTTCTTTGAGGGCCTTGTTCCTGAGGACTCTTTGAGCACTCTCTTCCTTTGAGCCTTCTTCCCAGAAAAAAAAATTGGACAAGTTTCAGAAAGTTGAACGACTTTCTAAACCCTGTATAGTGAGTGGAACTGAACTCGGAATCTGATCTCAGATCTTATTATCTTTAATGACATCACACGACTAGATATAGCTAAGCTTTGCAACTTAGAAAAGATTGGCTCTGAAGCAAAATAGCTGGCACTATTTTACTTTTTTCAGAAATACATTCCAGATGGATTTAAGAATTAAATCTTGTGAAGGGAACCATAAAAGTCCTGGGGGAAGTTTTGGTGAATATTTATGTAATCTTGGGGTAACAAAGGTCATTCTAAAAATGGCCCTAAAGTCAGAAAGATGGATACATTAGATTTCATAAATATAAAAAAAGGCAGTCTGTGAAAACACTATAAATAAAAAAAGAAAGTTGTCCAACTCAGTGCGGGCAAGCAACTCTCTTGTCGTCAACTAAGTCACTTATTCCTCCCAAAAAAGTCGTCATGGGGTAAAATGGAATAAAGTGTGGTAAAACAGACAATATCCCAGCCTTTCTGCTTCCGTATTATGTGTGTTGTACATAACCAAATGTGTCAGGTGCATAGACACATGTGTTGATATCCAGCATCTTCTTCAATAGTCTTCTGCATTACAGGCCAGGCTTGGTCTCTCACTTGAACCCAGAGCTCCTGATACAGCCAGGATACCCAGCTATTTTGCACCAGGGACCTCCTGTCTCTGCCTCCCTTGCACTGAGGTTACCCTCTGGCCTCTACAACCATCCACCATGGGTGCTAGGGATCTGAACTCCGGTCTTCATATGTGTGAAGCAAGTACTTTATGCTGAGACATCTTCTAAGCACCTTTTCATGGAGCGTTGTAGTACAAATAAGCCAACACTGACTAAGGAGTTCACAACAGTTATATAAAGCAACAGGGAATGATTTCATGACAGCGGAGATCAGGCGAGCCTAACTGCCAGAAAAACCTGTAAAGTAATGTAGAAGGCTTTAGCTCGACTCAGAAAAAGGCAGTAAAGTTCATCCTAAGAGAGAATGTCATTCCTTTTGGAGAAAGAGAGCAGAGTCCATCTAATGAATAAGGAGAAGGCAAGTGTAGGCTGGAAATATAGCTCAGTTGATTGGATGTTTGCCTCTATATGAACCCTGGGCTGGATTCCAGAACTGCATAAATCCAGAATAGTGGTGCATGCCTGTAATCTTTGGCTACATAGCAAATCTGAGTACAGAGTGGGAATAATGGAACTTTCAGAGAGAAAAAGGTGGGGGGGAGGGGGGAGAGAAACAGGACTGGAACTGATGCAGAGGCCATGGAGAAGAGCTGCCTACTGGTTTGCTTCCCATGGCTTGCTCAGCCTGCTTTCTTGTACCACCCAAGACCACCTGCCCACAGGTGGCATTCCCCTGTTGGCTAACATCTCCCACATCAATCTTTAATCAAGAAAGTACTCCTTAGGCTTACCTGCAGACCAATCTGGTGGAGACATTTTCTCAGTTGAGCTTCCTCTTCCAAGATGACTCTAGATTGTGTCCACTTGACAAACAACACAACAAAAACCAAGCAAACAAATAAACAAAACAAACTAGTGAGTACAGTGCCCTTGATTAGTATAGTATTAGTATAGTATACAAGAAGAGCAATCTGGAACAGACAGAAGATTAAGACTTTGACCATGAACATATTTAAGGTGTCCTTCTTTTGGAAGACCCTACTGTTTTAAGTGACAGTCCACCATGTCAGGACAGCCTCTCCAAAGCTCAGTGCTGAGTGGAGGACTCCCTTTCTCAGCAGGGACTTCTTTGTCTCTGCTTGACTTTATCTGGAAAATGTCTCTAGTCACAGATACTTCTAACCATATCTGGGATATGACCTTTGACACAGTTCCCTGAAAAACTCTTCCCCTGCTGTCCATAGGGTAATTAGGTATGGTGTTCTCCTTCATATGACGGGGCCATGCTGCCAGATGCAAATAAAATATTCCTGGCACTTCAAGCCCCAGCTAATAATGTACATCTACCCTGGGGACCTTCCATCCACTCCCCAAGAACTATATAGCCTCAAATAAACCCTGAATAAAGTTGAGTTGTTTCACTGAAGCTGGTCCCAGAAAGTTATTCCCTTGTACTCACTGTCTTACTCTGAACCCCTACTCCCCCACTCTGTTCATTGCTTCTGCTCCCTTTGTCCTCAGGGACTGGTGATCAACAATCCCTGGATGTGAGCGTAGGGAGCCCCACATTCTTCTACAGGTATCCTACCACATCCAGGTGGGGATGTTAAAAGAATGTTTATTCACCAAAGTCCAGAGTAGGAAGTCCTGGTATGTGAGCTGGGAGCCATTGTTCATGGTGTCATGAGATCACCATCATGGATGAAAACATGCAGCGATGAAAAATTGAATGGGAAGAACATTGAGAGATGAGTTCTGAAGAACACTGGTGTTTATTGGCCAAGTAAAAGTCGTGCCTGCAAAAGGAACTGTGAAGACTAAGCCCCAGGGAAGGCCAGGAGGGGATGATACCATGGAAACAGATGGCTCGGCCCTCTTTTTGCTGCTGTGGTAAGAATGCCCGTGGCTGGGCAATTTATAAACATAGCTCCAGAGGCTGAGAACTGCATGTGGTAAGGGTCTGTTGTGTTACTCCATAACAAGAGAGTAAAAGGAAAGGTGCCAAGGGCCCATGGTGGGTGGGGAGAAGAGGGATGTTGTACCCATTTCTTTCCCCTCAGGAACCCACTTCATTAATATCTAACCTGTTTCACAACAATGACATTTGCCTATATCTTAGACGGCCCTCTATTATTATATTATATTATATTATATTATATTATATTATATTATATTATATTATATTATATTATATATTATTATATTGAGAGTTAAATTGCCAGCCCATGAACTTTGAGAGACACATTAAAACCATCACACAAAGGAAGCAGGAGGCAACACAGTGTCATGTGTTTGCAGATCAAAGAAAGACTGAAAATACCCCAAACACCCACTGTATTTAGGAGCATGGTGTGGAATGCTGGGGAAGCTGTGCTGGAATGGGATGAGGTGTAAGTGGGAAGAAAGTGAAATACCAAGATAAGGCTAGAAAATGTCTGAGAAAACTGTCCATGGAAGGAGAAGAAAATGAGTAACAGCAGAAGGAAGATGCTTTAAGAATTAATTTCTTATTTTAGAAGGAAGAAATTTGTCTCTGGCAGTGTGAATCCAAGCCTACAAATTCAGAAGACAGCATAGAGAACTGTGGACCTAGATTTTACTTAGATAGCTCACCACCAGAGGGTGGAAATTTGAAGTGCAGCTTTTGTAGGAACACCTCCATTCCAGAGTCACAGCCAGGTTCTGAGTAGAGTCATGAATATCAGCAGTGTGTACATGACCGTTGGCCAGGGAAGGCTCCATGCCTTATTCCTGGGACATAATCCTCTGTCCCCTCTTGTTGGGCTGAGTCCAGCTATTTTCTGGGCTCCTCAAGAAGTACAGGGTCCTTTGACTTGAAGCCCAGTAAACTCACCCTTGTACCATTTCCTCACTCTGGTCTTCTTTCACATTGGTACATTTTGCTTTAGTCTGGGGAACATTTCTGTCTCCTTGACTTTTCTAACACTTCTTGTTCAATTATGATCCTGTGGTTCCCCAACAATGACGATTTAAAGACATTCTGTTCTCTGCCCTTTCTTGCCTACTGCTGAGACCCTAGTGGCACAACAATTCTGCTATTTATTCATAGTAAGAGGATTGGAAGCCTCTGTGAGGAAGAGGGTGGCTGTCTATGGACTCTTTTACCTTCAGAGCTGAGAAGAGGGCCTGGCAGAAGCATTCTCTCGATGACAGTTTGCAAGTGAAGGGAGAGAAGAAAGGGAGGAGGAGATGACTAAAAGGAGGAAGGATGAAAGAAAGAAGAGGAAAAGATCAATGGAGGAAGAAAGCGGGAGAGAAAGAAAGGGAGAGAGGGAGGGGAAGGATGTGAAAAGAAAAGAAGAAGAAGAAAATAAATGCCAGAAGGAAGGAAGCTGTAGGGAAAAGCTAGTTGCTGATGTCAAGCAGTATCTCAAAACCTTGGTACCTAACTTCACCAAATGTCTGCAAAATCTTGGCTCTGAAGCCCATGTGAACTGATCCTTTATCTGAACATAAGCTTTCCATTGTCCTCTGCCTGTATAATTCTGGGAGACAGCTAAGAACCTCCTCATGTGCCCACGTCTCCCCAGTGTTGACTCTTTCCTCACTCCACCCTCTTATTTTATGCAGAAGTCGACAGCACTTTTTGGCACTGAGAAGTCCCCCAGCGCAGCTTCCCTTGTCAATGCTGTCCATTATGCATGGTGCAGTTCTTCAGCTACCTGGGCCGGGAACATGGAAAGAGGTAATTAAGCATAGTTTCTGTCTTGAACTGGGTTTTTCGTATACAACAGTGTTAAAAGGGGGCGCTGCTGGCTCCCTGGCAGTCAGTGACCTCTCTGGAAAAGCTGAGTCTCTCTGCCCTAGCCCAGTTAGACATTAGTATCAAACAAACCTAGGTTCTGCAAAGACTGAGAGTATTTTTGTTAAGGCATATTTGGAGCTTCTCTCCTGCCCAACCAAAAAGTGACCTCAGGGCAGAGTGGAAGCTCGAAGGAATGGTGGGGAAAAGAAGTTACTAGCAGAGAAAAGGTAACCCCTGCTATGACTCTGTCCAGAATGGCATGGCCTTTAGAAATGCCAGTTTCTCAGGAAGGGGCCTCCTATTCTTTACTTGCTTTACTGTGCTAGTCTTACAGGAGAGCTGTGAGGTCTGGATTGATTAATTTCCTTTCTGTTTCTTCAGGAAAGGAGGGCTTTGATTTTGTTTCTCACATATTTTATGCATGGTTTTCATTATAGTTCACAAGTGAAAGGTCAGTAATGAGCATTAGCTGGTGGTTTTTTTTTTTTTTTTAAGTAACAGCTCACACTAAGACACGGGGTTAAGTAGATTAATCAATCTCTCTCATCTCCATCTCTCTCCTTTCTTTTCACTCTACCTCAATCCCTTTCTCTATCTCTGTTTATCTATCTGTCTATCTGTCTTAGTTAGGGTTTCTATTGCTGTGATGAAACACTTACGACTGAAAAGCAGCTGGGGAGGAAATAGTTTATTCGCCATTGAAGGAAATCAGGACAAGAAGTCAGGCGAGGCAGGACCTGAAGCAGAGGCCGTACTGGCCCTGCCTGCTCCTCATGGCCTGATCCCTGCTGTAAAGGGGTCTCTGAGGTGCCAGTGTGCATTTTCTTGCAAGTTCCCAGTTTCTTTACTAAGGACACCCAGGTGGTTTGGAAGTTTCTCAACCTCGGTTCCTAAAGGATTAGTGGTTACATGTCCAACCCCCTTGGGGTTGCCTTGCGATAAGCTATTTTTAAATGCCCCGATTCTTTGTAAGATAATGTGCCTTATTGCTAGGAACTGCATTTGGCCCCGACGGACAGAAATGAACATGTACTTAGGACAGAGTTTTGTTTTATTTTTCCTCTTGTAAAACAGGCCTGGGGACAGGCAGTCTAGGACTGATCTTGTCGGAGCATTACAGTCGTTGCATTTCTTGATTTGAGTCGTTCTGTCCTCAATACCTGGCTTTTGGAGCCAAGGTCCTACTGGAGTCCAAGTGGAGGCTGGCCCTGCAGTGATCACCTGCACATTCCACGTGAGAATCAGGTAGGGAAGACGGGCCGAGGATGACGTTGCTTTTACATTTCTTAAAAATATTATGCACGCCTTAAATTGTTGTCTTTTAGTGTTCAAAGTAACAGGTGCATGTTTGGCACGTTCATTCAGACTTTGTTTGCTTACATCCTCCCCCATCTCCTTGCCTCCCACTCCCTCATCAGAGCTGTACGTTCTGTCTCCTACTGTTCCCTTTCTATTTTCATATCACATATGTACATTGCCTTTTCTGCTCCCTTCATGAAACAGCCTCCACGGGCTCTTTCTGGTTTTCTCCTCTCTGTACATGCTCACTCTCGAATATATGCGCATATACAATTGGCAGCTAGGATCTTTCAAATAGAGTATGCAGCATCTGTCTTTCCGAGCCTGGCTCACCTCACTCAAAATGATGCTTTCTAGCTCTGTTGTTTTCTTTCAAATCTCACAGCTTCATTTTTTTATGGCTAAATTATGTTGTGTATCTGTACCACATATGAACATCCACTCTTTTGTTGATGGACACCTAGGCTGTTTCCCTTTCCTTGTTGTTATGAAAAGAATGGCAATACACATGTGTGTGTGTGTGTGTGTGTATATATCTCTGTGGTGGAGACAGAGTCCTTTGTCTATGGAATTTCTAGTTTCAGTGTTTGAGAAGTGTCCTCACTGACTCTCACAGTGGCTGTGCAAACTTTTTAAAAATAACTTATTTAACTTTTATTTTATGTCTATTAGTGTGAAGGCGTCAGACCCCTTGGAGTTGGAGTTACAGACAGTTGTAAGCTGCCATGTGGGTGCTGGGAATTGAACCTGGGTCCTTTGGAACAGTAGACAGGGCTCTTAACCACTGAGCCATCTCTCCAGCCCTTGGCTGTAACAGCTTACATCCCCTTTCTCACACCCTCACCAGCATTTTCTATCATTTGTTGGTGACAGCAACAGTTTCATTCTAACTGGGATGAAAGCAGTTTTAATTTTCAGTTTCCCGACCAGCCTCACTTCTTAAGGAGCCACTGCAGAAATCTCACATCATGCTGGTTAGTGATGGGGCACCAAATGGAAAACTTAATCCCCATGAGGGAGGTTGGGCCATGCACTCTTTTAGCTATGCCCTTGATTGTATCGAGAGACTGGGATCCTTTTACTAATGCTAAAAAATGGGATATACAGTTAGCAGTCTCTGTCACAGGCATATTCAAACTATTTGAGGTCAAGCAATCTTTTTTCTCATCCAAAAAAAAGAAAAAA
>CM053745.1:16081418-16133292 GCA_028658305.1 Pachyuromys duprasi | reverse complement strand
ATAGACGCCTATCTTCTTGCAGGGTCAGCTGTGGGGACAAGAAACAATGGTACCTCTGTAAAAGTGAGCTCACCTTGCGCCCAGGTCTTTGTTTCAGATCTTCAATCAAAGGAACAGAGGCTTTCTAGAGAAATAGTCACGTTTTGTTTGTTTGTTTGTTTAAGTCCTTTGACAATGGATATATGCCAAAAGAATGGAAAAATCTAGAACAATCTGAGAAACAAAACAGAACAAAATACAAAGGAAATAGGGCTAGACTATAACCCAAAGATCAAAATAATATCCCTGAGTCCATGCTGACGTAAATAGAGAACTGAAGTTAACAATTGAGTGTGTGGAAGAATATTCAAATTGTTTATGCAGAAATTAAAATAATTTGCATAGATAATCTGTTCTCCAAGGAGTGAGAACATAGCTCCTTCTCATTAAGTGTGGGCTCTCCATAGTAAATTCCTTTTAAGGTGAGTATATGGTATATGGATAGCGAAGATAAGTTACTTTGCAGTAGAAACATCTATAACCATGACCTCCAGGAATTTTGATATCATTAGTTATAAATCAAATTAACACTATACTCTCCTGACAGAATGTGACCAAAACTGAGTTTTGGTCTGTTCTTTAGAATGGCTGACTAGCATTAATTAAAACTACCAAGGACTTTAGAAACAAGGAAGGGCTTAGGAACTCAAAGTCAAGGAGAGTCTAAGTCAGGGGCTCTCAGCCTTCCTAATGCTGTGACCCTTTTCTTACAGTTTCTCATGTTGTGGTGATCCCCCCCCCACCACCATAAAATTGCTTCTTTGCTACTTAATAACTAATTTTGCTACTGTTATGAATCGTAATGCAAGTTTCTAATATGTAGGCTATGTCATATGTGGCCCCTGTGAAAGGGATTGAGAACTGCTGGTCTAAGGATACCGGGCAACTGAAACTCTTACATGATGGGATGGCTGTGGGGATCATCCTGGAACAGAAATTGGACTAGGTAAACCCTAAGCAGAAATTGTGGGTGCTAGGAAACTCGAAGCACAGGAGCACACCCTGTGACAAATGTACCTCACTCTCATTAAATGACAAATGGAAATGGAAACTGGGGGTGGGGGAAGCAGCCGGGACCTTCTGCAACATCTTCGAACGTCCCTGTATATCTAGTGACTTCTCAAAAGGATTTTGATCATGATATTTTCAACATCATTAGCTCTATCATCATTTGCCTCACTTTTGTTTTGTTTTGAACCAAGAATTTTGCTTTATTTAATTTCTTTCTGAAAGATGCCAGATGGTATTTAAAATTTCGATCTATGTACTCTGCATCTTTTTCAAGGGTCCACTTGGGGTCAAAAGGAGGGAACAGAAATTAAATGTGCCCTTCTGCTTGGGGAAAAAAAGTTATCAGGACAGGAAAGGAAATTTTATACCCAGCAATAGTTTCTAAGCTGGTGGACCTCAGGACCATGGTTTCTAAGACATGGGAAAAAAGTTGAGTGAGCCTGTGGTGGCTGGCGCCCATTGCCCTGTATGAGAATTAGCCAACCAAAGATTCAGGTGATTGACCAGGTTAACAAAAAGCAGGCAGAGTCTGTAGGGCAAAGACAACAAGAAAAATTGAAATAGATCTCTGGGGACTTCTAAAGCACCTCCACTCCATCCCAACCCTCACACTAGTGTTCAGCTTTGTAATGAAAAGGGAAATACTTGACCTTGGAAGAAGAAAGTTCAAAGAATTGGAGAAGTGCAGGATGCTCACACTGTTCTGAACATTTGCTCATTGCCCAGGTCACAAGGGAGAACTTTGTAATAAGCAGGCAGAGAGGTACAAGACCCACAAGGGTCTTGGTTCAGTAGTGACAATCTGGTGGCTCGCACTCGACAAGATGCTTCTCTGAGAATCACGTTCGATACGGCAACATCAGAAAAGACCAAACTTTAAGCTGAGGACTGTGTTCCAGAATAAAGCTCAAAAATCTTTACAGGAACATGAGTGGATTCAGCATACTCCAAGGTAAGAGTCACAGTGCCTGTCATCTGCCCAGACATGGTCGGATGCACACAGAGGCAGGGATGCAGCCTCTATGGAAATAGCTACTCCAAGCCACCTAGGAGACGACTCACGTGGAAAATCAGCAGGGACGTCAAAACGAGCGTTACCATTGAATGCTATGTGGCTAACATATCAGAGACCCAATGGTTACTTTAACAATCCTGTCAGAAGAGTCACAGCTAAATTCAGTCAGCTCTGGGATCTGTTTTACCTATTGCATCCATTTTAAGTGCATTTACTTGTGGTGGGGTGGTGGGGAGGGGCATGTATGTGGGGGAGAGAGGACAGCTTTAAGGAGTCCATTCTCTCCTTTTCTATCTTGTTGAGGCAAAGTTTCTCTTGTTTATGCCATGCTGCTGCCAGGCTAGCTGGTCTTAGACCTCTTGAGTAACTCTCCTGACTCTGCCCCCCATTCCCAGTGGGGATGCTCAGTGATCTAAACCCACAGGGGTAAGGGTCCTGAATGGCAAGGTCTTGACGAGGAGGATCAGGGATGAGAAATAAAGAAGGCAGATAGTTCGAACAGGGAGGTCTTGTGTAACCTGATGACTTATGCCAACAGGTTTTTAAAGAAGTACAGCATCCTATATACTATTTGCAGAGAGAGAATGGCCCAAGGTCAACAGAGAGCTAAGCCAGAAAATATTGGCTAAGAGAAAGCAAGATACTGCAGACATAGCTACCTTAGGAATGATTAACCACAGTCCTTCAGGGAAGAAAGCTGGGTTCCCGGAAACAGGAGCCTTAACTTTCATGAAGGCCTAGGCCCCAGCCCCAGCCCAGACCTTACCAAGTCTGGCCCTGGGCAAGGACACAGATCTAGGTTCCTTTTGTCCTTTCCTCAAATTCCTGAAAAGGCCTTAGATCAGCCTGGCTCTCAACATCTGGGATTACAGATGTGTACCACTACATCTCTTTTGTTTGTTTGTTTGTTTGTTTGTTTTATGTTCGCTACAAAGATGGAACTCAGGTCAACAGGTTTGTGTGGAAAGTGCTTCTGCCCCTGAGCCATCTCCAAGGCCCCTCATATCCATTTGAAATGGACGCTTTTAGTGTTCATTGATAACCTATGCATCCATTAATAACCTTATTTCACTTTTAAAGAAACCCCTTTCTTTGTATTTCCTTCAGCCATATATTTCCCACATGTGCAGAAGCTGCCTTGTCTGCGAGTTTGTCTCCCATCACTGCCCTTTGGCTTCTCTTGGTTTTAGATACACAAATGAATGTGCTAAATGTTCGCTTTTACCCTTATGGCAGATTCTCTATTGTGTCCGGGTAGGCCAGAGCCCCAATTCTGGTAGATCTCTTGTAATCTGGTAGAATAGCTTGTAATTACTTTCTCTAAGGACTTATGGGTAATATTTTGCTTAGTGGGGACACTGGAAGATGACACAGGTTGTGGGAAGTAGGAGCTAACTACTTTAGTCTGTCTGGAACTTTGAGTCCCTAAGTAATAAGTCAAAGTCTAACTTAAGTTATATGTATATACATATATACTTATATAGCTAACTTATACACACACACAC
This sequence comes from Pachyuromys duprasi, assembly GCA_028658305.1. Taxonomy (NCBI): domain Eukaryota; kingdom Metazoa; phylum Chordata; class Mammalia; order Rodentia; family Muridae; genus Pachyuromys; species Pachyuromys duprasi. The sequence continues at coordinate 16,129,722 of CM053745.1, read as the reverse complement.
ATATGGATATGGTGGGGAGGGTAGCTGGAGAGATGGCCCAGCAAGTAAGATCACCTGGAGCTCTTGCAGAGAACCTGGGCTTAGTTCCCAGCATCTATATTTGGCAGTTCACAATCATATGTAACTCCAGTTTTAGGGGATATGATACTCTCTTCTGGCCTTCCTGGGTACTCGTATGCATGTGAGCATTCATAAACACACACATATACATACATTCATACATACAAATAAAATATAAATATAAAAATATGTAACAAATAGTTGGGTTTCAGTTAATCATCAAGAACCACACATCTGTCAGCCACAGACAGCACTGATGAAATTATAAGGCAGATGCCTGAATGCCGCCAATCAGATGACCTCTGCCCCACTTCTCTTGGTAGCCTGTGGGAGTTCACTGCTTCAGCTGCAGGCCTGAGCTCTCACATTTATTCCTGTTCTCAGTCTGCCTGACTCATAAGTCATTCTTTGCTCAAATAAGCACTGTTCAATTTAATTTGTCTGAAACAGTTTTCTTTTAACCAGCTGTCTTAGGCCGTGCCTTAGTCAGTTTTCTATCACCCTGACTAACACCCAAGAAAAACAAATTAAAAGGAAGAAAAGACTTATTCTGTCATAGTGTCAAAGAGTTCACCGTGTGGGTGGTGGACTCCATTGTTTAAGGCCTGGATTGAGACAGAGTGTCAGAGGGCGGAGTGCACTCCATGACAGCCAGGAAGTGAAGAGAGAGCACGCCATCACCCCAATATCTGCTTCAAAGGCACATTCCAAATAACCCACCTTTCTTCTATGAGGCCCCACTTTATAGAGGTTCTACCACCTACCAACAGTGCTACATGCTGTGGCCAAGTCTTGAATACTTGAGCATTTAAAGTCTAAACCATAATAATCTGTGTCGTGTTGATATTAATCTTAGGTCACTTATATTGAACAGAAAATACTGGCTCATGGTTTTTGAGTCTGAAGTCTAAGATCGAGGATTAGCATCTGATGAAGGCTTTCTTGCTACATCATCCTAGACAAACGAAGGTGAGAGGGACAAAGGAGGAGATTCTCTTGTCCCTTTGTAGAAAACAGTCTCACGGTGAACCAGCGTCTGGGGTCGTGGTATCCATCTGGTTAAGAGGGAAGAGCCCTCGGGGCTATTCCTTCCCTATGAGTCTCCATTTCCAACACTGTTGCTCTGGGGACTATATATTTCCGGCACATCACACTCTTTCCTGAAAGGCTTAGAAGTCTTAGTGGAAGAGAGGGCAGAAAGACTGTAAGAGCCAGGATGAGGCAGGACTTCGAGGAAACAGGGTTTGCTGGATACAACAGGGCAAGTCACACACAGCGATTGCAATAGCATGCAGAAGACCTAAGCAGCCTCCATCCAGACACAGGGACTGTCTCTGACATGAACTCAGTGGCTGGCTTTTTGATCACTTCCCCCTGATGGGGGAGCAGCCTTACCAGGCCACAGAGGAGGACAATGCAGCCAGTCCTGATAAGACCTGATAGGCTAGGGTAAGAGGGAAGGGGAGGAGGACCTCCCCCATCAGTGGACTGGGGAAGGGGCATGGGAGGAGATAAGGGAGGAAGGATAGGATTGGGAGAGGATGGGGGAGCTACAGCTGTGTTACAAAGTGAATAAACTGTAATTAATAAAATAAATAAATTTTTTAAAATCCCAGTATAAATGGTGAGGGAAGGTAAGCAGATCCCACAGCTAGCTGAGGAGCTATTGGTATTTGATAATTCCCAGGAGGTGGAGGTGAATATGTTGAAGGCCCAGTGTATGAAATTCTCAAAGAATGAGAAAAATCCATTGTTAAAACCCCGAAATGTACACATGGCACCTTCTTTTCTGTCTTCTTTTCAACCATTTGCTGTATGCTTCTTTTTTTCCTTTTGTCTTACTTTTAGCCCTTGTGTTTTCAACCTGATTTCTCTATTATATTTTATTTGACTGCATTCCATCAAAAACTCTGATTTATTTCTATTTCTGAGTCAATGTGTTGCTTTTCCTTTCATCTGTGTTCTGATCTTGATTAGATCTTGTTCCACTTTTTTTTTTTTTGAGTCTTGTACATCTGTGCTCTTAATTTTTGATTGTAATGGCAAGGACTTAAAAATAATCTCTCTCAGTTGTTTGATGGAGGCTATTCGTTCATTCTGGGGGTGATGTTTGCCCTCTCTTCCCTTTATTTCCTATTTCATCTACTTTCTTCTCTCACTTTGTACACAGTAGGTCTGACCTTTCCTATCCCAGGTAGTGTGGTACGTTGTCATCCATGGATGATGCCATTGAAGTTGAAGAAAAGGAAAAGCCTTGGTTCTTTGTCTCTATGAGATGGTCAAATCCCTGTTCTCCTATCCTGCCCTCCACCTTGTCTTTCTCACCTTTTGTTATCACACCTCTCCTCAAAGCCTTCTCCGGGTCCTTCTTTCCTGGGAGCAACGCTTCTCTGCATTTGTCTCTACTGCTGGTTCCCCTTGCTTGTTATCTGTGCATTTCTGGGTTGGGTCAGAGAGGGAGGTTTTGACTGTGCTTTTCCCTGTCCTCCTGGCATGCTCTCAGAAGCCCTCTACCCTTGCTCTGCTTGGGGCAAGCTGCTACAGCTCCAGATCTCTGGAAATTCAGGGTCTCCTAACTGATTGGTCCTTGACAGCAGCGTCACCTGCCTCAATGACGCTGAAGGCATGAGTTGCTTGTGGCATTTTTTTTTCCAGTCCCCACTGATTTTAGGTATTTGAGGAATGTTGGGTACAGAGATGCCTGGCTTCTAAGTCTTTGCATCTACTCTAGGAAACCAAGTTGCAAGTACTTCCCCCTCTGGTTCATTCACGTCCCCAGTTCCTCCTCCTTTCACTTAGCAGCTGTGAGAGGACTCTAGTGGCACTGTACTTCATCTGAGGTCACGTCAGATCATTTCCTCAAGAGGAACATCTGCAGACAGGTTTTTACTTCTTCCCTACATCTCCTTTCCTATGCACCATATCTGAAACCAGTTCCTCAAAGCCTGGGCTGAATGGGCAACCCATCTGGCGATCGGGCTCCTGGGCAGCTTCTGATGGGCACTTAATGCCTCTCACTGTGAGGGAGAATTGGAAGGACTCCCTCTGCAGTCTGCTTCCAGAGCCTAATCCAGTTGTCTGTGTGGAGTTACTTGCCCACAGGTCTGCTGAGCACTTCTGTAGACACTCTGAATGTCAGGTCATTTAATACCCTAAACCACTCTGATACCACTCAGGAGCACACTGCTGAGAGAGGACACGGGCACCAAACCTGGCTTTGGTTATTCCCAACGCATCTTTCCCACCTGGACTTGATGATGAATGACCCTTTCAACACAGTGAAGGGTATTTTCTTTGGGTCTGAAAACTGACTGATCCTTTTTATATAGTATGTCCAAACACAACCATGCTTTAGCCAGTGACGGACCATGTGCACAACACTAGTCCTTTAAGATAATAGTTCCCACTGATATTGCAGCCATTTCAGTGTGTCAAATTCCATTGTGTTTGTATAATGGTGAGATTTCTCAGGACATATCCTTATTATTAGACAATCTATAAGTCTGTCTCTGTCTTTGTCTCTCTGTCTCTCTGTCTCTCTCTGTCTCTGTCTCTGTCTCTGTCTCTGTCTCTCTCTCTCTCTCTCTCTCTCTCTCTCTCTCTCTCTTTGTGTGTGTGTACTGACTTAAATGGACTATATTTTCCAGAAATCTTTATCTCTTTCTTTTCTGGTCTATGTAGAGATGAAGAATTTATTTATATGATTTTTTTCCCTACTGAAAAAACAAATGAACAAACAAGAAACACAACCAAACCTCTCATAAACCCAAATGGTTAAATTCTTTGCTTTCTGCAGTGTGCTTACAATCAGTTGAATTGGGAGAAAGCTGGCTTTTTGGGGAGAAGACAGCTTAGGTATTCTGAGTGAGCCAAGTGCTTCTGGAAGGACATTGAATGCTAGCTCACTGAATCCTGGCATTTATCTACGTACGGGTATTAGCTTTGATACCTTCTAGATCTCTCTTGTCTCTAACATACACTAATCCCAGGTACCTCAGGCCACCGGCAATATGGACAGGGACACCTGTCTGTCCTTGTTTGCCACCATATTCAGCTTGTGCTGATGAGTGTGAGCCTGTGGTTTGGGTTCTATAGGATGGGACACTTGGAATGAAGATGAATCTAAACCTTTATGAATCTGGATTGCAAGAAGATGCTGATGGGATTTCCTTGACAAGTATAACAATGCTAATTATATATTGGTACAACTTGCCACCTAATGAGATGACAGTGCCCTGATGCAGCGGGCTTGGGAGAAATTGTTAACCTCGGGATCCTATGATTTAGTTTTGCCTCCTGCTGAGTCATGTCCTCTTAATGGTATGATTCAGCTCTCATTTGATCTCCTCTGCACTTTACCCCACCTAATTTCCTTGCTGATCACTTCCTTTCCGCAACTTAAAGACTAAAGATTGGAGATTTTTTAACTGGAGACTTGCTGAATGACTCGGCAATTAATTGTTGAAGGGTATGCCAAGAGGCATTGAAAATACAATTTCCCTCAGATTTGCGGGAAGGGACTCAGTGACACAGAGTGTCCTCTGCCATGATGACAGAGCTTATGCTTGCCGGATCTTTAAATAGGCACCCTATCTTCAAAACCTTGACTCAAAGTCCAGGAGTCTGAACTTTATTGTATTAGGCCTGCCTTGAAATCCAGTTTCAGTTTGGTTGATTTATTGCTCAATTAAAAATATTGAAAACTGGCCACTTCTCCTTTCCTATTTTATAGGAATCATGTTAGTGATGGCCGCAGACAGATAATATGCTCTAAATATTATTGCACTTCTGTATTTTAGAAGCATTGGCCATCTATCCTCTTCAGAGGATGGATATTAGAGTTGTCAGAAAAGAAAGCCAATGTTCCCTTCCAAAGCAAACAATTTTAGAGAAAATAAAGCCTTAGAGACGTTAGCATCCCATCGTGCTGATAAGGAAATGACAGTTGACTGTATCAGTATTCAGGTCACAGATATTTTCAGTTACTTTTCTTAGTGTATCTTACATTGAAAATCAGATAATCTATAAGAAGTGATAATTTTGTCCCCCCACCCCATTTTTACTTTGGTTGGCTTACACCCAGATGATATTTTAGGATTGTGGTCCATGTATTATTCTTGATTTTTACTAGATAGATTCTCCATACTAAATAAGAGATTGGCCAATGCTATGGTTTGAAAACTTCCTTCCTATACGTATATACTGAAAATGTAATCCCAGATTGAACAGGGTTGGTAGGTACCAGTGAAAGATAAATGTTCCATGAGAGCAGAGACCTTCTGAATGGGCTGACGTTGAATCATGGGAGATGGCTTGTTATAAAAGCAGTTTGTTCTTGCGTGCCTGTCCTCCTTTCACCCCCCAGGACATGATACGACAAGAAGGCGCCTGCTGAGTACCATGCTCACTCTTAGACTCCTTAGCCTCCAGAACTAGGAGCCACCTAAATTACAGTTCATAAATTCCCCAGGCTTCAGTATTCTTTTACAGCAGTGCAAGACAAAAGATGGCAGCCATCAATGGGAACTGTTCTTCATCATGTTAAAAAAGAAATTTTATTCTAGTTTTATGAAGGGCTTAGAAATGAGAATAGATACTGAATTTGTCCAGTGAGATTTTTTCTTTTTAATTTTTTTCTTCACAATTTATTCATTATATATCCTGATTGAAGCCCCCTACATCAAGTCCTCCCAGTCCTGCCCTCCCTCCTTCTTCCCCCATCCCCTTCTCCTAGTCCACTGAAAGGGGGAGTTGTCCACCATTGCCATCTGCCCATAGCTTGTTAAGTCTCATCAGGACTGCCTGAATCCTCTTCCTCCATGGCCTGACAAGGACACATCACCAGGGGTGAGTGATCAAAGATCAGGCAACCGAGTTCATGACAGAGACAGCTACTGCTCCCCTCACTTGGAGACTGAGCAGCTTTGTTCGTAATAGCCAGAATTTGGAAACAACCTAGATGTCCCACAGTGGAGGAACGGATACAGAAATTGTGGTACATTTACACAATGGAATACTGCTCAGCTATTACAAACAAGGAAATCATGAAATTTAGGGAACTAGAAGAGATCATCTTGAGTGAGACAACCCAGAAACAGAAAGACAGGCATGGTATACACGCACTTATATGTGGATATTAGCCATATAATACAGGATAGCCATCTACAGACCTAAAAAACCTAAACACTTAGGAGGACCCTAGGGAGGATGCTTAAATCTCATTCAGAATGGCAAACAGGATAGACACCAGGGGCAGTGGAAGAGAGGGAACAGGATGGGAGCCTATAATAGAGAGTCCTCTGAAATGATCCACCCAATAGGGGATCTAAGCAGACACTGAGACTCAGAGCCAAACTTTGGGCAGAGCGCAGGGAGACTTATGGAAGAGAGGGGTTGGGATAGAGGGACATGGAGGGGACAGAAGCCCCACAAGGAGACCAACAAAGCTAAAGGATCTGAGCCCAGGGGTTCCTGGAGAGACTGATGTACCAACAGTGGACCTAGCTAGGAGAGGACCTAGCTTAGTGAGATTTTCTATAGCAGTAGAGGCTGTGGTTGGCATGGCTTGTCCTCCAAAGGTTCATGCTCTGAGAGCCTGGCCCTTAGTGGAGCTATGAGGACACAGGGAGATTTTGAAGAGGTAGGATCTGTTGAAGGTAACTGGGTCGTGGGGGCCTAACTCTAACGATTAGGTTAAGGTTATGTAGGATGTAGGAGTGGAACGGTACTCGTGTTTTGAAAAGGGGAGCCCGGCTCCTTTCTCACTCTTTGCCTTCTCTGTTTGCAAATGTTTCCCTTCTGCGCAGACTCTGTTTCTGCTTCCCAGATGTATTGTCAGGAATCCAAGGGCCCTCACTAGGACACCAGCGCTTTGCTCTTTGCACTTTCTGACTACAGAGAAGTAAGTCAAATAATCCTCTTTTGTTTATAATTTATTCACTGTCAAGACTTTTGTTATAACAACATGAAACAATGGTATAAAGCTTTTATTTTCTGTTCTGCTCCCCGACCAATGCTCAATAATTTAATCAATTATTTCTTAGATCCTCGATAAATGGTATAGGCAATGGCAAGTGCTTGTCAGACTTTAGGCAGCCATTGTCAGAGCTGAACTGAAGCAATTAATATTCTACTGGTGTTCAGAGATTTAGAGAAACAGTTGCTGCTATTTTATGTTTGGCATTCAGAGGTTTGGTGGCTAATTTCGCGTAGGTGGGTTTTGAAGGAGGATGTGATCAGCCTTTTTTAGGGGCAGACTATGCTTTGTCTCCTTCTGTCGGTTTGTACAGGGAGTGGGGTTTCTTGACCTACCATGCCTGAGCCAAGCGTATCTCTCTGAGGCTATAGGAAAGGGAGCTATGTGTAGTTTTTCTCCCCTCACCTCTGCCTTGTTTTGTAGGGTGAATTATATTTTTACATTTTTCCTTAGAGTTTGGAAAAAATGTTTCAATTTTATTCCACTCGAGAAGACATTTAGCTTTTTACTTGTTTGATTTATTTACCTGTCTTATCAATGTTATAATTGATACATAGCTGTCATTTGACTCTTCCCATTAAGATGTAAGAATTCTTACTTCTTACATTTCTTGTTGTTGTGAGAGAAAGATATGGTCTTGGATTTTAGATTCTGGATTATTACCATAAGAACATATAAAAATGTATTATTTTTTAAAATAGTATGCTCAACAACAATAAAAACCTCATTCAAATTCAAAAAATGGGCAAAGGCATTGAATAAATGTTCTCTGAAGACGTTATGTAAGTTGACAATAAACAGGAAAAGATGCTTGCGACATTACCCGGTAGGGAAATGCTAAACAAAACTGCAATGAGGTGTTTCACTAGCATTAAGACGGCTATTACAAAAAACAAAAACATAGAACAAGAGGAGAATAACAAGAGTTAGCAAGGGTGTGAAGAGATTGGAACCCTGGTACAATGCTGGTTGCAACCTAAAGTTGTGAGGCACAATTGAATATGATTGGGCAGTTCCCCAAAGTGTTAAACATAGAATCAAGTGACTCAGAAACTCTGCTGAAGGTCTAATCTCAAAAGAGCTGGGAATGAGGACTCAGATACTTGTAGACTATGTTAGTAACAGCAGTATCTTTAAGGGCCCAAAGAGAGGCAGCCCAAGGGTCTGCCACATGGATGGACAGCCAGCAGGGGAAAGCTGCCTTTCTTCCAGTCAAGAAGAGACTCCGGAAGAAATCAGCGCCAGAGAGATCTTGGCCTCTGGCCCTTGGATTGACAAGAAAACAAATTTCTGTTGTTTTAGCCACACCGTGGTCACTTGGTTATGGTAGCCCTGGTGACTGATTCCCTTATACAAATCAGTCAGTGCATCAGATGGTCACATTCTCCTGCACAAACGACCCATGTCTCTGTTACCCTGCAAGTTAAGATGGGACCCCAATAACAAGATGGAGTTGGATAACTAGAAACAGGAGAACGGCCCTGAACTCCACACTCTAGTTATTTGTAAACACGAAGTCTTCTGTTCTTGTTTTGTTTTGTTTTAATTTTCCAACCTGCAGGAAGACCTAGAATAAGAAGCTGAGAAGCCAGGGATGGGACTGTGAGGACCCACTCCTGACGGAAATGGTGATTCCACACTGAGGGTGTACCTTCTCCAGAGAGGGCCAAAAGACCCAGATTCTGCAAGTCTTGTTTTAGAACCTCTGTCAGAAGCCACAGCCATCCAAGCAGTTAACTGATGTTTTAGATTTTGGTTTCAGTGTCTCGGTTCGGATAAAGACTCGGGCCCCAGTAGTAGCTCAGCAGAAGAGCATGCTCACAGCACGTGCAAAACCCGGAGACTGTCCTAGAGGACCACAGAAATTAAATCAAAATGAAAGAGGGCTGAATATTTGTTGCACAAAGTTTGATTCCAAGCAGATGAAGAATATTTTTTTTCCTTTTTTATCTTTCATCAATTCTCCTCCCATCATACCCTCTAATTCTTTTTTGACACCGTGTTAATTGTGGATGAGATAGTCAGAAAGGGATAAGGGAGGAGAATTCTCACTTAAAGAAGAAAATGGCTGCAGGATGAAGCTCTGTGGAGCGAAGCGCACCCTCTGTGTTAGAGACCCACTATGCTAGACTGCCCCTTCATGGGAACACCCCTGCTCTGGAGCACCCCTCCGCCTTAGAGGGCCCCTCATGGCCGAGCAGGACCTGAAAAACACTTCCTCTATTAGTTTGTGTATTGCAGTCTGTGGTGAGAAGTTCTTAATTGAAAATGATTTTCAGGAAGGAAAACCAAGACTGGGGCCAGTGTGGGGATCCCAGAGATAATCAGCAGGTCCCAGGGGGAGGTCATGGGGCTGTCTCTGGGCTTCTCACTGACCCCTGGCCTCTCCAGTCATTTCTGTCTTTTGTGTTGTTCCTGGCGAGTGTAGACAGTTCTCTAATAAGGCAGGGTTTCATTCCTGTCATACACTAATCCTTTCCCACTTCATGGCCCTCTTCGCTGGTGCCTGGCTTCCTCCTTGCAGCAAGGGGCTGTCCCAGGGAAGGCCTCCACTGAGACCTTGGTTTTGTTACAAGGAAAGCTCACCTTTCAGAGTCGAACAGAAATGGTGGCCAGCACCACACCTGCAACTGCTATGACTCTGGCTGTTTGAGATCCAGGAGGAATCTGAGGTCTGCAGGAAGGCTGAGACCTGCCTTGTTTTGTTTTCTTTTTTCAGCCTCCAAAGCAACAGGACAGGAAGGTTCTACAGTCACACCCAGGTCACATGGGGCTGCAGCACCATCTGAGCCACTCAGTAGTGACCCTCAGAGTCAAGACAGTTTCTTTGTTGTCCCTGTGTGGGGGTGAAGGGGACAGTGGAACATTTTAACTAAAGGGAAACATGGCATCATTTAACTGATTTCTGAATGAACTGGGAAGAAAACGGGGAAGAATCTTGAAAGAAAATAAAATGACAATTCATTTTCACCTCACAATATGGACAGACCCTCCTCACTGTCTAATCCTCGTTCCTTGGTCATTTTCCATGTCTGCCTAAGTCGCCTGTGTCAATGGTGGTTTTAATATTAGAGCTGGTAGATGTGGTGTACTTTTGCCAATTCAAAATTGTCAGGTATATTCAGCTTGTTTCTAGTTTGGGGGCATTGCAAATTAACACTGCTATTAACATTTTCGTAATAAACCCGGGGTACCTTCCTCAAGCATTCTTATCGTAATAAAACCCTAGAGGGATGGGGGTGCCACGTGACGGAAGAGTCCCTGCCAGGCACGCACACCGCTCATCCTTTCCGCCAAGACAGACAGTTTTCCCACTGGCTACAAGAAAGAGCCAAAGGACAGAGGTGGTGTTCCATCGGCATGCCCTCCCTTGAAGCAGACTGCCCTTGACTTTGTCAGAGGACTTGCATGCCCTTATTTGCACGGTGATGTTTAGAATTCTCTCCCCCCAGTGAAGTAGGAAAAGCCTTTCTCTTCGCTGATAGGTTTAGGGATGCACAGCTGTCTAATGATCTCGGGAAGACAATGGGTGTCTGACCCAGAGTGGGGTTTTATGTGGCCGCATCCAGAATGAAAGCTCCGACAGCTCCACAGCCTGAAGCAGGAATCTATCTACAGAAAGTGCTTTCTCATGCTAATTGTAAATTCAGGAGTCATGCTCCTAAAATGCAGCAGAGAGGAAAGACGGGCTTCAGGTTGCGTGAGTGCAGCAAAAACCTCTATGCCGGGCACACGGGGTACCACCCCGGGAGTAAGACAAAACAAAACAAGAACAACAACCAAAACCTCTTTCTTTCTTCCTTTGAGTCATCTGGATGCTGAGTGTCCCTGAACTGATGAGAACCAATTGATTTTATCTGTAACTGGAGAATTCACCGCTGTTCTGACTCCCAGGCTGGCTGCTTTTCAGCACTGCGGAAAACTCATCTGTCCGTTTCACTGTTCATGGAGGTCTTTAAGTCATATTGCACCTGCTCAGAGCGGAGAGAGAGGGGAACTGGATATTGCAATCGGAGAGCACCCTTGCAGGAGGAAAAATAATGATGGGCAGCTGAGAGAAAAACACGTTAGCTGTTTGGAGCCCAAGACAGAGGCCAGGGGCAGGGCTGCGGAGAAAAGGGGCGGGGTTGTCTACACAGGTAGCAAAGAGGTTGGCTCTTTTCATGCGGGCATGTATATTTTTTGTTTACATTTTCTCCAATCCTCTGCATTGAGACTCCTAAATGAAGCATATATTGGGGGTTGGGGTTGGGGGGAGGTTCCTAGCTGTCTCCCAGAACTGTAGGCAGAGGACAGTGGAACGCTTACATCTCTAGATAAGGCATCAGTTCACAGGGGCTGCAGAGCCAAGACTGGCTGAAGTTAGTTAGGTACCAGGTACCGTTTGTCATCGCTCCTTTCTTAGAGACCCACAATGCACCTCTCCATGAAAAGACTGACAAGCTCTAGCAGTGAGGAGTACCAATCCTCTTGGTTCACCCATCGTTTCCATGAACTGGTAAGGAACTGGTATTCAGTGAGATTCCCATCAGGAAGCACTGTTCTTCGGCTACTCTGCTTTGCTGAGCAGGAGACTAGAGTTCTCCTTAACATCTCCTTGGCCAGGTCCACTGCAAAACTGCTGTCATGAGCTCCTTCACGCTGAAATCTGAAACCACCACGGAAAGCATTACGTCTATTTTGACCCATTTTGTTGATTTTTATGCCTGTAAGGCAGTCTCATCACAATTTTTTTTCTCTCTCTCTCTATTTTTACAGCCTTATCACAGCTCCCTTGCTCTTCTCTGAGTCCTAGCCTCATGCTCCTCCCTCTCCTTTTCTCCTCACAGAGAGGAACCCTCCCCCATGAGTACCACCTACCCACCCTTATGCCTCCAGTCTTAGTGAATCTAAGCACATCTTCACCCACAGAGGCCAGACATGGCAGCCCAGCTAAAGGAAAGGGATCCAAAGGCAGAGAACAGTGTCAGAGGCAGCTCCTGATCTCGTTGTTAGAGGACCACGCTGCACATCTGCTACATATGTGAAGGGGATCTAGTTCTGGACCATGTATGGTCTTTGGTTGGGGTTCTGTCTCTGAGAGCCTGCATGAGCTCAGGTCTGTAGGTCTTCTGGTGGTGTCCTTGACCCGTTCTGCTCCCTCAATCCTTCCCTGTCCCAGAGATGCCTCTTTCTGCTGATTTCGTGATTTCTGTTTTCTCTCTGCTTCTCTCACACCTGATCCCCACTCCCTGTCACCCTGCCTGTCCCCTCTCTCACAGAGCTCCCTCTCCTCCATCTACTTCAGACATCTATTTCATTTCCTCTTCTAAAGAATCCTCCCTTGGGCTCTCCTTGGCTTCTCTGGGTTTGTGGGTTATCCTGGACATTACAGCGAACGTCCATTTATAAGTGAGTAAACACCATGCATGTCTTTCTGGGTCACAATTCTTAAACTCCTTCCACGCACCTGACATGTTTTTCTGCCTTGGTGGATTTTGCTAATGCTGGGACCTGCTTTTGGAAAAGGATATTTGGGGATTCACAAATGTCACTTTCGGACACAACCTTTAAGTGATTTCTTGATATGAAATCTGTTTTCAGGGGAGGATAAAAATACTTTCCAACTTAGTGTGAGATGGCAGACCTTTGTGTCATGTCCTCAGTGTGGCTGGTGATCTCAGGGCCATGGGCTTTGTGAGGTCACCTGCTCCTAATGGCGGTGAGGTCCTCAGGCCTGTTCATTTCTCGCCTCCTATCTGCAGGTTCAGTCTTGTGCCACGAGACACCCTCCTCCCCCATCTTGCTACCCATCCAAACTCCTTGAGAAACTAAAACAAAACAAAGTTAAAATCGAGCAAAGCAGTGACAAAGTCAGAAAGCAGTATCTAACTGCTACTCTCTAAACTACCCCGTCTTGGAGGTGAGGGGTGAGTATTATATTTTTAAATTTGAAAGTTCTCTAGGTGGTTTTTCATGGGAAGGTGACTTTTTAGTGCAGAGGGCCACTGAGTTAGAAGATTATGCTGCCATCTTTCTGGCAGAGAATTAACAGGTCCCTGAGTGTGAGGTGGGTATTTGCTGTGCATTGAGATTCTTAGACCTTGCACCTTAAGCTCTACAGACTGCACATATCTGGTGAGACAGAACACGTATACACACACACACACACACACACACACAGAGCAAGTTGAAGGAAGCAACTGTACTTTTCACAGATGAGCATGAAGGGACCTTAGAAGGCAGGGACACGGGATGGACTGGTCCTTGCAGGCTCGGGCAGCATAATGATTCCATGTGTTTCTTGCACTGTTTCATTTGGGATACAGCTGGGACCCCTGGGTTCACAGTGGGTTATACCTGGTAGGTGATGGAATTCATTGGGGGTAGGCATGGCAGGGCACCATGCTTTGGGGAGAAATGCTGCTCTGTTCTGCGCCGGCTTGCCTTAGAATGCTACATCAGCAGTGTTTTGAGAAACACAAGCAAGAAAAAGGAAATAAGCTGAGTCACCAAGGCCACCTGGGGACAGTGCTAATGGGCAGTGGCTTACGGAAGTCAATATCCAGTCCATCTCTTTTTCCCCTATTCTTATGTTCAGATCTGTTACTTTTCTGCCTTTTCACCATTCAGCCTGCCCTCTCTACCCCTCAACTCAATAAACCCCAAATACCTCCTTACAAAGACAGTCTCCCCAACCATGACCTCTTCTGACCTGGGTTATTGTCTTGTTCCTCAGTTTCCCTGGGTAGTAGATGTGTGTGCAGTATTAATGCTGTGAATTGGATGTGGATTAAAAATTCTCTATACTGTGTTGGGAGTGAGGTCCCAGTGTGAGCATGTTGGGAGGTGGTACCCAGTCTAGTTGTGGGGGAGGGCAGACACTCAGGTCAAGAGAGTAACTGGCAGGGATTGTAGAGCCTGTATCTCTTCCTGGCTTCCTGTCTGAAGGTGTGATCTCTTCCACCTCACACAAGTTCCTATCATCCACCATGGGGCCATTGACAGAGATGTGCCCTGCTGATTGGTCTTTCAATCTACAGAACTATACAGCAAATAAATCTCTTTAAAAAATAGTTAGCCCATGGCAGTTCAGTATCCAAGTGGGTTCCATAGTAATGGGAACAGGGACTGCCTCTCACATGAACTGATTGGCCTGTTCTTTGAACACCTCCCCCTGAATGGGGAACAGCCTTGCCAGGCCACAGAGGAAGACAATACAGCCGCTCCTGATGAGACCTAATAGACTAGGATTGATTAGAAGGAAGGAAAGGAAGACCTCCCTTATCAGTGGACTTGGGGAGGGGCATGTGTAGAGAAGGGGGAGGAAGGGAGGGGCTGGAAGGGGAGGGAGGAGGGAGCTACAGGGGGGGTACAAAGTGAATAAAGTGTAATTAATAAAAAAAAATTTATATAAAAATAGAGTTAGCCTACTTTAGTTGTTCTGTTATGATCAGGTAAAATGAACTAACTAACATTGTTCTCCAACACGCTCTAATTCTCCTGCAGAGAGCCCGGCTGATGTGGGAAGGAAAGGGGGTCTTCTTTAGGTTCTCTACTGAGCTGAACCTGCTCAGTATGTGCCAACTCACTGTCACATCAGTGTTCCCTCAGTAACTGCGACACTTGCACATTTCTGATCATTCCAAACGGGTCTGAATGACCTTGAATGAACAAGTGACTTGAGATCATCCCGAATTTAAGAGGGAGCTGCAAAATAAATTTTAAAAAAATGCTCCTTGAATTAAGGACAGAAGACCAGGATGTTAATTCTGACATCACGACTAGCTATGTTCTCTGAAAATGCATTACCTTAAGCTCTGGCTAAATGAGCTAGCTGTTGTTGAAAACTGCTAATACTCTGGGTGTGGGATGGGGATTTTTCTCGGTATTATCTTTGTCCCTCCATGAGCCTTTGCCTCTTATGTGAGTTTTAAGAACTGTCATAGCATCAAAATCTAAAGCCAGAGAGAGGATGGTGGCCACCATGTGGGAGCCACAGACTTGGCAGCTCCAGGTGAAGCTCTGAAGGAAAAGTGCTCTACCACCTTTCTGCATTAGCTCTGCTAATGTTCAGTGTCCTTTCCCGTGAAGCCAACCAGACTTTATTCTCTCAGGAGGAGGTCATGTGAAAATTTTATTTAAAGCAAGTTCCAAGAGACCTGATATTAAGTGGCTTTCCAGAGTTAACTGGAACCATCACAGGGGATATTTAAGTGGTTAGTAAGGTCTCGAGGAGAACTGGGAAAACCGAGCAGTTCTGGACGCAGACACCTCTTTTTACGCAGAGGTTTGGATTGACACCTACACTTTACAGGTGAAGGAATCAGTTCACTGATAAGGATTCAGTGGATTCAATGACTATAAATCCAAAGAATTCAGGCTTGACACCTGTGTGACTCGGAATTTATTCTCTTTTCCTCTGTCCCAGATCATCTCACAACTCAGACAATAAGAGAAGCAAATGAACTTCCAATTCTTCCTTCTTCCCTGGGATTTGAGTTGTTAAGAAATCAGGTCATACTAGGGCCATACAAGCCCCCATAAAGCCTTCTGGAAGGCATTGGGCTAGAGCAGAGTGAGTGATTATGAGCCAGGGATCTGGAAGGGCTTGCTTCTAATTTAGTTGTTAGTTTGTTTTTCTGACACTAACCTTTGTCTTTAGAGAGTTAGCCCAACTTTCCATGACTCTATTTCTACAAAGTGGAGATCAACATAGTACTGATATTTCAACTCTGTGTCAGAATTATGAATTCCAAGCTTTAACACGCTGTCAATTAGTTATCATAATTGCCTTGCAAATGGGCATTTGACTTAACATTATTGATATATTAGGAGATGATCTGAGTATCCATTGACTTCTGCATTGACTTTTGCATAACTGGATCTATGGGAAATGCTATATGAACAGAAAACTACATTTATCTGGATGGAACTAGATGCACACACACACACACACACACACACACACACACACACACACACACACACACGCTGTGAAATAGCTTCTGTCTCCTGCAGTGCATCATGTGTCAAAGAAGATCTTAAATGTTGGAATTCCCCTTCTTATTTCAGATAATTCTCTCTCCACCTCTTCATAAACTGCTGCCTTCTGAAACATTATTCCACAAGCAAGCTTCAGGGCATGTTAAAAGTGAAGGGCCAGATCATTTTATTACCCATTAACGTGTGTTACTGGGCTTATTAGTTTCCTATTTGTTGTTGGTGTCTTACTGATGAAGCTTTTGAATACTGTGTCCTAATACTATGTTTTCCGTTAAGGTTTTAATTTCATGGCTTTGCATAGTGAGAGATTTTTTTAAACTATACAGATATCATGAGCTAACAGAACTGGCTGTACTGAAGACTATGCTGTGTGTGCAATAAAACTCTCAATCAATTATAGCTATTATTGTGCTTACCAGAATCCTTTGGTGCAGGTATTTCAACTGTTGCCTTTCATGTGGAAGTAGGAAGAATGTCAATATAATATAGAACACAGGAAATTCAAGTATTTAATCCTCATCAAACCTTTGTTACTAGACGTCGTCCTTTGTTACTAGATGTCCTTGCTATTGTCGGCTTGACCCAGCCTCAAGTTACCTGAGAAGAGGGAACTTTAACTGTGAAATTGTTTCAATCAGATAGATTTGCCGACATATCTGTGAGAGAGTGCCTTGATAATGATTGATATAGGAACTCTCAGCCTACTGGGATGGTGAGGCTGGCCTGTATTAAGAAAGCTGGCTGGGCATGCGCCACTGAGCAAGACAGTAATTTGCACTTCTCCACGATTCTGCATCAGGTTTCTGCATTGACTTCCCTCAATGATAGAGAATGAATTAGAAGTAGAAGTCAAATAAACCCTTTCCTCCCCCAAGTTGTTGTGAATTTTATCATAGTAATGGAAAGCAAACAGAGGACCTGAGGTATCTGGCATTGGATTGGCTGGACACAAAATTAGGTGAGAGGGCACAGGTCGTGTCCTCAGAGAACTGAAGGTCCACGTAAGCAGAGAGCATTAAAGAAGACGGCTGGCTCAGGGGTTGCTGGTGTGCTCCGGAGCCAGGGCTCTGTGGTGGTGACCCAGCATGGGAAAGTTTCCTGGAGCACATGGTGTCAAGTCTAAGTTCTAAAGGGTGAGGGTTTTACAGGAGAGACATTACAAAGAGTGGGAGCTGCTAAAGCAAAGGCAGAGGACAGAACTCTCACAGAAGCTCTGCCCTTGCTTAGGGTGAAGCAGAACACAAAAGCCAGTTGGGAAGCACCAGGCTACAGCTGCTCAGGACTTGTTTTTTTTGTTTGTTTGTTTGTTTTTTCTTTTGGGGGGGTTGTTTATATATATATTTTACATTTATTTTTATTAATTACAATTTAATTTTGTATACCCCCTAGCTCCCTCCCTCCTCCCCTCCCAATCTCACCCTCCCTCCCACTTCCCTCCCTTGTCCCTTCCCCAGTCCCCTGATAGGGGAGGTCCTCCTCCCCTTCCCTCTGATCCTAGTCTATCATATCTCATCAGGACTGTCTACATTGCCTTCCTCTGTGGCCTGGTAAGGCTGTTCCCCTCTCGTGGGGAGGTGATCAAAGAGCAGGTCAATCAGCTCATGTCAGAGACAGTCCCTGTTCCCATTACAATGGAACCCACTTGGACACTGAAGTGCCACGGGCCATATCTGTGCAGGGGTTCCAGACCAACTGCATGAGTGGTCCTTGGCTGGAGTATCAGTTTCAGAAAAGACCCCTTTGCCCAGACTTTTTGGATCTGTGGCTCTCCTTGTGGAGCTCCTGTCCTCTCCAGGTCTTACTATC
Source organism: Pachyuromys duprasi (assembly GCA_028658305.1). NCBI lineage: Eukaryota > Metazoa > Chordata > Mammalia > Rodentia > Muridae > Pachyuromys > Pachyuromys duprasi. The sequence goes on along the minus strand of CM053745.1, from coordinate 16,111,895 downwards.
TCCCACTTCTTTCATAAGATTCCCTGCACTCTGCCCAAAGTTTGGCTATGAGCCTCAGCATCTGCCTCAATACCCTGCAGGGTAGAGCCTTTCAGAGACCCTCTGTGGTAGGCTCCTGTCCTGCTGCTTGTTTTCTCCCTCCTCCGATGTCCATCCTTTTTGCCTTTCTGAATGGGGATTGAGCATCTTAGGCAGAGTCCTCCTTCTTGACTGGTTCAGCACTTGCTTTTTGTCCTGAAAACATTTGGGGGTGTTCAGGAGCTTCTGAGACAGAGAGTCAAGTCGCCACCATTCCTTTAAAGCTTCTTCTGACTTGAAGTAAATGGGAAGAAAGGAAGGGGCCAACAGCTTTCAGGAGGTCATTGTACTAGTGAGGACAAGAAATGATGCTGCACAGGTCGAGAGAAGGGTAGTGTGAAAAGGATGTCTGGAGAGCATAATGAATAGGATGCTAGGAGGTTGGGGAGTGCAAAGGAGAGATCAAAGATGCCTCCCAAGTCTAGCCTGGAGCTAGGAGAGAAAGGGAACTGGAAAGAAAGTCATGCTGGGGGAGCAAAACAAAGCGGGAGCACAGTGTGTTGCTCACACAATGATACAATAACAGTGGAGTGAAATCCATGCGTAACATGAGTCACAGGCTCAGGGTATCCTGGTGTTCAGCCGGCTCAACCAACTACAGATGGAGTGAGAACTCGGTGGACTTTTTAATTCAGTTACTCTTGGGAGTGGCCTCTAAGATAACATCTACTAGACTCAAAACCAAGATTCTGGAATCTAGCATCGTCTGGTTTTGCCTAGCCCATCCAAAGCCCTGCTGAGAAAATTCTTGATAAGTGTAAATAACTCTGAAAGCAAGGTAAATGTTTACATAACCACTTAAAAAGAAAAAGAAAGAATGTTCAGGCCAAGGGACATTTTGGGCCAAATATTTTTACAGAGGGTATAGACTAGATGAAAACAGCCAGGGTGAGACCTATCCAAGCTCAATTATAACCAGGATAATTTTAAAAGGAACCAAAGCTAGAGCCGCACCGGCTTCCTTGGATGGTAATAAAGCCCTTTGGGGTGGGGGAGAAAACTCCCATTTTTCTACTTTTTATCTTAATGAGCATCAAAGTCCAAGGGGCTGAGGAACATTGTTCCATCACTCCTTAAAGGCATTGCTGTTCTGTAATTTTATTCCTAACTGGGATTAATTTATGAGACAAACTCAGTTCTGGCTCTACAGTTTGTGGGTTTTCATCCAAGCTTACTAATGGAGAGTGGACTACAACATTCCTGTGCATGATTTCGGGTATACCGTGTATGTGAAGCTGAAGCAAACGCTGGATTTCTGGGCCAGGTATTCACCAAGCAGCTACTTGCCACTTAACTGGTTTTACTGGTGAAACATGCCTTGGCACCTGTGGCCACAGGCTACTTTTCTACCTGAGGATCCTTCAGGAATAAGGTTTGCTTTTTTCTTTTTTTGAAAAATAAAAGGTACAATGACCAAATGAAAGTATATTCTAGATAATTTGTCGCCAGAGGAGTGCGGCCTGAAGGTATTTGTTTTGTTTTTGTTTTTTTAAACTACTGTTGTCTGGTGAGTGGATAGATACCATTCGTGACATGAGGACGTTTTAGTAAACAATTGGTCTAGTAAAGCCCAAGTGTGCAACAGAAGAAACCATGCGGGTTTGTCTGTGTACATGCTACGAGGTTTGCATCTCAATAAAATTGCCAGCAGCCTGTTTGCCCACAGATATCCCTATTGTTAACCAATGTGTAATAGTATGAAAAGATATTGTCACGGGGGGGGGTTGTTTTTTTATTCGGAGGTTTCAAGTGTGAGAAAGGCATCTAACTTCTTTCCCTTGGTTGGAGGCAATCAAGGCAAAGGCTGAACATGGTGAATTGCAGGAAGACAGAACAAGAGGCAGGGAACCCAGGCTGCAAAGGGAGAGCAGATCTGGGCTCCACAGCCACTGAACTCTGGAGCATCAAACAGCAAACAGACCATAGGCAAAGTGGATGAAAGAAGGGCTGGGCTGGGGACTTCCCAAAATTTGAATGTTCAGAGACTCAGGGATTCCTCTATCTTCAGAAGTCCAGCCTAGGAGAGAAAAAGCTCAGAATTCCTTGCTCTGTGTTTTTCTCTCACAGAGGAAGCTCAAACAGGTGTGGCTGGGTGTGAGCGCAGGTGTGTGGCTTGCATGTGGTGTAAGGCGTGGAAGAGGTAGGAGGTTATCAGAGAGGGAGAGAGGAAGTGGCTAAATTCAAGTGTCAAAACATCGACCGACAGGAACTGCGTTTAGAGGTAGTGAGATATTTTCTAGAATTTGACCTGTTAGCTTCCGGATGAAGAGGATTGTCTAGTGTGCAGTGATCAAGAACTTGGAGTCAGTACTCACAATTCCCATGGCAAAATCATACATGAAAAGGGGTGGGGAGGGATTTTCCCAGTGGTGGTAGCGCATGCCTTTAATGCCAGCACTCTGGAAACAGGGGCAGGTGGATCTCTATGAGTTTGAGGCTAACCTGGTTTACAGAGTGAGTCCAGGACAGCCAAGGATACACAAAAAAACTCTGTCTTAAAAAACAAAACAAAACAATCCCGCCAAACAAACAAACAAACAAAAACCCCAAGAAATTTAACAAGCAGGATGTGTTTCATCAATGTTAGGGACCATAATGCCAGTTTCTATTGGTATTAATATTTAAATTGCCCCATTTCTATCGAATATAATTTTCTGGGGATAGAGAGATGGCTCTGTGGTTAAGAGCACAGCCTGCCCTTGCAGAAGACCCCAGAATGGCTCCCAATGACCAAATCAGGTATTCACAACTACCTATGATTCCAGCTCCAGGGACTTCAGCCCCACTGGAAACAGAAGGCAGAGGCCAGGAGTGCCCTGGAGGGCTACCAGTGCAGAGCTGAAGAAGCTACAGTCTGATGTTCTGATTTAATAGAATTACTATTGCTGTGATTAAACACCATGACCAAAAACAACTCAGGTGGAGGAAGAGTTTATTTCACTCACCGTCTCATATAAGAGTTCATCAGTGAGGGCAGTGAGAGCAGGACCCTGGAGGCAGGCGCTGATGCAGAGACCATGGAGGGGTGCTGCTTGTTGGCTTGTTTCCCATGGCTTGCTCAGCTTGCTTTCTTATGGAACCCAGGACCATAGCCCAGGGGTGGTGCCCCACACAATAGACTGAGCCCTCCTACATTGATCACCATTTAAGAAAGTGCTCAACAAGCTTGCCCGCTGCCTGAGTTTAGGGAGGCATTCTCTCAATTGAGGTTCCCTCCTCTCAGATGACGACAGCTTGTGTCAAGCTGACGTAGAACTAGCCAGTCCATATTCTTATTCAGTGTGCCAGCAGAAGCAACATCTGCTCTGGAAGGATAGGCTTCTCCCCCCTTCCTCTTGTTGCTCCATCCTTGCTCCCAAGCTTATTAAATAATGCCATCCACCTTAATGACAGGTGTTTCTCCCTAGTTAGTGCACTGATCGTAAGTCCTCAGTCTTAGCTTCCAACGTTTTGAACTGGCCAGCTACTGTTTTCTTTGGTCATCCGACTCCAAGATGGCCATTCTGTTCCTGTTCGACCTCTAGTGGAGTAAACCAACCCGTTTCTTAATTCTACTCATCCTTCTTATTCTGTATCAGTGGGAGATGTATATGAAAACTTGGTAAAGATGGTCTATTAAACTAGACATACAATATGACCCTTAACAAACACTCGAACACAAGTCACACAAGAACAGGCTGTAATCTCTAGGAAAGGCCTATAATCCAAGGGCAGTGTTCACTTTAGAGAAGAGAAGAAGATTGGGATGGAGATGGGCGGTGTCTGTATCTAGCTGCCCTTATTATTTTTTAAGCTATGTATTTGTTCATCCGGGCTTTCTGTATTGATGTTTGCTTTACAATAAAACAATAAAAGTGTGTTTTACAAGTCAGCATTATTTGTTAAAACATGTGAGATGTCTTCAAAAATAAGATCTCTGAATGCCTGCCCAAATTTCCCCTTTTTTATGTTATTTGCATTCATAGAATGTGCTCTTGCTGCTTTCAAGGCAATTTTTATAAATTACCCTGTGGTTAATAAGAAAGCTGCACAGAGAAACACTGTACTAGATCTAAGAAATGTCTGGGTATCACTTGCCTCCTCGGCAGGATTTGGAGTCTTCCTTGTTATCACCAATCATGCTGAAAATGCTCAGATGTAGAATTATTCAGGTTGTACAGTAAGGAGGCAGTTAATCAAAAACAGCCCAGGAGTTTCAACAGAGCCTCTGACAATTTGAGCTTTGTGCCTGCAACAGAAAGCACCCCACAGCCCTACCATTAGACTTCCAGAGAATTCTCTGAACGTGCAATGAATCTGCTCTTACTAAAAACCCAACGATGTGGTCTCTTTTCCAGGTGCATTTGCATTCTCACTCTTACATATTTAGCATTTTATGATAACGACGCTGAAAGAGCTCACCTGCACACATGTCCAGAAAAAAAAAAAAACCAAATTTCTGAAAGTCTCTATGCAGAAAAAGCAGATAATTTACAAATAGGCAGCAATCTTCCTGTTTTCCTGTTTTCTCAGAAAGACACCAGGAAGGAACAAAATAATTGCACGGGATTTTAAGGGACAGAGATGTGACCCAGTAACTTTACCGCAACCAAGGGTCTTTCATGCCTGGAATTAGCAGAGGATCCTCAGAAATGCAGGAGCTTAGGAAATGCAACCATGAAGCAAAACGCTTAGTTTCTACGGCATTTCCAGCAACTATGCAAAGCAGCGATCTCTGGGTGAGGAATTTCTTATATACCAGGAATGGATGGGGAACACGAAGACCCTTTTAAAATCAGTTGAATCCAAATTATGACGAGTCCGACTGTCTCACTCAGCACAAATGTCAAAAGCGTTTTCAGGGATTGTTATGGAAGTGCAATGATGCAAGGTGACAGCGCATCTCTGCAGTTTCCCCCACATTATATGTTACAGTACATGCACACTATGTTCTTTCTCGGGGTCTCTGCTGCCAGCCTGAATTCCACGGATGCAGAACCTTTGTCCTGGGAGAGTCACAGCACTTGAAACTTGCCAGATTGCACAGCACAGTCCAAATCAGGGCTAACCAGCAGCAGTCTGTTATGTCATGAGAGACTGAGAGGGGCACGTAGGTATTTGGGGGTCAGATTTTAAAAGTGCACTCATATTTTAAACTCTCGTGATTAGACAAAAAAGATTAAAGAATATTTTTCTTAAAAGAAAGCACTAAAAGAGATTTAAAAAAAATAATAGTTTTATTCATGCTAGAGAAAAACAAGACAGCAATAAATTAGGAATAAATATTCAATTTTAAGTAGCATAAATACCAATGGCAAATTTTAAAAGAAATAAAGTTTATTTTTTTGGACAGGGTTTCTCTGTGAAACCTTAGCTGTCCTAGAGCTCACTCTGCTGACCAGGCTAGCTTTGAACTCATAGAGATGTGCCTGCCTCTTCCTGTCAAGGGCTGGGATTAAAGGCATGCAGCATCACCACCTGAAATGAAGAAATCAAAATACTACTAAAGGATTATAAAACGGAATCAAAATTCAAATACGTGTTTTGTGTTTGTGTGTGCATTTTTTCCTTTAGAAATTTACCTTAAAAAAAAAACTGATAAAAAGTGGCTTCGGTGAGTTTCTTTTTTCTTTTTCCTTCCTTTTTCTTTTTCTTTTTTTTTTTTTTGATTTGATTTTGTTTTGTTCTCGATAGAGTCCTCATTGGAACAGGTAGACCTCCTGCCTCAACTTCTCAAGTGATGGGATCACATGCACATGTTACCGTAGATGGCTCCTGGTGGGTTCTTTCTGGTTACATCATAACAAGCGGGTGTGCTGTCATCACGGTGGAACCCCACAGAAGAGGGGCAGACAGCATGAGAGCAGCATCTGGAGGACTCACAGGCCAGGACCGCTTTTATAACGACTGACCCTCATGTAACCAACTGACCTTCCATTAATTCCACCTTTTACAGGTTCCCTTCCTCAACAGCGCCACACTGGGGACCAAGCCTGTAAAAAAATAAACAAAGGGAGTGTTTTGTTGCACACTGGAATTGTGATGTGGACACACAGACAAGGGTGAACCCAAGAGTGATTTGGAAAACACTAAGGAATCAAGGAGAAAATCACTCTTATGTTGTTTACATTTTGAAAAAAAATCTGGGCTTGGTTGACATGGAGTGGATGGCTCCATGGTGGCCAGCACGTTGACTGAGAACAAGAGACTTTGCTTAGTCACACAAATAAGCCAATCAGTTTTTAACAAGTAGAAGCCAGGGAGAGAAGGTGGAGTCTGTTTTAGCTTTAGCAACTTCTCTGGCATGTAAACCTGGGGTTTTGTTTGCTTTATTTCGTTTTTGGTTGTTTTTTTTTTTTTTTGTGGGAGGCACATTTATATATATCTGAAGGAGGTGAATTGCTTTTAAAACCATGCTTTAAAGGTCCAATATCTAAAGTTGTATGTGTGTGTCTTGCTCTCTCTCTCTGTGTATGTGTGTGTGTAATTGGACTTCCAGGAGTAGAATGTGCTCTTTCTTTTCTATTACTGCACTGTCCTTTCAGGACAAAATGGAAGGATCTAAAAGAACATTATGTTAAGAGAAATGAGCCAGCCGTCACAGGTGGCACTTACATAAGATGCAGCCTCACAGAAACAGAGAACAGAACGATGGTTGCCATTGGGGGAGAGACGTGGATGGAGGGATATTGTTCCATGTGAAGAGTTTCATATGAATCAGCCTAATGACACACAGAGAGCTGTTGGGCAAGGTGTCACCCATGGTCAACAGCCTGACAGCACTCTCTTTAAAATATGCAAATGAGACAGATCTTGGAAAAATTTTCCTACTACAGGAACAAGCCAACAACAAAACCAGAACAGAAACAAAACCTATTTTTTTAAAAAAAGGGATAAAGTTTTCAGACAATGCATATATTATGGCTTTTAAATGTATACGTTAAATATGTGCAATTGAGAAAAAGAAGTGGGGGGCTGCAATGTTCCTTCTCCTTACACTAATCTTCAATAAAATGGGAAATGATAAGAAAAATAAAACAACTGAGGATTGGTCTTAGGGACATAGACTACTAAAGTGGGAAGCATAAATTAAAATCAAATGTCAATAACAAACATGAAGTAGAAAACGAATTTGGCCTCAAATTTGAAGGAAGTTGTAAAGACAAGTACAGTTTGAAAGGAATTAAGGAAGCACCACCTCAGTTGGTGTGGTGGCGCACCCCTGTAACCCCAGCAACTCAGGGAGGCAGAGGCAGGCAGATCTCTATGAGTTCGAGGCCAGCCTGGTCTCCAAAGTGGGTCTAGGACACAGTCTCACTGGGACCAGGGTAAAAGGAAAGGTACAGCCAATCCAGACACAAAGGAATGAAAAACTGAACAGGTAGAGTTAAGGAAAGAAACATAGGAGAGAAATAAAACATTATATGCAATAAACCACATTTTAAGAGGTAAAATCAAAGACCGAAAAGATTTTAAATTGCCTAACCCAAGGGATCTGCTGTGTCCCGTGGGAAATGCAAACAGAAGAACTATGAACTGATCTCTGTGTTGGTCATGCTTCTGGATCTCAAGGATGAGGGACAGAGTCTTACACACATCTGGTGGGATAGGGAAAGTCATGCTTAGAATATGAAAACCAATCAAGGCTGAGTGACAGACCATACTGAAGGCAGGGTCAGCTGACAGGTTTGGGGAGAGTGCTAGCCTGAGACATCACACTGGGCTATGCAGTCCTTCAGGACACTGATATCCGCTGAAGAAGAAGATTTACAAAGCCGAGCGCTTAGAACTCTGACAGAACTGAAGATAACAGGAAGATACTAACAGTCGATACATGATTCAAAGTTAGGCACTTGGAAATATGAATGATGGGGGGGGGTGCATGCTAATTTAATGCATTGCTTTTAGAATCACAGCTAAACTTCTGTGGTAGAATTGTGATTACCAAGGAGAGCTATAAAGGTCATCTACAAAGATTATGCATATTTTGCTAATGAGAAGGGGAAATGGCTTGATGAGGATGTCTTTGCTCTTGACTTCTTCCAAAGGACCATGTGTCCTCATTTTACTACTTGTTATCTATCACACCTTGTGTATTTTCTTCATCTCACTAGCTAGAATTTGCCTGTTTGTTGACAATCTGACATTCCCCCCCCCCCTACAACACGACCATTTAATTATAAGTTCTGTGACACAGAGGATCCTTTTTTGTCATTGCTGTCTCTTCAAAGTTCCGGCAGATCTGGCATGTAACAGACACTTACCTTAGCTACTTTACTTCTTGCTGTGGCCTGCACATATTGTTGAACTTTGAAATCTTCCCTATAAAATACAGAACTACGCAAGGCTTTCTGTCAAATGGCTTTGAAATGAAGGTACTGACTTAAAATAGCTTTAATCATTGTCACGCTTTATGTCAAAGAAATGGTATTCGCATAGGTGGCTCTGGTCTCAAATCAAAAGAAAAACACGTGGCTATGGAAAGGAGGCTTGCAATGAAGAGAGGGGGTTAATAGGAGAGAAAGGTGGGGAAGCAGAGCCAGAGGAATCAGAATGCATTCTGTACATGGATGGAAATATCAAGGATCAAATCTAATATAGGGAAAGAAATAATCCCACACTCCTACCCACAGTTCACTAGCATGGGCATTTTTTCCTAACCCAATCAATATTGTTTAGATAGCTCTTTATTTCTGCCAACGTAACTAATGAGAACTGTTACAGTAGTCTCATTTATTAGTGAGGCTGGATACTTTTTTTTTGCCTGAAGTTATTTGGATAGCCTTGTCTGTGAATTGACTTCTTGTGCTCTGCCTTGTCACACAGTATGTGATCAACAATGTGATGATTCATCTCCATTGTCAACTTGATCGGGTTTGGAACCATCTAGGAGACCCAACTCTCAGTGCGTTGATAAAGGAGTCTCCAGTAAAGCTTAACTGAAAAAGGGAGGGCCCACCTCAGACAGCATGAGGCCATAGGATGGTGTCTTGGACTGAACCAAAGAGCAAAAGAAAAAAGCCATCGGAGCAGCAGCGTACATCTCTCTGCATGATAAGCGCCTCCCACTCCTGCCGCCATGCCCTCTTCTCCCTGATGGACTGGACCCTCCTATCCTGAACTAAGCTCAGCCTTTCTCTTCCCTTCAGTTGGTTTTTGTCAAACAGCATTTAGTCATGGGGGTGAGGGGTGGGAAAAGGAATTAATTTAGTGTAGGCTGTCTTGAAACAGCCAAGACTAATAATAAGTAAATGCTGTGGATGGAATGATTAGTCTTAATGATCAACACTGGAAAGAAGATGAAGGGAAACACTTTCATTAATGTTAATATAAACATACCTTAATGAAAGTTAAGAGAACCATCAAATACTGAGGAGTGTGACTAATTCTTGAACACGGCAATTCTTCCTAAGGAGATGTGTTTTATAAAACACTTTCAGGAGATTGTGTGATTGTAAGTACTCATCATGTAGATGCAGTGGTAAGAATTATAAGATGAATTATATTCATTATGTTTTGATGCTTTTATTTTAATTTTAAAGTGATCAAATATATTAATCTTTTCCATGGTAATTTGTTTTTTGTGCCTTAGCGGAGAAATCTTATGCTTTGACTTCATTAAAAAAATATGTTTTATTAGACTACTTCTATAGATTTAAAGTTTAGCCTTTAAAAGTGAGGTGTAATCTTAGTTACAATCTTTTCTACAGAGAAGGGGGTGGTACTCACCAATTCATCCCTGGCAAGCTCTTTGAGTTTATAGCCCACTTTGGAGCCACCAGCCATTAATTTCGTGTTTGGGTCAGCCTTTTAATTTTGTTTTCACACTGACTTTCAGTGTGACATTCTTAGAAAAGAATGAGTGGCCCAGAATATGAGTTTGCAATGCTTCTTCAAGGAGATGCACTCAACCAAGATCTCAACCCTGTCAATACCATGAAATGAGAGGCTTATTATTCCTCTGAATTCAAATGTTCACTTGAAGATTGGGTCAATGGATGGGAGTTGATCCATTAGCCGGAAACAATTGGAAGAACTCTTTCTCTTTGTAAAATGCCCATGCGTTTCAGCTCTGTGGCCAGGAGTCTGTATGTTGGAGCACAGGGCTTGCAAGGCCACTGTGCTTTGAATGTGTCTGTATTGAGAAGAGCTCCATCTCCCTGCTCATCTCCTGATTTTCTGTAATAAGTAATATTTCACTAAAAAAATATGATGTGGAGAGTTCTAAAGCAAAGGGAAACACCCGTGATGTTTTAGTAGCTCAGAGATAATTTTGGTAAACTTTATGATCTTTTTAATAATAGATAAAATATAGAACCTTAGGAACAGTACATAAAAATACCGAAGAAGGAATGGGAAAACGCTCTTTTTCAATGAAGTTTTGTCATTTTCAGAAAAACAGATGCAACTGTCTTAGTGAGGCTGGACATCTTTTTCTACTACCTGGAGTTATTTGGATTTCCTTGTCTATGAACTGACTTCTTGTGCTCTGCCTGTGGTCTTGACTGTTCCAGTTCGTCACACAGTACGTAGTCAAGTTGTGATGATTCATCGCCATTGTCATTGACCATCCTAAGTGAATTCAGCAGTCTCGGGAAGATGAAGATCCTGTTTTCTCTCATTTGTGGGACCTAGACTTTACAAATCCATAAAATCACATATGCACAGATGACCTGAAGATAGAAGAAAGTGGTATAAGGGAAAGAGAAAACTAATGGGAGGGGAATGGATGAGAGAGAAGGGGATGGAGGGGAAGATAACAAGAGATGGTGGCAAGGGAGATGAAGGGATGGAGGGGAAGGTCGCAGGGGAGAAGGGACTATGCTCAAGGTACACCATACACTTGCCCGAAAACGATCTTACATTACCCCATATGATGCAGTAACTTTTTTTGTTTTTTGTTTTTTGTTTGTTTGTTTGTTTGTTTTGATACAGGGTTTCTCTGTGTAGCCTTGGCTGTCCTGGATTCACTTTTGTATACCAGGCTGGCCTCGAACTCACAGAGACCCACCTGCCTTTGCCTCCCTGAGTGCTGGGATTACAGGCATCCACCACCAGGCCCAGTTTATACAATAACACTCAAACATAGTTGCTTCCCATTTTAATCTCTTGTACCCATCACTTCCTAAGGCCAATGAGAGTAAAAGGTTGTCCTGTTGATTGACAGGTCTTCCACGCACAGGGTCATCATCATGAGCTCAACTCTTTGCATTATTGTCATCACTTTTGGAAATCACTCAGATTGGTGGTGTTTTAGCCGTAACTGAGCTTAACTCCCTCAGCCAGGAAAATGTATGTGTAGGGTCAGCATTCACCTTCAAATCATCTACAGCGATTAAAAGTCGCACGAGATGGAATAACATCTAATTCTGCTCAATTTTTGAACACGCATGCTTGGACTAGACATCAAGAGCTTCAAAATCCAGAAAATGCCTTAAAAGAATCAACAAAACTTTTAAACCAAAAAGGAACATTCTTAGCTAATTTCGCATAAATTTCAAAGGAAAAAAAATCTCTCTCCTGAAGCATTGTAAAAGCCTTTATTTGGTTGAGGGAAACAAAGCAAGAAAATTCTATCTTTAGAAATTGATGGAGATACTGGCTAAAGACTGTAGAATGGAACTAGAATCTTTATTTATGTGCTCTTCAAAAATAGAAAATGACAGAATTTTACTTGTGATGAATGGGATAAGCTTACACAATGAATGAGGGTAGATGAGGAGACCATTAGGACAGCATTTTAGAAGCTGGAAAGCAGCAAAAGAAATGATGATTGACTAATTAGACTTGACAACACTGAATGCCAAGTTAACAAGAAAAGTGGGGAACCAATCCAGTGTGTACCTCAAAGTCCCCTACTCTCAGGACGCCATGTTCTCTGGAGTGTGAGCAGTATTCCAAATTAGGAAAAATGTTTGAAAATCTATTTAAGGATCACTTAGAACCTTCTATGCTCCATCAGAAAATTGGAGATTTATTCTCCAAAAAGAGCATTCTGGGAGACAGTGCAATAGACAGCTGGAGGCAGAAACAGAGCACATCTGGGTGTTGGTGAGTGAGTTCCAGATCTCTCCCTCAACTCAGTTCTCAGGGCGATGGAAGTTAAGGCTGTACCACCAGGTAGGATGCTATTAGATTGTCTTCTGGGAAATCTGGCCCAGGATCTGGCAGGAAAAAAAAACCCCAAAATCTAAACAAAAGGAAACGTAAAGAGAGCAACAGCAAAATCCCACAGTGAAAGTCAGAGCCAGGCCTCTCCACATAGAAACACTCACATCTTCTTCATGCTGTAAAGTTTTGTCTTTTTATAAATATCTACATTTAATTACTAAGCCTTTGGGGGAAAAGCCTGATAACAATGTTAGGAATAAAAATATATCAGAAAAAAATCCATTTGGAATTACTAAGTATGAAAGTAAATGAAACTTCAAAGTAACTAATATATTCTAGGACAGGAGAAATGACACCGAATCCATAAAACGAATATTAGATACCGTAAGTAGATGATGGCTGGGTGGACAGATAAATAGATACATGAGGTAAAGGATGGCTGATTGATTGATTATGTAGAAATGGTAGACAGATGATAGATAATTTGTAGCTAGATGATAAATGATGATACTAGATGATAGATATGTAGAGTAAATTATAATTGATTGATAGATAATTGATAGATAAATTATAGTTAATTTACAAATAGATGATAGAAGACAGATAGATGGATAGATAGATAAAGTTAGATAATGTAAACACTAGATGATTGAGTGATAGATGATAGAGAGACAGATTGATAGATTGATGTTCAGAAAGAAAGCTTTTCCATGAGCCTGAAAAGGCAGTTTGGAAGAAGATTTTTTAAAGAGACATGGCTATAAGCACAAGAAAATGAAGAGGTGGGAAAACAAATAGGAAAATTTAAGACAGAATGTTGGAGTAGAAGGCCTTACCTAATATCTGAATAGTGAATATTTTAGAATGAAAGAATAGATGAAAAATAAATTTCAAAGATGTGAAGAGAGCAATAATTCCTGGAGGGAAATACATGGCTTCACAAATTGTAATGCAGTGAGTATTTAGAACAGTCATCAATACTCAAAAGTCATATCCCTGTGGAATATCAAAGATGAGATCATAAGCTCAGAGAGACGATGGGAAAGTAAACACAATGGGTGGTTTTGAAGATTCCAGACCTGCTACTGGTTCCTCAGTCAGGTGTCTGTGCCTTGGCCAGGTCCCAGCAGGAAAAGAGTTCCTTCCATGCCTTGCAAACCACAGGTAGGTCAGAGTTCCTGGAAGAGTCTGCTTCTCAGAAGGAGTCTATTTCCATGAGTAGCTTTGACAACTGTTGTGAAAGAAGTCAGGGATGGCACAAGAAGGATTAGGCACGTTGTCAGAAGGAAAGAGATAGGTGTGAGCAAAGAGAGGGTTAAGCAAAATGTAGGAGATGTGAAAAGGCATATGGGAACCTACTACTTTGTAAACAAATTAAAACAGTAAACACACACTTTTATTAGAAAAGCAATAGAACCTAAGACAGTCTTAGTTCTTGGTATCCAGAGTGGCTGTGACCTTGGTTCAAAGGGGCCAAGTGATCCAAAGGTGACAAATTGGGAGCCTCCCCTCTGTGTATGTGAGAGAAAGAGAGAGAGAGAGAGAGAGGACAGACAGACAGAGACAGAGGTACAAAGAGACACACACGCCGAGGTTCTATCTACCTATAAAATTTTATTTATTTATTTAAATTGATATATAGTTATATCATATCACCTCTCATACCCCCTCTCAAATTCATTTTTAGTTATTATATTATACAAATAACATATATATATACATATATAATCTTTTAAGTCCTCGTAGTACTGCTTGTATGTATATGAGTTCAGGACTGACCACTTAGCATTGGATAACCAGTTAAGGAGCTCACTCCTAGGGAAGACTAATCCTCCCTCTCTCAGCTGTCATTTTTTTATTTTTTTAAAGTCAGGATCTCTCACTGATGAAGCTCACTGAGACCCAGGGACCTCCTATCACCACCTCCCCACAATGGGATCACCAGTGTGTGTCGCCTACACACTTCTGGGGATTGAACCCAACTCCTCAAGCCTGCACAGCAAACACTTTGCCAAGTGAGTTAGCACCCCAGTCCTACAAGCCAGTACCCTTGCAGGAGCAAACAAGAGTCAGAGGCTCAGCAGCAGATAAATTCTAGTGGCTGTAGCTAACTCCAGAGCCTAATGGCACTGTGTCACCGCTGGACAGTCCTGCCCTTTCAGCCAAATCAACGTTGGCATCCAGCTCTCTGTGGTCAGTCTCTCCTTCCACATCGTCTTTCCACTAAGGTTTCAGATTTACTGTCAACTGTTTGTGGCCAAAGAACTGTGGTCCTTTCTAACCATGTTCATGACCTAATGGCTGCCTGTAACAGTTTTTGGTATGCTGGAAGAGTGCTGACATGTCTGTGCTTGGCCAAGATGTGCTCAGCTTCCTTTTAAAGTTTTCTTTCCTTCTTTTTTGTTTTGTTTTTCAAGACAGGGTTTATCTGTATAGCTTTGGGTGTCCTGGAACTCACTGTGTAGACCACGCTGTCCTTGAAATCAGAGATCTGCCTGCCTATGCCTCCTGAGTGCTGAGATTAAAGGCATGTGCCACTATGACTGGCCCTTTCTAACTTTTCAAAGGAACAAAAGTGCTAGCTGTCCTCCAAACTTCATTGGACCCATCTGCATGGTGTATGAAGTTGTCTTTCAGTGAAAGCTGTTTGGGGAAAAAAGGTTATATTTAAAAAAAATGCTATTCCCAGAACATTGCCAATCTTTGTCATTTCAAAAGGAGTTCACAAAATAAGAGTTTTTACTCTGATGGCATTAGCATGTAAATGGTGGCTTTAAGGAAAGGAGATGGTTACATAAAAAGTTTTCCACATTTTCAACCAGTTACACATTGAAAGAAACTCAAGAGGCTGTCAACTGTTTAATGACTTGCTTCAGAATGTCACAAACAATCTTGACTATTCCAGAGCATGTCATTAGTCAGACAATAGTTTCTAGGTTATCCTTAATTGTGTGCCATAAACTAGCTCAACTGTTTGCAGCACATGGCTCTGCTTAAGTCTCTTCAATAGGATGAAGTCTGTAGTCAGCAACTTTGAAGAATGTGTCAAGAATGCCAGGAAACTCAAGGTCTGGGAAGCTTCCAACTCTGGAGTTGATATTTGCTCGTTCCACCCCAAATGTCTCGTTTGGAAGCATTTTGAGCCATGGATAAACAGAAAGTGCTCCATGAACTCGCTGTCTCCATGCTTCAGATGATGAGACCTTCTGTTTGGGAAAATGTTGTGGCTTTTGTCTTCTTTCGTTCTGTCACATGAGCAATACAAGTGTAAGGCTCGAGAAACAACGTGGAAGAGGAGGCGGAAAGAATGCAAGCAGGGCCAGAGGCTGGGGAAGAGTGCTGTGAGATGCCACCTGGCAGACAGGACACGCCATTGCGCTCATGAGCTCACTATACAGCTGTAGTTCCCTGCATGAGACTTGCACAAAGTCAAGCCGTTAGGATCAACTAACATTCAACATGCCAGCGAGAAGTATGACTAAGACTAAGGCAATACAAGTTGGACTCAGTAGGGTTCCCCCCAAAAGGAGAAGACATGAAAGGAGAAGCAGGACAAGGTGGGGTTGTCTGTTGGGAGGTTGGTGGTGGGAGAATTTGAGGTGAATAAAGATAGATTATACACATGTAGGAAATTGTCAAGAAATAAAAGATATTCTAAAAAGTCAATGCAAATGTGAACACATCTATAAGACTCATTAAACTTCTTCGTTGTTGATGTTCCAACTTAAAATAGGTCTGTAAATATAAATCATAAAGATTCAGTTTGAAAGTCTGGAGTTCTACTCCTTAATGTGCACAGAAACAAATATTATGTATGGGTTGGTGATGAGTACAATGAAGGTCCTTTAGAGTGAAAAGTCCCTATCAGCTTGAGATGTCTAAGTGGCTTCCCTTTGTGACACAGCACATCACTCATGTTGGTGACGATGGTGGCATAAACATGCTCACTGAGTTGTCGGTCATATCAAACGCAAAGCAATGTGATTATGGACAGTATGGTAGAGGATTCATGACAATAAATGAGCCTGTTGTTGGTTTATGCCTTTGCTATGTTACAGGCTTTATGGCTAATGTGAGCACTTATTTTAGGGTTTACTGTGAAAGAATGCGTCTCTCTGGCAGCTGCAGCCATGTGCCTCCTGTTTGCTAGGTCTCCTGGCTGCATCCAAAGGCCATATCCTGTGTTTGCAGTGGGTTCTCTACGCTCCCACAGCACTCTGTGATGGTCCTCATAATGAAATTGCTTGACAATGCATTTCTAAGATCATTTCCCCATTGTCTAATGACATTATTATCACGAACTGTATGTTAACTTGATGTAGAACATTAAAGACATTGACACACCAAGCAAATAAAATATGGAAGATTTAAAGTATATCCAAAATTGTAATTGAGTGCAGAGGCAGGTTACAGGAGTAGCTGAGAGTCCAAGTCATTGCTAAAATTCAGCTGCTGTCGTTTTAGGTAGCTTTCATGGTTTTCTTTAAAAGATGTTTTTAAAAAATGTTTTTAATTTTAAAAATTGTGCATGTGTGTGCGTGTATGTTTATCTGTATGTACATCATATGTGGGCAGGTTCCTACAGAGGCCAGGAAACAGTGTTAGATGCCCAGAATCAGAGCTACAGGTGGCTGTGAACCATGAAGTGTGAGTGTGTTGGGAAATGATCCCAGTTCTCTGCAAGAGCATCTCTCCAGCCCTTGATAAAGCTGCTTTTAAATGCACGGTATTTTCACAGAATAGCAACAAAGGGATACCATTTTTGCCACGCATTACACATGCACTGCTTCATAACCCAGAGAGCCCATGAGAGAGGCATGCAAGGAGAACGCAAATATGAAACCACTCTTGGTTTTCCTTACACTGCAGTCCACTGGGCATGCTCCGTACGCTTGGAGCAATCTGTCAGCAATCGCGCCTTATTTCCAGGAGAGCACTTCAGCAATTATCTCAGCCACAAGATATTTAACTTTGTTTGGTCTGTACTTTTGTGGATTTAGTGACACATCTGTCAACAAATAATCATAATTAGGAAAAAGTCAAAGTCAGCATAAGTGGCTGAGTCTCCAATCAGGAAACCAGGCAGCTTCTTACGTCTTGGCCAGATGGCTGGTAGAAACAATGTCTCTGGGGAGGAGCTGCCGGACTGCTCACACGAGTATGCCTGGAGAGGCAGGACGGGACCACGTCTTCAATCAACAAGCATAGTTGCTCATGTAATTTTTGGAACAGTGATAGAATAACTGTGTTTGGGAATACGTGCTACGGCTGCCTTGGCAGATGAAAGTACTTATGCTCCCAGCGGTTGGAAACATTTGCTGGTGTACAAGAATGAGTCTTAGATGGCGTGGGTTGACTGAAAGTAGGTTTGCATCTGTGAAAATTAAAAAATCATATTTCCCAAGAGCTCCAAAATAAGAGATTCTGATAGCACGCTATTTACCTGACAGAGAGAACTAAGTGCACACGTGAGGTTAGTTTTTAATCAAGGTTCTACCATTGCTCTGATGGGTGCATCTTGGAAAATGACAAACTTTCTTGGTTATCTGCCAATATGGAAGAAGAGAGGAGAGTTTCCATGTACATAGTTCAATATAGAAGTAAAGGTTTTTCCAACTTGAAATTGAAAAAATTCTGCTGACATATTTGAGTAGAGAAATACCAAATATAAGAAAACACTTCAGAGCCCCCTCAAAGCCTGCCCCTAATCTTGATGACATCAGATTTAATCATAGACACATTATTTTCTTCCTGGTGTAACTGTTTTTCTAAATTACTTAAATATTTTATGGTATGACCGTTTTGACTACACTTCAAGTCTCTAAAGAAGATACCAGAAGATGGAAAGATCTCCCATGCTCATGGATCAGTAGGATTAACCTAGTGAAAATGACCATCCTGCCAAGACCAATCTACAGATTCAATGCAATTCCCATAAAAATACCAACACAATTCTTACAGACCTTGAAAGAATAATTCTTAATTTCATATGGAAAAACAAAAAACCCAGAATTGCTAAAACAATCCTTTACAACATCAGGTCATTTGGAGGTATCTCCATCCCTGATCTTAAGCTGTTCTACAGAGCAATAGTAATAAAAACTGCATGGCACTGGCATAGAAACAGAATGGTGGATCAATGGAATCAACTAAACCCACACACCTACAGATACTTGATTTTTTTTTTTACAAAGAAGCCAAAACCATACAATGGAAAAAAGACAGCATCTTCAAAAAATGGTGCTGGTTTAACTGGATGTATACATGTAGAAAAATGCAAATAGATCCATATTTATCACCCTGCACAAAACTAAAGTCCAAGTGGATCAAAGACTTCAACATAAAACCAGACACACAAACCCATTAGACGGAAAAGCAGGAAAGAGCCTTGAACTCATTGGCACAGGAGACAGCTTCCTGAACAGAACACCAATAGCACAGGCAACAATCAATAAATGGGACCTCATGAAACTGAAAAGCTTCTATAAAGCAAAGGACACTGTCATCAGATCAAAACGACAGCCTACAGACTAGGAAAGTATCTTCACCAACCGTATATCTGACAGAGGGCTAATATCCAGAATATATAAAGAACTAAAGAAGTTAAAAAGCAACAAATCAAGTAATCCAATTAAAAATGGGGTACATACCTAAACAGAGAATTCTCTGTAGAGGAATATAGAATGCAGAGAAACACTTAAGGAAATGTTCAACGTCTTTAGTCATCAGGGAGATGCACATCAAAACAACCCTGAGATTTCACCTTACACCCATGAGAATGGCTAAGATCAAAAACTCAAGTGACAATACATGCTAGAGAGGATGTGGAGAAAGGGAAACCCTTCTCCATTGCTGGTGGGAATGTAAACTTATACAACCACTTTGGAAATCAATCTGGCACCTTCTCAGACAATTAGGAATAGTGCTACCTCAAGATCCAGCTATACCAAAAGATGCTCAAGTACACAACAAGGACATTTGCTCAACCATGTTTTGTAGTAGCTTCATTTGTAATAGTCAGAACCTGGAAACAACCCAAATGTCCCTCAATGGAGGAATGAATACAGAAATGGTGGTACATTTACACAATGGAATACTACTCAGCAATTAAGAACAAGGAAATCATGAAATTTGCAGGCAAATGGTGGGATCTAAAAAGATCATCCTGAGTGAGGTATCCCAGAAGCAGAAAGACACACATGGGATACACTCACTTATAAGTGGATACTAAACATATAATATAGGATAAAGCTGTAAAAATCTGTACACCTAAAGAAGCTAAGCAAGAAGGAGGACCCTGGGTAAGATGATCAATCCTCACTCAGAAAGACAAACGGTATGGACATTGGAAGAAGGAGAAAATAGGAAACAGGACAGGAGGTACCAAAGAGGGCCTCTGAAAGACTCCACCCAGCATCATGGGTTCTTAATCCACTGAGTAATAATCCACCATGAGCTACATGCATGGGTGTGGGACCATCTGCAGGAGCATGGGCGGCCCCTCAAGGGCCACAACCCTGAAATCAATGGACTACCCTTCCTCCAGCGGCCATCAGTTGCCAATAACCTGGCCGATAGGGATGGGACTACATAAGATTGGGATGTTAAGCACTAATAAACAAGGTCAAAATGGGCTGAATGTCACAGACTCTCTGCTTTCTTACCAAAGTCTGCTCAACAGTGACTTTTCCTTTATCTAAACTTAACAGTAAAGCCTTCAGTCTAAGGCATCTTTTAAGAGATAAAAATAACTTTAATTAGCTTCTGTTTAAAATATATTTTTGCTTTAATGCATTACTAAGGAGTACATATCACTGTAATATATATTCATGTTTAATATTTTAACACCTATTTCCGTAGACTTAGTTTCCTGTATAATCCTTCTGTTTATTTTTACTCATTTAAAAATCATTCCGAACCTTAAGAATTAAATTTTAAAAATTAAAATTACCATATGATTCAGAAATTCCACTTACAAAAATAATGTAATAAAATACCCAAGAGAAATGAAAGCAGTTTTTCAAATAGGTATCTGTGCACATCTGCACTTAGCAGTACAAGTTTTTATTGTAAGGTGAACAGATAAATAAAACATATTGTATACATACAATGGAAGACCATTTGCACTTAGAAAGAAATGAATCTTGACTTCTGTCACAATGTGAGTAAACCTTGAGAACTTTGTGAGTTAAAATAATAAACCAGCCACAAAAAGATGAAGCATGTGGGATTCCACAGACACCATTAATTTCATAAAAGTGCTATAGCTTAAGATTAGTGTTTTTCAGTTAAAAATAAAATAAAAATAATTAAGTAGAATGGTGACTTTCCTGGGCAAGAGTTATGGGGGAGAAGAGCACAGTGTGTTTGCTGCTCACAGACTTCTCTTTCAGAAGACTACAAGGGCTGCATGAATGCCTATAGGGGGGTGGCCCCCCTCCCAATCAAGTGAGTGGTGCTGCCCTGTAAGTGTGATAATTTCAAATGAAAATGCTTTTAAGTTTTTGAGAATTTTATATGTTAGTACTGTATTCCTATCATTTCCACCTCTCCTCTCTCCCTCCAACTCCTTCCCCCAAATCCCACTTCCCCTCAAATTCATAATGGCTTTCAAAAATTATTGTTTTACAAACAGGCAAATTATACGTTACATATTACACCTTACACATTACGTACTATATATAAAATTCTACTGAGTGTGTTTAATGTTGCTCCTATCTGACCACTTAGGGACTGGATAATCTATCAGGGAGCTCATCCCTAGAGAAAAGTGATTCTCCCTTTCTCAGCAGCCATTAGCTGCTGAGAACCCATCTCTTCATCTAGGGGTAGGACCTTGGGTGATTTCCCATGGCCACTTGACATGTCAGCTGGTATTTTCATGCTGTGAGTCTCATTTAAGCACCCATGATGTGATTTCATGAGTGTGGCATTCACGCTTACTACTTTCACACCTACAAACTTCTTCTTCCTGTATAGGGAGTCTGCAGACACTTCTTTATCTGGGCTGCTGTACTCCTGCTCTGTCCACCTGTGATCCAGAAGTTTGGGCAGAGAGAGTTCGCCTGACCTTCTATGATCTCCACCATCTCCAGGTCTCAGTTTAGTGGTTTCTCTTGCTTGGTTCACAAGACACAAAGGACATAGTTTCCAGAGGGAGCCTTTGCCTTTGCTGTGTACATGTGCAGATTGGGCTGAGTCCTGAGCTAAGGGCCTCAGGGAAGGGGACTGACTCAGGCTGCTTGCACTTCCTTCCTTCCACTCCTTCTCCACTCCTTCTCTGCTTCCTCTCCAGGAACCTCAGGAAGGCAGCGCAAGCCGTAGTTCATTCTGAGAATGTAATTCACTTACTTTTAGGGAGAAGTTTCAGATGGGCACCCCAGATTCAGGGCACTTGTTAAATGCCTGCCTTCTGCTCTGCAGGAGAGACTGAGGAGAGGGACTTCGGTCTTTTCCTTTACAAACATTGGGTTCATAGACAGGGAGTTTCTAAAGCATTGCAGCATGACAAGGGTTTACCTCTCATCACGCCAACAATCTGTGCATGAGTTAAGCTAAGTAACTTTTTTATCCAGACATAGGCGCTGAGAAGATAGAATGGATCCACACTGAGCTAGTCTTCTGGTCTCAGCTGTGATGAACTATGCAGACGGAGTCTTGCTCTTTTTGTGTGTTTCTCCCCACCGAAGGGCCTGAGGAAACAAACCTGCTTTGGATTTTATCTCCTGGATACAATTTGACTTCCTGAGCCCACGCATGTCAGAGCATCCTGTTGTGGGACAAGTGAAGGCACAGCTTGGCCTATGCTGGACATTTCCTCACTGTCCAGGAGGCTTTGTCTTCTGCACATTCCGCTTGAGAATTGTGACCAAGGTGGGGATAAAAGAGACTCCATCAAGGCCACTGGGAACCTGTCTTCTTGCAACTGAGCCTAAGGTTTTGAAGTTGTTTAGAGTAAAGAGGATTTTCATGAACATTTCAGTGTTATTTTCCTTTTAGGTACGTTATTCTCTCTTAAAAGTGTGGGGGAAACATTTCAAAGTTGTTTTTAATATAAAAAGATAATTCTATAAATTGTTGATTTATAAACCGACATTTCTTAGGTGTGATGGGATGGGTACCCAGGGCCTACTTGTAGCTTGGGAATAACGATGCTGGAAGCCCAAAGCATCCTGGAGGATGCTTTGTGGAAGCAGCTGCATTGGCTGGAGACAGTGCTCAGCAAGACAGAGGTTGGCTCAGAAGAGGGGTGCTGTCCATGGTTAGGCATTCCTCAGACCTCTGGAGAACTAGTGCATGAAACTTTCAACTCCTCCTGCCTTCTCCTCATTCCCCACACCAACCCTCCTGCTCATTAGTCATCCACAGATAAAATCAGGCACTTCTGCGTGCTCAGCTGATTCTGAATTCTGGCAAGCCTCTGGCTGAAGCCTTGACTTTGATTGTTGGCTATGTCAGCTGTGTGTCTGCAGTAAAGATAAATGGCTCTTTCACCACAGTCGCAGAAGTTAAAGAAAGTCTCATGATCTGAATACATCCTGGGCTGACAAATTAAAACTGTGAATTTGTTTTTGTCAGGAGCAGCCAGGGTGCCCCACAGTCCTCACATAGGAGTGCACTGAAGACATGCTGACTGTGGACAACCCCCAAATATTTATCCCACTTATGGGCCACAAAGAATGGAGCATCCCACAGCTACGTCAAGGAGGATGGCAAGTTATCCAAGGGTACCAGAGCTCCTGGGATCTGAAGATGCATTAGAAGAACAGTTTGAATGGTGTTACAGATGAACCTCTCTACCAATATCTGGAAGAGCCACCATAGAGCACAGCACTTCAGGCTTCATATCGTTCTTGAGCGAAGGGTCACCTTTCCTGCTGTTTCTCAACCAAGACCCACCACACTTTCAGGCATGCTTGTCTTTGGAACTTAAGTGAGAATAATGAGTTAAAAAAAAAAACAAAGAGGAGAAGGAAGAAAGCTGGGGAACGAAGGCGAGAAGGGGCAAGAGGAGGCCTGTTAGTTCCTTCTACCGACAGCTCCTTTCCTTACATCAGGGTTCTGCACACCAAAGCTTCTACTTCCCAACTCTAGGCTGGGTTTTTTCTCCTTAACTGGAGCCTGCCTGTTGGCTTCCAAACACTGTCATTCTTGGCACATTCTCTGACTCCACTCCTGCTGGATCCCACCCCAGGAAGCTGATGAGAAACCTCAGGACAGATTCCAGAAGGAGAGGGTTGGTTGAGAGGAGGAATAGAGGGGGTGGACAGGCGGGTAAGGGAGGGAAACATCTACTCATTTCTGACAAGATTATTCATGTAATCACACCCTTTGGAGAACTAGAACTTGGGAAAAGTATTTTTAAGTACCTTAACTATTCCCCGCTCAAGGGGAGGGGCACAAACAGTAATCTGAAGATGGGCACGTCTGACTTGTGACCTCAGTCATTGAACCTGAAACCTTTTTGTTATTTTCGCTTTTTTAACAACCAGTAATTAAAGATTCTTAGTGGAATATATACTTACTTTGAAAAAGGCAGAAGTAAATCATTGTTAAGCCTTGCACATTACATGTTTTGCTGAGGCTGGTTTTCCAAGGACATTGATCTGAATGATTTTACTACTTGGCTTTCCTCATCACCTCTGAGTTTGGCCATGTCCTAGTCTAGCTCTATCCGGTCTTCGCTGTGCTTTGTGCTCACTTATTTTCCTCTCACTGACTATGCAAAAGCAGATAGCGTCTGCCCCAGAAAAATCCAGAATGCTCAGGAGACATGGAGACACCAACAGCCTTCTTCATTTGCAGCAGGCATCCTGCTGTCCACCTCAAGTCCTTGGCAGAACTAACCACTTCTGCCCTGCATAGGTTCCACTCTTCCTTCAGATACCTGGAATCCACAAAGCACTGACTTCCCAAGAGAGGCTGTCTAAAGGACTCAGCCCTGGGTTTGTTATAAATATTCACCCCTGGTTCCTTGCACACTGCAGTCATCTCTGTAGACTTACTACATACAAAAGAATAGAAGGAGCATGAGCAAAGGTCTGGTCTGTGATTTTTCAGTGTTTCAGTCAGATGAGATTATTATATCAAAATATCACAGGCATGCACTTTCTCACATATCTGGAGTTTAGAATTACAAAGCCAGGTATTAACAAGTTCAGTGTCTGTGGAAGGCTCTCTTCTAGGGTTGCAAATGGCCTTACGCTTTCTGTGTCCTCCAGGGAGGAAGCGAGCTTCCCAGATACCCCTTTAATGAAATCACATTGGAGATTTGGACTTTAACTTGAACTTAGAGGAGACACAAACATTTAGTCTCTAAGGTTCAATAAAAACACTCACCCCATCAAGAACAGTGTGGGAAATTGTAGATTTGGTTGTCATGGAGATTGGAATAATACTGACATTTAGTAGAGATGTCAGACATTCTGTAATATACAACCCAATGACATTTCCCACACATGCTCTGTGTGTGTGTGCAAGTTATATTTCCCTGCTGTAAATATATGAGATATTTGCATTATAGAGAGAAAGTATTGGCTTTCTCTCACATACTCAGAGGCTTCTGTCTAATATTGGGCTGTCCCATTGCTTTGGGCCTCAGGTAGACAGGCAGACAGCAATGAGAGAGAACATACATTAGAGCAAAACCGTTGTGAGCCAGCAAGAAAGAAAACAAAGAGATGAGGTCAATGGTCCATCTCCAGTGGCCTGAGACCTCACATCTAAAAGGTGCCAGGAGACCGAGTCTTGAACTTGGATTCTGGGCAAATGTTCAAGACCCAAGGGTAACACTCAGAGCTCTATGAAGACTTTCCAAATGGATAGCCACAGGGCTGTGCACAATCATCTGAGCCCACGACTACTCTCAGACTGCCTCAACATGCCAGCTTCCGAGAAATGACACAGAGATTTATAACTTTTTATTATAGCTTAGGCCTCATTGTTTAGGCTTGCTCCCAAGTAGCTTGATAAACAAATAAACAACAAATAAATAAATAACCCCGTCTATACTAATCCACATTTCCATCATGGCTCTTCCCTCTCCTCAGTCCCAGTGTGCCTGATTTCCCACAACTTCTTTCCCTGAGTTCCTATCCCTCACTGGCTGTCCAGCCTCTCCTCTCCTGCCCTGTTATAAGCTGTCATCTCTTTATCAAACCAATCGAAAGGTGAGGGAGGTGAGTGTTTACCAAATATGCAAGTGCTGAGCAATTAGAATAATAATACCAAAGTCTGGACAGTACTCAGCTCTCTGTCCACACTGACATCAACATTTGAATAATACAAAGGCAACCTTTACAAAGTGCACAGAAAGTATACCCCAACATATGACACGATTCTGTTGTGCTTAGAAAGGAAAGCTGTATCTTATGTTTGCATTTTTCAGATTATGGA
This sequence comes from Pachyuromys duprasi, assembly GCA_028658305.1. Lineage (NCBI taxonomy): Eukaryota > Metazoa > Chordata > Mammalia > Rodentia > Muridae > Pachyuromys > Pachyuromys duprasi. The sequence continues at coordinate 16,086,332 of CM053745.1, read as the reverse complement.
AATAGAGACGTGTGCATTTAGCACAGCTTATTGAATTGAACATGTTCCATCTGCATTTCTCATTTGCATTCTTGGAGTTTCTAAGGGCCCGTGAGTCATACGATCTAGAGTGCTTGGTTTGAAATACATGTTTTATAACTAATTATAAATTATGCTAGTTTCATTTTAAGGCTGAGATATTTTATTTCTATTTTAGAATTATGTCCTGACATCAATTATCTTATTTACGAATTTCATGGTTAGTAGTCACTACAAAATATATGTTAATAAAGGATTTTGATATATTAAAATCTATAGTCCTAAAGAGGCTAAACAACAGGAGGACCCTAGGGAAGAGGCTTAATCCTCATTCAGAAGGACAAATACGATAGACATCAGAAGTAGAAGACAGGGAACAGGACAGAAGCCTTCCACAGAGGGCCTCTGAAAGACTCTCTCCATCAGGGTATCAAAGCAGATACTGAGACTCACAGCCAAACTTTGGGCAGAGTGCAGGGAATTTTATATAAGAGGGGAGAGATAGAAAGACCTGGAGGGGACAGGAGCTCCATGAGGAGATCAACAGAACCAAAAAGTCTGGGCCCAGGGGTCCTGCAGAGACTAATGAATCAACCAAGGACCACACATGAAGAGGACCTAGACCTCTGCTCAGATGTAGCCCATGGGTAGCTCAGTCTCTATGTGAGGTCCCTAGTAAGGGGAACATAGGTGTACCCTAGTAAGGGGAACAGGGGCAGTCACTGACATGAACTTGGTTGCCTGCTTTTTGATCACCTCTCCCTTTCTAGGTGGAAGACAACGCAACCAGTTCTGATGAGACCTGATAGGCTGGGGTCAAATAGTAGGGGAGGACTAGGAGAGGGGCATAGGGAGATGGAGCTGGGAGGAGATGAGGGAAGGGGCTACAGCCAGGATACAAAGTGAAGAAATAATAATAATAATGATGATGATGATAAATAAAGGGTTTTGATTTATGGATGGTCCATTATTTATTTGACCCATCTTGACTAATCCCTGATTGATGAATGCGGGATAAATTTCAATGTTTAATAAATATATAAATAATTATATTTATGTTTTAAATAATGTCAAGATGAATCACTTTACATATACTGTCTCATATCTTCACAGTGCTTGTATTTTTATTAATAACATCAAAATCCAGGGATTGTGTGTGTATATAAAAATATATCTTCTAACAATGGAATACCTAGTGGTCTTGAGTTCATGTTCCTGGCTGACCGTAACCTGGGTTCAGAAGTGGTTGTCTACTCTGGACAATGCATGTGACTTTTCCTCGGTATGCCTATAGAAGGGTAAGACAACACAATTACCATCCTTCAAGAGGCTTAAAGTCCAAGTGTCAGCACAGATTGTTTCACCGAGAAGCCTTTTCTCTTGGCTTATAAGTGTTGCACATTCTCCACATGCTCAAGTCCCCTTGTGCATTGCTGTGGTGCAGCTGTGGGGTGTGGAGGCAAGGGTAAGAATGACGCTGAGTTCCCTAAAGTCTCATCATATACAGTCCCTAATGCTGTTATTCCAGAGCTCTACCCTTATGGTGGGCTGAGGTCATCATTACTCATTGTGTAAGACCGAGCCGGGTTCCTTGCCATTCCTTATCACTTAGGGTTGCTATATTTCTTTTACCAAAAACAAAAGGAGGCTGAGACTGTGGCTCGGTCAGTAGAGTGACTGCCTAGCATTCACAAAGCCCTTGGTTCAATTCCCAGGAGCCATGGGCTGGACATGGAGGAAGCACATCTGTAACTCCAGCGCTCAGAGAATGGATAGATATCAGAACTTCAAGGTCATCCATAGCTTGTAGGGAATTTGAAACAGGTACAGAATACAGCAAACCTTGTCTCAAAAATAAATAAGCAAAGGAAATTGAATTATTATTATGTTCATGTGCTAGTTTGGATAGACAGTGTTCCCTGAAGAAGTCCATGGTTGGGGCTTTGTCTTCAACTACTGGAAGATGACAAATCCTTTGAGAGGGGGAGCCTAGTGAGAAAGGTCTGGTGCGGGGCCCTGCCCTTAGAAGGACTGCGGGACCTCAGTCTCTTTCTCTCCTTGTTGTTTCCGGGCATGAGGTGGCAGGGTTTGCTCCATCACACTTTCCCAGCCAAAAAAAGCAGCCAAGTGGACTAACATTTCTAAAATCTTTTTTCTTCGTAGCTCAGCTGCCATAGGTGTTGGCTATAGTTATGGAAAAGTGGCCAGGACACTATCTCTTAAAAAAAAAAAAAGATTTCTTTATTGTTATTTACAAGGATGTGTGTGTCTGTGTGTGTGAACACATGAGTGCATGTGCTTACAGAGGACAAAAGAGACTGTCAGACCGCCTGGAGTTACAGGCCCCTAAAGACGGTGCTGGGAAGCAAACCCAGTCCTCTGAAAAGCAGCCAGTGTTCCGAACTGCCGAGCCACCTCTCCAGTCCCGTAGTGCGTTAGCTCTATAAAACGGGAAAGCAAAATTAGGAGGCCCTGGGGGAACCATGAGCTCCCAGCACAGTGTGAGATCATACATGCTTTTACATGAAAGCAGAGAAAACTCTTAGGTGTTTCTATGCCAACAGAACGAAAACTGGAGATCCATGACAAAGCAAACTATGTGAATCGTCCCCAGTCTGGATTACATAACTGAGTCACCCACTTGGCCCTGACTGTGCTCAGGCCTGGGCTGCTCTCCTACTTCCCTTTGGTTCCTGGTGTGTCTGCCACCACTGAAGGGACACTGCTTTTCCTTGCGAGCCTCGTAAATATGAACACCAAGAAGGCCACCCCCAGGCCCCCACCAGCCGCAGGGCCTGCTTTAGGTTTTGTTTGTTTGTTTTTTTCTCCTGCTCCCAGGACCTTCTTCAGGGTTATGGAGCTGCCACCCCTCGCGGACTAGGCTGCCACACTCTCTTTCCTTACGCACTGCAGACATCACTGGATCTGTTTTCCAGCCCCATAAATGCACTGCAGTGGAAGGACGGAGGCCAAGTCTCAGAGCTGCTGAGAGCTGAGCCCGGAGAGCTCAGCGGGCTGCCCTGCCCAGCTCTTGGGCTCGGAAGGGAGCCAGGACCCTTGTGTGTGCCCGTTTCCTTTCCTTTCCTAAGCTCCGGCTTCTCGCCGCCTCCCGGAGTAACGGGCAGTGAATTCGCAATGGAATCGAGTAATTCTAAGGCCTCCTGTCTTGATCAGCAGCCACAGGTTCTGTACGGAGGAAGAGGGCAGCCTGTGCCCGGCACTCAGCTTCCGGCGGAACTACAGATATTTCTGTACCCGGTAGAGTTGGAAATTTCCAGTGGCTTCCACCTTTTTTTTTTTCCCCAAGAGAAACAAAAAGGTTGCAGCCTGTACAACACAGTCAGTGACAGGTTAAAGAACAGGAACAAACCGGCTGCCTGCTTTCCAAGTCATGGATTTCTTTTTCTTTCTTGACACGCAGCACATAACAAATACCCTCTCTTGGTTTGAACTGATTAATAGAACCTGTGGAATTTCAGGGGTCCCTAGGCCAGGCTTTCTTCTGAGGGAGACATTTTTCTTTGCTGGTGTCAGTTAGCTTTGATAACTGTCTCCAGACCACACCCCTCGGGTGTGAGAACATTCGTCACAACAACAGAGCAAAGCAACAAGGCAGGGACAGAGCGGTGGCTTCCCGACTACAGGGCAGAGCCCCTGCTTTTTCTTAGCATGCTTGTAAAGCCTCTGGGATATGTGATCATCACCTCGAGTTGAAGCAATTGTCTGGGCGCTTACAGAGAACTTGGTGAGTCACTTTAGCTCACTTTACAACCCCATGAAAACAGAAGCTGTGCTAGCTAAGGGAGGATGCAAGAAGATTTCACCCCAGTGTGTTCTCTCTTCATCCATTACCTTGAAAAGCCACTGAGGAGTCAATGGCTAACTGCTCCCAAACCCAAAACCTATGCTCTTGCAGTCCATCTCTTTAAATACATTAGGGATCTGAGTTATGTCAAACAGCACTTTATGTTGACACGGTTGGCTGACAACCATCAGTGAGGCAAAGATCAGCCACTATGAAGCAATCTCAATGGGTCAGGCAAGGAAAACCCTTTAACCCAGACCTTTAGCCCATTTTTTGAGAGCAGAACATATGTTCATTTGCACAGATCATGTATAAATTCTTCCTTTGCATTTTCACCCTTTCTTTTGGTTAGCATGTGTGAATCATGTAACACAGGAGGTTTCAAAATGGCATTCTCATATCTGTGCATAAGATACTCTGGTCTTATTTACCACCCCATCCCTCATAAGTATTTCCCTCTCCCCTTTCCCCATTTCCTTCTTATTTCCTAGTAATATTATTCCTAATTGCATACATATAGATATTTTTTTTTCTTGGTGAAGAACTTTCATGACTTGCTTCAAGAAAGTCAAGTTAAAATTTAATGCTATACAATGATAAGTGAGAGCAGGTCATCTTAGAAGAAGAAAAGCTGGCAAGATCCTGTCAAGTGGGCACTCATGCTTTACCCTGACAGTGGCAACTTCACAGAATGTGAACCATCCGGATTCTACTGACGTTGCCCGGCGACGAGAAATGCATAAAAGGAACGCATTGTTTCACTGGGACACATCAGGAGTGTGTGTCCCAGAGGACACTTCTGAGATCATTCTTTTTTTTTTTTAATTTTCTAGCAAGTTTTATATTTATTTATTTTCTTTTTTTGTTATCAATCACAGGTTAGGAACTTTGCATCCCAAGTGTAGCCCTCTCCCTCATTCCCTCCCACCCTCCCCAACCCTTCCTCATCTCCTCCCTGCCCTCTCCAAGTCCACCAACAGGGGAGGACCTCCTCCCCTTCCATCCAGCCCCAGCTCATCCTGTCTCCTCAGGGCTGGCTGCAATGTCCTCCACTGGGTTCTAGCCAGTCTGTCACTCCCCGGCATGTATGG